>CM043706.1:25289077-25695936 GCA_023969325.1 Oryzias curvinotus
CCCCCTATGCATGTCGCCAGCCTGGATTACACTGGACGCCCAAAAAATCTCTGCCAAACCACCTGTGTGAATCAGTAAAACCTGGATCGCTGTAGCGACCCTTAAAGGGATATGCCGTAAGGTGAACAACAACAACACTGAAAATTTCACTTGTTTTGTATTTTTTATTTTGCCAAAAACATTTTCTTTTTATCAGTAAAGAAGTGATGTATAAAATGTATTTTTTGAAGAGTTCTTTACAGTGCACAGAGAATGTTAGTGCTGAGAATGACTAATGTGTCCTCTCCAGGTGTAAGTATTGGCACTACGATGACAGACTGCTGACATCCAGTGTGGTGATTGTCTTCCACAATGAGGGCTGGTCCACCCTCATGAGAACTGTCCACAGCGTCATCAAGAGGACTCCCAGGCAGTACCTGGCTGAGATTGTTATGATTGATGACTTCAGCAACAAAGGTGGGTTGACTCTTCTGTTTGTTGGTTTTGTTAATGAAAGGGATTGAAATCCCATTTGAAGTCATAAAAAATGTAAATGAGTAGAGGAGCTTGAAGAGTCAGGCAGATTTAACTTTACTCATCCTGTCAACTCCTCATCCTTAGCTTTTCCTCAAAATCTGAAGGAAATTCAAAAACAGGAAGTTGTTTTTGGCAGTGCTTATTAATTCAAATTCGCAGCAGGGTCACACTTCCATCATCTTTTGATCCATTCTAAAATCGTTCCTAGGGGTCTTTTAAGTATGATTGTGCAGAGTAGGGAGCTTAAGGCCCGCCTAGTGTATTTTCTACATTACAAGTAGGCTCTTTATTAAACAGCTTTTTTTGTCTGCTCCTAAACACTGATGATTTGGATGAAGAAATACTCAGAAATGCAATTTTGAGCTTAATTTTCTTTATATGCGTCTTTCCCCCATTATCAGAAAAATGCCACAAGAACATGTTAAAAAGACCAAAAAGAATTTTTTTTATCAGACTGGGTCTTTAAGCAAGAACAACAGAAAAAAAGAGTCATTTTTTACACAGAAACTGGGAAACTATTAAATATAGAAATTACTTCTGTTAAAGTCAAAGTGATAACATTATAGCATATTAAAAGCCAGGGTTACGCTGCAGATTTGAGAGATATACACATTTAGTTAAATTGAAATATTGTAAAGTGAACTCAACTTTATTTATACCTAAACGAGGTTTCACTTTTTAAAGCCACATTCAACAATTTGTATAAACAATGGATAGTATATACATTATGTTGCATCACAAGGCTGCTCATCTCTGACTTTTTCTAAACTTGATACACAATTTAGTAAAAGATTTAGTAAATAAAAATGTACTTCAAGTACAGTTGTATTAATGGGACTGTACTTGCCTGTATGTGTCGAGCCACCTGGCAGTTACTAAGTAAACTGACCTGGCTTTAGTTACTGTTATTTTAAAATGTGTTTTTAACCAGAAGTGTGGCATTTGCCCTTGCCCTGAACCTCTTTTTTTAAATGTAACTGCTTTTATGTTTATGTGAATGAATGTACTCTTACAATTTATTTATAAATTACCCCTAAGGGAATGTCAAAAGACAACTTTTTTAGGAATCAAGTTCAGTTTTTTTTTTTTTTTTGGTCTAAATTTAGCATTTTAATCCAAATTACAATATTTTTTGTTATGTTTAATCCAACTATATGGGGTTTGATTGCAGTCCATCTGAAAGAGCGTCTGGAGGAGTACATTAAACAATGGAATGGTCTGGTGAAGCTCTTCAGAAATGACAAGAGAGAAGGACTAATACAGGCCAGAAGTATTGGAGCCAAGAAGGCCACTAAAGGACAGGTATTGTTGGAATCAAGACCTTCAGTTCCCAGTGCCCTGTCTAGAACCACATTACTCTCATTACAATTATATATATTTTTATCTATCTTTCTGGCCTTCTCCATTTTGGCACAAGCATTAAGAGTAGGGGTGTAACAATTAATCGACCTAATAGATGAATACATTTATATTCCCACAATCACACTTGACTGATCTGTTTGAGGCAAGTTAACAATCAAGTTGAATCAAATCGACCTTTGTCATTGTAAAATCATTTCTAAATGAAGTAAAGGGATTATAAACGACACTGGAAATACCATTCGAAGTGAGACACAGTAGGTTTATTTAACTATAACGTAAAAAAAATACATAAGCTCTGTTTTCTTTTTCTTTTAAGGAGCTTGATTGATCTTTTGTGCCATTCTCAGTCATATTTACAGTATGTTGATCAGAAATTAAACTCATATAATCACAGGTTGATGCTTTGTTTATTGCAGGTTCTGATTTACCTGGATGCTCATTGTGAGGTTGGAATTAACTGGTATGCTCCCTTGATTGCACCAATTTCAAAAGACAGGTAAAGTTCACGCGTGTAGCCCAACTTGCCCTTTAAAGTTTTGTGTTTGAGAAGGCATACAAATCAAATGTAAACTTCTGTAGTTTGTTTATGATTTTAGCCAAAAGAACCACTTACTACTTTCTTGTGGAGTACTAAAATATAAATCCATTGACATGCATCCATTTCCACTGCTCAGTGCTGCTCAACCAGTTATTGGTTTTTCTTTGCATTTGTTCTGACCCAGTTCTGCACGAGCAGTGAAGAGATCTAAAGTTAATATTGGTATGTGATCTGTGCCTTAAAATGTTTCTTCAAATAAGAATCAACTGGCTAAGTTGGTTAGGGAGATTCACCTTTGTTTCCTCTATGGTGGAGCTAGTTATCAAAAATAATTGGGTATTTTCTGGTATTGGCACCAAAATTGGCAATGATGTACTGTGGGTCGAAAAAGTATTTAGTCAGCCACCAATTGTCGAAGTTCTACCACTCTTAAAAGATGAGAGGGGCTTGTAATTTTCATCATAGGTAAACCTCAACTATGAGGGAAAAAAGAGAAAAAGAAAAATCCAGAAAATCACATTGTCTGATTTTTAAAGAATTCACTTGTAAATTATGGTGGAAAATAAGTATTTGACACCTACAAACAAGCCAGATTTCTGGCTCTCACAGACCTGTAACTTCAATAAGAGGATCCTCTGTCCTCCACTTGTTACCTGTATTAATGGCTCCTGTTTGAACTGGTTATCTATAGAAAGACACCTGTCCACAACCTCAAACAGTCACTCTCCAAACACTACTATGACCAAGACCAAAGAGCTGTCTAAGGACACCAGAAACAAAATTATTGACCTACACCAGGCTGGGAGACTGAATCTGCAACAGGAAAGCAGCTTGGTGTGAAGAAATCAACTGTGGGGGCAATTATTAGGAAATGGAAGACATACAAGACCACTGATAATCTCCCTCTATCTGGGACTCCCTACAAGATCTCACCCCGTGGAGTCAAAATGATCACAAGAACAGGGAGCAAAAATCCTCGAACTACACAGGTGGACCTAGTGATTGACCTGCAGAGAGCTGGGACCAAAGTAACAAAAGCCACCACAGTAACACACTACACTGCCAGGTCCTGCAGTGCCAGACGTGTCCCCCTGCTAAAGTCAGTACATATTCAGGCCCATCTAAAGTTTGCTAGAGAGCGTTTGGAGGATCCAGAAGAGGATTGGGAGAGTGTCCTATGGTCAGATGAAACCAAAATAGAACGTTTTGGTAAGAACTCTGCTCATCGTGTTTGGAGGAGAAAGAATGCAGCGTTGCTTCTAAAGACCATCATACCTACTGAAAAGGCAGCAAGTGGCTCAGGCAGTAGAGCAGGTCGTCCAGCAACCGAAGGGTTGGCGGATCGATCCTCGCTCCCCCCAGCCAGCTGTTGTCCCTCCGAGCGCGGCTCGTCTGCAGCTCAACACTTCCCCAGGGGATGGGTTAAATGCAGAGAACAATTTCCCCATGTGGGATGAAATAAAATAAAATGTATTTATTATTTATTTATTTAAAAGCATGGAGGTGGAAACAACATGCTTTGGGGCTGTTTTTTGTCAAAGGGACCAGGGTGACTGAAAGAATGAACAGGGCCATGTATCCTCAGATTCTGAGTGAAAACCTCCTTCCATCAGGGCATTGAAGTTGAAACATGGCTGGGTCTGTCAGCATGACAACGATCCCAAACACACTGCCCTGGTAACAAAGGAGGGGCTTCATACGAAGCATTTCAATGTCCTGCAGTGACCTAGCCACTCTGCAGATCTCAACCCCATAGAAAATCTTTGGAGGGAGTTGAACATCTGTGTTGCCCAGCAACAGCCCCAAAACATCACTGCTCTAGAGGAGAAGACTTACAGAACACGTTTGACTGCTGTCATTGCCAACAAAGCGATACAACAAAGTATTGTGTTGAATTTTTGTTATTGGTCAAGTACTTATTTTCCACCATGATTTACAAATAAATTCTTTAAAAATTAGAGTGATTTTCTGGATTTTGTTCGGATTTAGTCTCAGTTAAGGTTTACCTATGATGACAACAACAGGCCTCGCTCATCTTTTTAAGTGGGAAAACTTGCAAAATTGGTGGATAACGAAACACTTTTTTTCAAACAGTACCCCTGTTTCAGAAAAGTACGTTTGGCATGAAAAAAAAAAAGTCAAAGATTTAAAAACATATAAGAAAAAAAATATGATAGTGTTCTGTAGGTACCCCTCAAGTTGAGAGACTGCATTTTGTGCATTTTCAGCCCGTATAGTTGAGGCTGGGGTAAATTGAAATTGAACATTTTTGTAAAAATAGAGTGTATGGCCGCCATCTTTCAAAATAGTTGGCATTTGGGGTTTTTTATCGGGAAAAAACAGAAAAGCAGAAAGAGCAGATCTAAGAAAGGATTCCAAGGTACATCCATGGGAAATTTTTTGGTTTTACCACAAAAGAAATGTTTTGTATGAAATAATAACCTCTGCCTCTATGTGTTTTCACAAAGCATTAGATGAAAATTACATTTTTTCTATGATTAAGACAGAAGGGTTTTGTAGCTGTTGTAGACACTTTTGATACTTGTGTGGACAATGTTAGGTGGACTGCAAAAGTTAGGTTTTTTAGAGGCGGGAAATAAAACAGTCAAGCAAAGTGCAACAAAATACAACAAGCTTAGACAACATCTCAGTTCGGCAGATCTCCTCTGGAACTCTAACTATTTTCAATGTCTCTAAATGTTTTAGTCAAATGCCATTTGTGATTCAGGCACAAACCTACAAAGAGGTGAAAAAAATGTAGGACATGGCAAGTCTTACATTTTTCTGTGATTTTGACCTACACTTTCTTAAAGCCTGTCATCTTGACATTGGCTATTTTTTAAGTTAATAGCCTATTTTTCAACAATCTTAAAAGGTCCATCTTTGATGAGGCATTTTCAGGCAGAAAAAAAGCTTCGAATTTAGGGATTTACCAGAGTTGCACTGGACCTAAGTGGAATACACAGCTGAACAGAGGACTACCATAGTTTCTAACTGGATTTTAGGTATACCCTCAGCAAAAAGTAAGATACTTGATGTTAATTTTAATATGCATACTTGAGTATAAGTTCAGTAAATATACTATATACCATGTACGTGTAGTGTAGGAATAACTGAATACTTCTTCAGACTAAAGTGGAACATTTTAAGTTAATATAATATAGATTATATTTAAAAAGTAAACATCAAGTATATTGAATTACTTTTAGTATAGACTATGCTTGTAGTACACTTAAATATACTGCATTTTGCTAAGGGTTTTGATACCTGGGACTATCCACAAACACAATCTGTGACTTAGTATTGATTTACTGCAACTAAATTTGTGATAAGTGTAAAAAAGAGGAATTCGAAGATAACAGTGTTTTCCCAAACGCTGTTAGCTCTAAATGTGTAATTTGTTAGTATGTTTCAGATAAAAAAAATAGTATTAGTGAAAAAGAAAAGTTCCTATACAGGTGGTCCGTAAAGGCAAGACAATTTTTACAGCCTTTATCACTGAAATGACAACATTCTCATGACTTTCAATGATGGATGGATTCCTTGTTGAGAACAATCTGTAAAATTTTGGAAAAAGGATAACATTGCTTTACATTGTTTATACCACACTCTAATACAAAGTTGTTTGTTTGCGTCTGTCTCTGAATGTAGGACAGTGTGTACAGTGCCACTCATAGATTATATAGACGGTAATGTGTACAGTATGGAGCCTCAGCAGGGTGGAGATGAGGATGGCCTTGCTAGAGGAGCATGGGACTGGAGCCTCCTCTGGAAGAGAGTTCCTCTCAGCCAGAAAGAAAAATCTAAGAGACAACACACCACCCAGCCCTACCGGTACACGCTGCACAGCTAGCATGGCCAAACTCACCCATGATCTTTTTGTGTCTCCATGTACCTTTCCCCCACTCCCCTCATGTCACTGTCTTGTTGTGTGGGCTTGCCATGTCCATCCCCATGTCTTTGTGTCGTTTCTCCTATGGTCTGTGCACCACCCCCACGTCTCTTTTTCCCATGCATGCCCCCACATCCACCCTGTCAGAACGGTGTGTACGGTGCCTTTGATTGACTCCATCCATGGCGAGAAGTTTACCATCGAGCCCCAAGGTGGAGGAGACGAGGACGGTTTTGCTAGAGGGGCCTGGGATTGGAGCATGCTCTGGAAGCGAGTTCCTCTGGGAGACAGAGAGAAAAAACTCAGAAAAACTCAAACTGAGCCCTATAGGTACAGAGAACCAGTGCTTTGATTCTGATATGGATCATCATAATAAAGATACTTACACATCTGGTAACATATTGTTGACATGTTTGACATTACCATTAGCCTAAAGTTGTAATTAATAACCAAAGAAGTCATAATAAACACATTTAATAAGACTCCAATAATAAGACTTGGATATTTCAGTAATGTTTAATATTAGCTTTTCTTGTGCCACCGATGAAAAGGAACATTTTATGTAGTTATATAAACATGACACAAAAAGTAAGACATTTTTAGCTGGACAGAATACTTTTTTTCTTTTTACCATGCCTATTGGCCAAATGCTTGACACTGTTGCTAGCCAGTTTATTATCTCTTTTTAAATGCCACATTTGTAACCAGGTCCATGCATTTGTAGGATACGCAGCAGAGCTGAGTGAACATGTTGCATTTATGAAAAACATGCAAAATCTTCTCTGTTGATCCCAAATAGTTTATTTCTATATTGACTTTTGCTCGGTAATTTGGATAAAAAATGTTTTAAGAAATAAGGCATCAAACTATATGCTAAGTAGCATATGAAGAACCTCAACAGTCAAATAGTGGGTTAACAGTCTTAACCCCATGCCAGTTATCAATCTGGCCAGAGCATATACAGTTCACTGGACAGTGAGAAGGCCATGCTCCGAATCTCGACCTAGTTCTTGTGTGGAGGTTGCATGTTGTCCCTTTGCAACCATTTTTTTTTTTTGGTCTTCCTCCCACAGTCCAAAACATGCTTCATAGATGAAAGGTGACTCTAAATGACCACTTGTGAGTGTGTGATCATCTGCCTGTGTGTTGTCCTGTGATGGACTAGTCACTAGTGAATTGTCCTGAGTGTTTTGTTTATCATGCCTACCCATGACTCTATACAGGACTAAGAAATAGAAGATAAAAAGATTAAATCATTATATCAGTGGTAGAAACGTTTTTGTGTAACTGCTGGATGAGAAATCATTGCTTTGACATACCGGTAATCCTTTTTGGCCCTTTGTTAAGTAAAGCAAATAGTTTTAAGGCGGAACGCTGGATGAGCTTCTGCAACCCTCCATAGTCCTGTACAGGACTAAGTTGGAATAGAAGATGGATGGATGGATGGATTCTCACTAAGCCTATTTGGGGATGGGCCTGCTTCAGGCACTGACAGTCAATTGCACCTGATTGGCAGCAGGAACTACAGTCAAAAGCAACATCAATATAGTGACATTGAGAGAAAACTTGGGAATATAGTATAACTACAAACATACTCAGCTGCTAACCCCCCAAATGCCTATTTTTTACAGTTGTGGCACAATTTAATAAGAGAAATAAACCACCTATGCAGCACTATGTCATTTTTTTTGCCTAGATGAGGTGCTAGTAAGATATAATTCCCTAAAACACACGTTTCCTAAACTTCTTTACTGTTTAAAAAATATATAATGTATCTAGTAAATATGTTTTTGTTATCAGTATTTTCAATAACACTCAATTCTTATAATAGCTGTTGCCACTTTAAAAAGGTCTTTAAAAACTTGCCCCTTGGAAGCTAAATATAAAGACACACGGTCAAAATAGGTTTATGGAAATACTTTCAATCTAACAGTTGTGTGAGATGGTATATGGAAACTAACAAAAATGATCTCTAGCTAATCATGAGCAGTGTGCTCTCATTCTGTCCTCCAGGACTGGGTTTCTCTGGGGATAGATCTGAAAAGCATGTTGTTCACCCTTTTTGCAGCTTATGTTAGGGGCTTGTCAGGAACTCACTAATACATGGTCGTCAGTTAGTTTGGGGTTTTAGGACATCTTCACATCAAGGTTTGGTTCTGGGTTGGGTTTGGTCTTTGTAACCTTCATCTTCCACCTCCACCCCTACTTGAATCAGCTCTTTATTGATCATTTCCTGCTGTCTGCCTTCTTATTTTGCTGATCCTTCACAGCATGTTACTCGTTTTGTGTCATCTGTCTATTTTCCATCTGCTGGTTTGAAGGGAATCTTACTAACAGGACTCACTGGTTTGGTAGATTAACTCTTCTATAACATTTAGGAAAGTAAATATCAAAGCTGAACACATAATATTTAAAATTAGAGTTTTATCCCAATTGGGTTGTGCATTTTTCACTTTATATATTACTTTGTGAACGTTGTGGATTCTGTTGTAATCTTCTGTGAGTCTTTTTAGTTAAGGATCCTTTTTAAAGCTAACCATCAGTAAGTTTTAAACAATGCAATTCTTAATATGTTTGGCTTTGCTGATAATGTTTATTGCTGGACAGTATTTTCCAGGGCTGAAAAGTATTTCTAAGTTGTTGCCCAGAGCTGCTGCCTTTATGCTCACAAGTATTTATGTGTATCCAGATCTCCAGCCATGGCTGGGGGACTATTTGCCATAGAGAGAGACTACTTCTTTGAACTGGGTCTCTATGACCCTGGACTGCAGATATGGGGAGGAGAGAACTTTGAAATCTCATACAAGGTAGATCGGAGTTAGTTTGGGCCTTTTGGGTTAACTGTGACAGCTCAGCATCTTTTATCATCATTTCTTTGTGGGTTTCTTTGTTGTCTTTTGTGTGTGTAGATCTGGCAGTGCGGTGGTCAGCTGCTCTTTGTTCCATGTTCCCGTGTTGGTCATATCTACAGACTCCAAGGCTGGCAGGGAAATCCTCCACCTGCACATGTCGGATCATCCCCTACTTTGAAGGTAAAAGTCCCTGACCCATGGAACTCCAACATTGATACACAAAGCTTTTATTCTAAGTTTTTTTTAAACAATTGTTTAGGATTTATTTGATTTTTTTTTAAACTTTTTACCCTGACCTGTGCACTCTTTGTGGTAAATCAGTTTATTTTGTGTTGTGAAGCGGTCTGTTACTTTATTTTTCACATTTAGCAAAGCTGCCCTTTTTGCTTAAAAATGTAAAAAGATAGTTCTTGCAACACATGTCTGCATTACAGTTTTTTTTTAATATTTGTAATGTTTATGCAGTTTTACGACTTTTCCCAATCATTCAGTAGTCAAGTTTACAGAAAATGGAAAATGTTTCTGTTCTATTTGTGAAGGAAGCACTAGTTTATTGCTGTGATGGCAGATGTTTGTATTCAAAGGCTGATTTACACTGATAGGTCTGAGGAGCATTGCCATTCATTGACACAAAAATAGAGCATTTGTTCATCAATCAGAATGTTTACATCGCCTCCATCATGTCTGCGTCTGACATCCGTTCCTATGCAGTGCCAGCTTTATGCAGGAGTTCTGTTTTAATCTGTCAACGCATCGATTTCATGGCAGAGTTTCAAAATAAAAACTCGTTCTTAAAGTTTTATTTTATGTTTAAGGTGACACGCCTGTTAACACCTCGGATAACACCGTCATCAATTTTCGCCATTGATGATGAAAGATTAATTTTGGAAGTACAAAAATATAAGATGATTTTGACACAAAACATGCATTTTACAAGGCCTCAGTGAGGAGAGGGCATGGGGCCTGACTGCTTTTAAGTTTTGGATGAACTACCGTATTTTCCGGACTATAAGTCGCCCTTTTTTTCATAGTTTGGCAAGGGGTGCGACTTATACTCCACAGCGACTTCTATTAGAAATAAATTGAAATAAATACATTGTTAACCCTCCTGCTATGTTCATTTGTGAGGAACAGAGATGATGTTCCTGGGTCAATTTGATGTATGAGGTGTGTTAAGTGTTAAGAGTATGTTAAGTGACTCAGAGAATCAGCAAACTTTTTTACAGTAAGATCTTGAAGGCTAACAACATAATATTCTATTTTCCGATGATCTCATAGATTCAGTGCGACTTATCTGTGTTTTTTTCTACTTTATAATGCATTTTTGGGCTGGTGCAACTTATACTCCACAGCGACTTATAGTCCGGAAAATACGGTACTCAACATGGGGGTGGCAGGACAAACCACTCCACTGGGAGCAGGGGGGAGGGAAACAAACCGGAGGCGCCACAGAGACATTGTAAACTAACTGACTGTCATGAGACACATGACAGTCAGTCCACGCAACGCAAGGGAGACGCTCCGAATTTACGAGAATCAATTCGACATGACACTATCACCCGTCCATTTTGTGATTTTTTTTTTTTTTTTTAACATCTGAATTATTGGATTTGGTTGAGGAAATCTTTCCTGCTGTGAACAGGATGAAGGCACATGGCTGTAGAAGATTTTTGGCAGGTAATAGTTTAACACACTGGGCTGCAGGCCGGTTCCGCTCTGTGGGACAGTTGGTACCGGGTCACAGAGAAAAGAAAATACAACCTGCATATTTTAGTTTTATTTATAATCAGATTATAAATTTGTAAAACTGCTGGATTCCCCCCACCACATCCGACTTATTCTTGATGGATGTCAAGTCATTTGGTTAAGTGTAAAAAGTAGATCAGCTACTTTCTTAAAGCGGCTGCGCCGACTAAGCAGTGGGAACTCCCAAGATAGCAAAGTTCACAAAAAAATGAACATATTTGGAAAGTTTATTTTCGCACAAATGAGCCAGTGAGGGAACAAAAGAAGAGCCTTTGACTTCAAAGAAACAAACCTTCAATGAAATTAAATCCAGAAATATAGAATGAAAACAAAGTCTGAATACACACTTTGGCCATCTGTTCGTCTATGTGTGCAGAACTATGTCCGTGTGGTGGAAGTGTGGTGGGATGAGTACAAAGACTTCTTCTATGCAAGCCGTCCAGAGACCCTCACTCTTGCCTACGGAGATATCAGTGATCTGAAGCGCTTCAGGTACAAAACACTTCTTTGGTCCCTATTTATGTTTTTTTTGCTGTGAACCTGTTGCTTTGTTCAGGCCTTGTTTGTGTTATTTTAAAAGTTAGTGACTCGTAAGCCTTTGTGGCAAAAATATGAGCAGACATTTTCACATGAAACGGATCTCCCTAAGCAAATTTAGGCTAATACAGAGATGCATACTTAGGCATTAATATCAGAAGGTTAGTCAGTATGAAATATAGTGTGACAGTTGGTGGATCTGTCAGCTTTGTGCTCCTGTAGTGTTTTGTCAATTTGTGATAGATTCTTCATCTGGAATGGGAGGAGCTTTTGAGACGCTAAAACACACACTAGGGTGGGCCTGTTCTCTAATAATAGATTCTTAGATTAAGGCATTGTAAAATAACAGTTGTTGTTTAACCAGTGCCTTTAAGACTTTAACCCAGGAAATAAGGGATAAAAGCAACCCCCAAATATATCAAGTGCATCTATTTTAGCTCTAAAATAGATGTACTCTTGCTCAGCAAAATGGTTGTGATCAGCTGTTCCTTGGTAATTTGAGTAAAACCAAGGACAAAAAACACCAAGCAAAAATATCTGCTGTGTGTTGGTAAAACTGGTCCCAATATTTTACTAAGTACCAAGTGTTGCATTTTTATCAATGCAACACTTTTCTCAACTTCCCAAGAGTTAAGAGCTTCATCCCTAAGCCCTTCTTGAAGAAAAGAATGATAAGCACCTGTTCCTTCAAACATTGGGGTAGATCAAGAGCAGAAAACTGTCCTTACATCTAGCCATCCATCTTCTTCCACTCATTTGGGACTTGGTCATGGATCTAGCAGTCTAAGCAAAGACACCCAGACTTCCCTCTCCTTGGCCTCGTCTTCCAGCTCCTCCAGGAAAATCCTGAGGCGTTCCCAGGTCAGCAAAGAGACATGGTCAGCATGGACTCAGCATGTCTTGGATCTTCCCTGGGGTCTCCGCCCAGTGGGAAATACCTGGAACAAGGGAGATGTCTGGGCCAGATGCCCGAGCCACCTCATCTGGCTTCTCGCCATGTAGAGGAGCGGGGGGCTTTACCCCAAGCTACCTTCAGGTGGCCAATCTCCACGCACTATCTTTAAGGGAGCATCCAACCAACCAGCTGAGGTTTGGGCTGCTTGTATTTGGGACCTTGTTCTTCTGGTCATGATGTATTGAGAGATTCTCTATCTAGCTTTGCTCCTGCTTCACCGTGAAGGACAGGCACAAAGACCACATAACAGCAGCTGCTGCACCAATCCACTTGTCCATCTCACAACTCTATTCTCCCTCACTCATGCACAAAACCCCAAGATATTTAAACTCCTCCACCTGGGGCAGGAGCACTCCACCCACTCACAGAAGATATACTGCTCTTCTCTGGTCCAGAACCGTGGCAATGCTGATCTATGGGACAATATTATTTGCAAAAAGCAGAAAGGAAACTCTGTGGTCCCCAAACCAGACCTCCTTCAGCTCCTGGCTGTGCCTAGAAAGGGTGTCCATAAAGGTTATGAACAAAAAGTGCAGCCCTGCCAGAGTTCAACGTGCACTGTAGGAAACTGTGATCCTCCAGAGTTTTGCTTTCTGTTCCCAGTTCTTTTCTAAGAAATTCAGTGGTTCAAAGAGTATAACAAGAAGGCTCCGGTTCAAATCCCAGCTGGGACCGTTCTGTGTGGAGTTTGCATGTTCTCCCCGTGCATGCGTCACTTTTCTTTGAGCACTCCGGCTTCCTCCCACAGTCCAAAAACATGCTTCATAGGTTAACTAATGACTCTAAATTGTCCCTAGGTCTGACTGTGGGTGTGTGAATGTGTGGCCCTGTGACAGGCTGGCGACCTGCCCAGGAAGTACCCCGCTTTTGGCCAACGGTAGCCAGGTTAGGCTCTGGCAGGCCTGTGACGCCAAAAGGGATAATGAATGGATGGGTTTTGTGTGAGATCTGAAAATATCTTTTATCTTTTTTCTTTTATTGTTAGCAGAAAAAGCCTTTTCCAGTTATTTATTTTTTTTTTAATAATTGTTGTTTTGTAAATAAAAGTAACAACTTGACAGTGTGTGGACCTTTTTTTCAGGGAGGAACATCGATGCAAAAGTTTCAAGTGGTTCATGGAGGAAATAGCGTATGACATTCCACTGCATTACCCTCTTCCTCCCAAAAATGTTGAGTGGGGGGAGGTAAGGACTCACTCAAAACATGTGCAAACACTTGTGCACACAGCTAATGTAGTCACCCGCACCACATGTGCACAAGCACAACCATGCGTGCACCATAGCCTTTGCGCTGCCGGTTTGAAGAATGGAGACATTAACCGTTCTGGTTGCAGATTCGGGGCTTCGAGACAAGTTACTGCATTGACAGCATGGGACACACCAATGGGGGGAATGTGGAAATTGGCCCATGCCACAGGATGGGAGGTAACCAGGTAATCAGCCATTTGTCTCCTTCTCCTGAGCTTCGCCTTTTCAGTCTGAGAGGTTTTGACCTGTCCAAAAACAATAAAACGAAGTTAACATAGGAATATTGTAATCTCTTTAGATTGTTGCACAAGTAAAATCTTTTAGAGGCTTTTATCTTAATTTGACATTTAAATTTGCTGTCATTTGATTCAACTGTATCATTGGTCACAAAATAGTTCATCCAAACTTTAATCACAAATTAAAGATTCAAAAAAATGGGCTGCTGTGTGGGTATTAATATATGGATTACAAAAAGCAGTATCCAGTTCTGTCTTTTGATTTTTGGAAACCACCAAGCAGAGCTGCAGCTCAGAGCTACTGCCCTTTCCCAACCTTCATATGAAACCCAAACCTAAACTACCGTGTTTGGGTTCACATCGTCTCCTTGCTCTTTTCTGCCCAGTTCCTTTGAGCAGAGCAGCCTGCACATCAGAGCTTCACAGAGCAGAGATCAGGCCTGTGTGATTGAGTTTACCTTCAGAGCAGACTGGGTTTGGAAGTTCACCAACAGTTCACTGAAAACTCTGTGTCCAGTTGTTCCGCATCAATGAAGCCAACCAGCTGATGCAGTATGACCAGTGTCTGACCAGAGGAGACAACGCAGCAGTTATCATCACTCACTGTGACCGCAACCAGTATACTGAGTGGAAGTACTTTAAGGTGAGGCCACATCAGCCAACATAAGGACTTCACTGCCTAAGAACAAAGTGCTAATGAGCAACTCACTCCATGTGTGATTGTTTGTCTTTCTTTTTGTTTAAAAGAGGAAACCCTTCAAACAAACATATATCATCAATGCCTTCTCCACATGAGATGGGGGAGGCTTTTCAGAAATATGTTGGAACATCCTCTTTATGAGAACATTACAATCTTGAAGTAAAGTTTTTTGACCTGGACATGCTCTTTCCCAAATGTTTATCTCCCTCATTTAAGGCAGGGGTGGGCAAACTACGGCGCGGGGGCCACGTGATGATTTCATCTGGCCTGCCAAACTGGAAGAAATCATATTGATAATCCTTGTCGAGGTTTTATTTTGCCTGTAATTCTGGAGTCCACTCATAAATGGTGCTCTGCAAATAATGTGACCGTTGCTTAGATGTAGAGTTATTCAGCATTCATGTGGTGTTGGAAAGTGTGTTGTGTTTCTGATGTTTCTGATCACTCCAACTGCACATGAACGCAGCATTTCTTTAATTTAGCATTTTCCCTGAGGGACATCAATCCAGCAATTGGCTCTAAATCCAAAATGTTCAGTTTCAAAATATATACATAAATGTTTAATCAGTTCAAGCATGATTTCATCCAGATTCCATGTTATTTCTTTCTCTGAGGAGGTGGACTACCAAAACACACATCAGCTCCTGGTCCGGCTCTTCTGTCAAATTTTAGAACCCCCTGTGGCCCACGAGTCAAAAAGGTTGCCCACCCCTGATTTAAGGGGTGGGAGGCATGAATGGGATTAGGGGTTCTGTCTGGGTTGGGGTGGGGATGGGGCCTTTATTTCCATTAGTATATTGTTGTGCTTGTTTTATGTTTTTGTTCTGGTGTGAAGCGCTTTGTGTTATGTTTTGTATGAAAAGTGCTTTATAAATAAAGATTGATTTGATTTGATTTAATGCTTTCAGCCATGGTTTCAGTTTTACAGTTTATCAGATGAAATCCTCTCATTGTCTTGTGTGTATTTTGTTGTTCTGTCATGCTTGTAATGTAAGTATGTAGGGCGAGTTTATTGTCAAAAACCATCAAACAGCAGATATAAATGAGAACTGAAACTCTGTGTTTGTCTCTTTTCAGGATCTCCATCGGTTTACTCACATGCCAACAGGTAAATGTAACCGTACTTATGTATCAAATATTCTTGGAAACTATTCACACTATGAGCTATTCTCATACGTGTGTTAACCTTTAACACCACTCTGCTGTTTACGTTCTTTCTACACTGATCTGCAACACATTAAGGTAAAGTGTTGCATAACGATGCAGAGCCGCTTTCTCTGCCTCAGAATCGCGTCAATACTGTCAATGGCGAAGAGCGGCGGTATGTCAAGCAGCGTTTGTTATTTAGGTGTCGCCGGTGACGTCGCTGGTGTTTAAGGGCGATTTCGTATTGACATCTTTATTTGACTTTATAAGATGTGCTAAGGAGCTCTCTGCACTTTTGGTTTTGGTTTTTAACTTATCACAAAGATAGTGATTTCATTTATGTTGAAGTTTTACTTTATTTTCTATGAAAGCTTTCAGGTGACTGTTTATTTAACTTTAAAAACTAAGATCCTGCTGAGCCTGTTACTCTCTGCACTTCTAGGGCTATTTATTTACTTTAAATAAACAAAGTAAATTGTTTGTGTTTGTATTAGTTTAAACTTTTATGCCAATATTTTCACTTTTGCTACAAATGACCATTGGCTCCAAATATCGATTATCAGCCTTCTCCACTACTAATGATCAGTATTGGTCCCTGCCTTGAAAAAAACAACAACATATTGGTTAAACTCTAGTAGAATTACAGATTTTTTAAAGCTGTAAAACACACTTTATTCCCTTTTCTCAGACAGACACAAACATTTTCCGACTTTTCTCTCATGTTTAAACTCTCAAAGTTAAAACCTTGGCAAAAAGAAACATGTCTTTTTCTAGAATAAAATAATAGATTTAGCAAAGTGAACGCAATCTGCACAGGACACGCTACATGGAGGAGACTGATTGATAAAGGTCTACAGCCAATCAGGACGCAGAACACAGTGCACTGTTAAAAAAAAAACAAACTCATACAACTTCACTAAAAAAGTCAATAAAACAACGAGACTGCTAAAGGTGAACCAGAATACAGCCAAGGAACGCTGCACACATACACTGGTGCAAGAGCAAATCTAAAATAAACAGAGGCTGCTCAGTGGTCTCAGCGGTGGGTCCTGATGATTTCCTGAAACAGGAATAGACGAATGTTTTTAATGTGCTGAAAGTGTTTTCATTTCCTTCTCGTTTCCCAACACAGTAACAGTAATGCTCACATGTGTTGTGATTCTCAGGGAAATGTATGGACCGCTCTGACCTGCTCCACAAGGTCTTCATATCAGACTGTGACACCAGTAAAACCACTCAGAAATGGGAGATGAACAATATAGTTGCTGTATGAAGACGGGAAACTGTGACATTTCCACACGGGAACTGTAGAAGGACGTGCCAGGAAGGGCATCCGTCTCCAAAAGTGGCTTTAGCAGGTGCTTTTAGCCCCCAAAAGGTTTGTCAGTTGTGGGTCAGTGTGGTACCGGGGTATAAGAAACACAAAGGATCCCAGTGGATGCCGGGAATGAAGAAGCTGGAGGTTTGAAGGGACTGCTGGATGAACAGACATGTGTCTCTGGACTTTTATGATGCTTGTGTTTCAATGGTTTCTTAATCTCTTTTTCTTTGGGATCTTAAGTTTTTGTTAATTGGCTGCATCAATTCAGGAACATGAAATAGGTCTTAAAGATTTTTTATAATAATGTGATCATCTTACCAAAGAGGCCTCCTGACAAGTGAAAATGTTATTGATTGGTTCGTTGTCCTTATGAAGGGCAGGATAATTGCTTTATTTTATTTTTTTTGTACAAGTTCGGATTCCGTGAGCAGAAACTGAATGAAAAGTAAATGAATGCTTCTCTAAGTCATTGAGTAAAAAATGACATTTCACCAAGACACTCCATTATGTTTCAGAAAACGAGCTTTCTGTGCTGACGTTTAAACTAAAAAGAGTCTAACAACCTTCATGGTTTTTATTTTTTTTAACGTGTGGTTCTGTTCCTGTAGAACAACAGACATGTGACGCCTGCAGACTTCAAACAAGTGAATCTACTCTCTACCATGATAATCAGGACAAGCAAATAGACATACATCTGCCCCTGTGAAGAAAATGCCCTGATGCTCTTCAATTGGGCTCAGGTCAAACCAAACATTTGCTTTCTGACTGATTCTTCACAAAATGGAAGGATCTTGGTGAAACTAAAGAAAGCCGTAGTTAGGCTCTTGGTCCTTCCTCTTATGTTGGGAAAAATTCAAAGCTCCTTTTGTTTGTTGCTGTCGGGTTTGGTGAAGAGGCTTTGGTGTTCATTTGATCATGTTTACAGTATGTTGTACAACATAAATAATTTATTTCTGAATATCCTCATGGTGAAATATATAAAAGGTCATCAATGTAAATATCTAATTTATGGTAAAGATTGAATATGATTTGCAAGGAAAAGGTGAAGGAGAAAATTAAAGTTTTTTGCTACTAAGCTGACGTGTAATGAATGTTTTCTTTATTTCTATGGGATGTTCCTGATAATCATGACACGTGCACTTTCTTTTTTAATCGTGTGTGCATGAGACAACATACTGTGCTCTCAAAACAAAGAACTCAAGCTGTTATCTGACTTTGTGGGACTATAGATGCTTTGTAGGATTGTGTGGCATGACACTAAAAATAAAAAAGCATTCTTTAGCCCGAGTGAATGAGTCAAAGTGCAAACTTTATCAGTGGTGTTCATTAAAGTTCACCTGGTGATCAAAGTTTGAAGTATGAAGGGTTTTTCTACTGTTGTCGTTTAACAGTTTTGCACAAAAAATAGGAATATTGACTCGACTCTATGTTGTACTATTTTAAAAATACAACTTACTACCTCATAGTTGTGACCTAGTTTATCAGTCATACATTACTAATGTATGAACAAATAAAAGTTTTTTTTTGGGGGGGGGGTATTAGTGTAAAATCTATGCTGAAAGACCCAGCCATGTTTCATCGTCAATGCCCTTTCTGATGGAAGGTTTTCACTCAAACTCTGAGGATACATGGCCCCGTTCATTCTCTGTCATCCTGAAAAACACCCCCCATGCATGATGTTTCCACCCCCATGCTTTACAGTAGTTATGGTGTTCTATGGATGCAACTCTGCATTCTTTCACCTCCAAACACGACGAGTAGAGTTCTTACCAAAACGTTCTATTTTGGTTTCATCTGACCGTAGGACATTCTCCCAATCCTCTTCTGGATCGTCCAAAAGCTCTCTAGCTAACTTTAGATGGGTCTGCACATGTACTGGTTTTAGCAGGGGGACACGTCTGGCACTGCAGGATTTGGCAGTGGAGTGTGTTACTGATGGTAGCCTTGGTTACTTTGGTCCGGGCTCTCTGCAGGTCATTATTCACTTGGTCAAACTCAAACTTTATTTATTTATATAGTGCCTTTCATTTCAGTAAAAAACACAAAGCGCTTAACATAAAAGCAGATAAAAGTCATAAAATTGAAAATTATTAAAAACAGAAAGCAAAGGAAAAGCACACAAAGATGGGACCCCTCCCTCACCAGCCCCCCCACCCAGTTACCCCAGTAGAACCCTGAACAGAAACAAAGAACTGCAGCTTAAAGAAGGTCTAGCCTGGTACTGCTGTGAGGAAATGATATCATGGGGATCCATTCATTCCAAGGCCCAGGTCTCTCATTTTAATTCTGGGATTTTTGCTCACTGTTCTTGACATCATTCTAACCCTTGTGCTATCCTAGGCACTTTAACATTGGGAGTGGGGTCATCTAGACCCCACTACACAGTGCTCTGAACCTTTTTTCTTCAATGATTTGTGATCTTCACTGGTGTCCATGGATTACATGAAATCCTCTCCACCTTTATCCACCTTTGTCATGGTAGGAATAACACGTCAATGTAAGGGTGGGGTCATCTGGACCCCATAGGAAAGCACAAGGATCAACCCCATGGAGTGAGATCTTGCAGGGAGCCACACATCAATTTCTTCAAATCAAGCTGCTTAAGACCTACTTCAATGAAAATTATGTTTTTGGTGTTTTTAACATGTTTGTAAAGTTTTTCCTTTTAATGGAGGACATAAATATATATGAAATCATTTAGGATTCAAACTGCATTTCTGAGTATGTTTTAATTCAAATTGTGAAGAAGAAGATTTAAGAAATTCTGTTTGAAAAGCTCAGTTGTGACGCTGCAACTGCAATGGGCAGCTTAAAGTCTCTGTGTTCCGCTCCATCCTGATGCATTCACTGGCAGACAAAACAATACATGCAGGAGTCATTAAATGAGTGAGGGCAAGAGAAAACATTTTTAAGTCTTTTAATGCTAGATTTCTTTTACAAAAATTTTAAAAAAAAAAAAGCTGAGGATGTTTTCCAATAATATCTTTTATGTGATGAACACAAATCGAACTTTTTGTTTTAGGAATGAGATGGACAGAAGATGTGATCTTCACAGAAAGCTCATAACTGTTCCCTTCTTCCCGACTAGGTGAGGCTGCAGCTCATCAAACTTGATAACAATCCTGAAAAAACAAAACAAAAAGTCTGTTTTAACACACGTTAAGGTCACGAAACAACAGAGCAGAATACAATTACAGACAAGTGGCATCAATAACAATATTGTTTTTCAAAGTAAAACGTTTTTGGAAAATATACGATAAATAGGAACTATGAATACAAAATTGCAGAAGTGGGATAAATAAAATGTAAGGAGTTCCAGTTGAGTGGGAGGTTTGGTTTTTCTCCCTTTAACTTTTTTTTTTTACATACCGTATTATCAAAGTTGCCTTATTGTTTGGTTACTCATGTTAAACAAAAACAAACGTGGATAAAAATAGTGACACAAAGATTACTAATCATTTGTGGATCTATTGTAACTCTTCCCAGTGGTCTTTTTTATTAAAAGACGCATGTAAAAACGCTGTTTTTGGCCAATTTTTTTTTTTTAAAATGGTGTCATTTTTAAGACATAGTTTCTGCAGAGCAGCACTAGTTCACCTGAAAACAAAGACGTACGTGGATCTGTTAGTCTACAAGCAGATGCATCAGAATGGAGCAGAACAGGGAGCCCGTGGCCCACCGACTGTAGCCTCTACGTCACACCTACACTCTTTTTCCAACAGAATTGTTTAGTCTGCTCCTGATTCACAACTGATTTATCGCCCTGTTATTGGACTAAATTTGGACCAATATGCAGTTGTAGAAATAATTGTAACTACTACAAAGGAGATGGTTGTCAATTGCAGTTGACAAACTACTAATTTGTGGCCATGAAATACGACATTTTTGCCACAAAATACTTGTTTTTGATCCTGGCCACAAATTACTATTTCGAAGGAACAATTTGTGTTTTTTTTTTTTTTCCTGAAAGTCGTGCAGAAATGTCATGATCCTGTTCTGCAATCTTCTGTTAGGCTCCAAATAACCACAGAAAATTTCTTTAAACACGTTCAAGTCCAGTCTTGTTTTTAGTGTTTGCTGTGGAATTTATTAACTTTGTTTGGGTTCAACAACGATGAAATACAAATTCATAATAGACAAGAATTAGATGGTTTACTAATTGCAAAAACTTACAATTAGTTACTCAACTACTGACTAGTAGTTGTTATTTCTAATTTGCCTTTGTTTTGTGGCAAAACTCACTACCTTAGAACAACAAAGTGACAAAACGTCTAAGTTTACATTGCTATCTAAAGACTAAGCTATGTTTGAAGAAAGCATTCAATATAAAATTAATCATTAAGCACTAAATAAAAAGTAAGCAATCTTATGACCAAGACTTATAACACTTAAACATCCTTGACAGCCAAAAAAGGATACATTTGTGTATTAAAGACAAAACAAATGTCAAGATTTAGGAGTTCAAATGTCTCTCTAAACTAACCTGTCTTCAGTCATACTGAGCTCCTTCGTTAGGAACTCAAAGATCTTGGCACTGTGCTGTTTGTTCTTGTCAGCAGAGTCCGTCACAGAAATGGCCCCCACCGACAGAATGACGCACGGAGAGCCAGAGCCCGCCATCAGCATCGGCAGCCCAGGTTTCACCACCACGTTCATCCTCTGAAGGACAAACACTGCATGAGCAAACATTAATGCAACAAACCATTTCAACAAAGGAGAAATGACATTTTGATAGACAAATATAAAAGGACTGTAAAAAAATCTGTTATTTCAACTTCTTATGTAAACATTGAAGGAAACTTTAACCTCACAGCTGATAAAGTCTGTTCTTTTTGACGTTCTCTTCCTATCAAAGGTATTAAGTACAAATTCATCCACACATGTAAACAAGTTTGGGATCTCCAAACAAAAGGTGCGCATTTACAAAAATTGAATTAGTAACAGATAAATATGATAAAGTGAAATATTTTTCTTTTTTGGTCATTTTAAATTCTTTTGAGAGCAGAAATTCCTTTTCAGATAACATTGACCCTGTGTAAAATAAGACACTGATCTGCTGTAGAGAATTTACAGACTTGTGATTTACAGAATTAAAAACTGCCCAAAAACCAAGTCAAACATGACATTCTTGTCACCTTTGGTGCACTGACAACCTTTTTCTCCTTTTACTATCGAATATAAGCATGACAACATTGGTGTGGAATCCTTTTTTTTTTTTTTTTTAGATCTATATATGTAAAGACAGACAATAGTGCACAACCGAAAAGAAGAATATGTGCTTTAGTATGGTCATCAACATGTGCTCAGTTATTGGATGTTTTCAAAATCAACATAAATGACAAACTAACTAAAACAAAATAGCCAAAACTACAAAAACATTATCTATGTAAATCACCAGCAGTTTTTTTCTCTTAAAAGCCAAAAAAGAGGAATGAAAGAGACACATGTGGCTCCGGACACCTGGACTAGACTGTCTGTTCTTTTCATTCACTGATTTTTCATTACTTTTATATGGGTGGAAAATTTTGACAGGAATGGTCCATCGAATCTAGTTTGTTCTGGCTTAAAAAATAATAGATCAAGGAGGGAAATTTAAAACAATACTCCCAATAGTTTGTTACTTTCAACAACACACACTTTCTAAAGTGCCCCTCCTCTGGGCTTCAGTAACAATGGAAATGTCTTAAATGTTAAATTTAATTCAAACTTTACCTACTTAAATGTGAATTTGTTAACCAGACTAGATGGGTTTTTGTTGACAACTTCAAATATCACAGACAGAAATTTTACGTCATTTTTCACGTTTTACGGCAGCCGTCGATGACAGTCGCTATCAACTCAAGGACAGTCAAAATGTAGAAAACATTATTCGTAACTATTCCAGTCAAAGAATATCACAAAGGCCTAGCTGTTTTTTTAACCAAAGTCTACAAAAGTATGTGTTTCTAATAATAATCTAAAACTTTTTTAAGGAAAAGTGCGGTTGTGAGTTAAGTCCGTCCTCTCTCACCTCCTCTGGTTTGCTTAGGGTTGAAGCGACGCACGAACACAACTTCTTCAAAAAATCCTCATTAAACGAGGAACCGGGTAAATTAGTCTGGAGCTCCACGAAAGGCATTGTAATGTTGGCTTTAGGAATCTGTCTCCTGGACTTTGGTCATAAAAAACAGAAATCCGTGTCAAGCGGATGTGGAACGGCTGCTTCCGGCTTTACCTTTCAAATTAAAAGACTTAGTGTTAGGGATTATGCGTGAAGATTGTAAAAGATGTAGTCCACATCATATTTAGCATCGTGCATTACTGTCGTAGTAACGCAAAGTGTTAGGTTTTTTATAATTGAAAAAGAAAACATTTGAAATACTAGCAGGGGCATTCTGGGCAACACCAAGCACACAAATCGTCACATTTTCCAGTGGTGTCTGCTGGGATTTGGAGTTTGTTTATCTACAGTCTTCATTTGCTGAATGTTTTAACACAAAGTTAAAAAAAAAAAAGAATATCAGTATGTTTTTGATCAGCGAGTTTATATTAAAACTTCTTTATTCACGTGTAATTAGCAACAAAGGTAACTGACACAAACCTACAGGTGCAGAGCTGATGTCTTCAAACATCACAAACAACAATTCTATTTAATTTAGTTTCTCACTGTTGTTTTAAATTTTATTAATCTATAGCTTTGTAGCAGTTACTCTTTTTATCGCCCATATATGGTTAGATATTATCTATTTTTTTTAAATTAATTTATTTGTTGTTTGTTTGGTACAGGTCTGCAAAATGGACATGTCAGTCAAAAATGAGATGTGCTAAAAACATTTCAAGCTACTCATAGGGACCTTTTTTCTGTAGAATATCAATTTGGCTGATATGATCATTATATTTAAGGTTTGCTAACTTTTTCATGTGCTTTAAAACTTGAGTTGTGACATGGATTAGAATCAGTTTAATACATTTTTAAATGGTTAAAATATTTAACATTCAAAGCCACGAAGACAATCTCACAGAAGAAAAACAGAAAAAAATAAAATATCTGTGCATGTTGGCTCTTCATCTGCAGGTACACCTCACCTAACAGTACTAAGTTTACACTTGCAATATGAGAAGCACTCAAATAATCCCTAATCTACCTACAGAAATAATGGTTAGTTATTAAAAGTAGCCAGTAGGTGTCAGGCTATACACACTTTCTGTGTTCATTCGGCATAGTTTGAAATAGTTCTAGTTTGAAATAGTTTGAAACAAATCCAGGCAAACGTTTCAGTGAATTATCTGCATGCCCATGCAATCATTTGAAGCAGCAGCATTTTTAGTAGTTTTATTTAATCTCTAACATTCCTTCACTCCTTGAAAAGAAACAAAAGTTTAAAGCTTTGCTCGATTAATGGAGTTATTTTCATTAAGAAAATGTACTCAAATTTACTTGTGATTTTGTTTGTTAATTTTTTATAATTAGTTTTATTTCATTAATGAAATAAATGCATTTCCTGTGGTGAAAGCAGAAATTGACCTGCATGAATGTGTTTCTGTTCATGGGGATTTATTTTTTTCCACTTTGACCCATCTATCTACTGTTCACTTGAATTTTCTTTGTGTTGTTTGTCATTTAGTATGGATAATTTATCTAAATATAATAAATGAAGTTTTAATAAATTTTCCACTTGTTTTTTGCAACGCGTCTTCGATTCAAAAACCATCAGATGACGAACTCAGCAGATAAAATAAAAACTCTTCTCTGGCCAGCCTTGCTATGGCATTCAGGTACAAATACTGGGGTGATGTCTGGGTGTGCTGAGAGTTTGGGATGTCACATCCTACCAAGCCACTAAAATTTATAGAATCAAACTTTATTATAAAGTATAAAAATATAAAACAAATTACTTTACATTAAAACACAACAAAATATAAAAACAAGCAAACATTAAAAAAAATAAATAAATAAAAATAAATAAATAAATAGGGCCCCCTTACCCGTACCTAGCCCCCCACTCCTTTCACACCTCCCACCCTCTAACTCACATGTGTCAAACTCAAGGCCCGCGGGCCAAATGTGGCCCGCCATGTCATTTTATGCGGCCCGCGAGAGAATGCAAGTTTTTAATTTCCTAAAATAAAAAAATAAAAATTGGTGTGTATTTATTCATATCTAGGGGGAATTGGACTTGAAATATTGCATTGGACAACTATACATTAGGACTTAAACACTGTCCATACAACCTAACCTGACAGAATCAAATTTAAAATGATTTATGCTAGAGTAACAAGCAAAAACATTTTTCTATGCAATTGTAATTGTCACTTTAAAAAGTTATCATAAATAAATAATGAGTTATTTAACACTAAGGATTAGGTACGTTTATTTTTTATTACATTTAGTTACATTCACAAGTTATTTCTGGCCCTTTGAGGACAACCATTATGCTGATGTGGCCCTCGGTGGAAATGAGTTTGACACCCCTGCTCTAACTGATGGGAAAAGACAATAAAAAATAGGCTGAGCACAAAAACATGAAAACCCCCCTGAGATCATGTACAGTAAGTTCATCTATTCACACATCTATGTCTGATAAATTTGATGGTGAATGCTCCTCCTGACACTACCCTCTGCGTTTAACCAGGCTTGGGACAGGCACAAGCACAAGCAAGACACTGCTTTGTGCCCTGCTGAGGCATTGCCCCCCTTGCCCATGCCTATTACCGGCCTTTGGATGATGTTTGATGCCTTCGACCATCACATAGAACACATTAACATCCTACTAAGTGTAATAGATAAGCTTTATTACAGACTCAAGGTCCATTTGCCACAAAAGTACACAAAACATATAAAAGACTTAATGATAAAAACAGAACACTCAAACAGGTAAAAGAAAAATGACATAAAAAGTATTATATAAAAACGATGTCATAAAAGTATAAAAATCAATGACATAGGAATATGAAAACAATGAGATAAGAGTATAAGAACAATAAAAAAACAGGTATCAAAATGACTAAAACTGCTGACTTAAAAAAATAAATGAAAAAATTAAAAGTTTAAAAAAGACAATCGTACCAAAACCTCCAAATAGGGGATTGGTATCTAAAAGTGCTGTGCTTTACATTGGTGAGAGTTAAAATGATATCATTATTTGAAGCATTAAGACGACAAATAAAACCATAAATAAGTGTGTGAATAAAGTGTTGTTTTTGAGCAGAATCATTGACGTGTTTATTTTTGGTATATCTGAAAAATGTTCTGACAAAGCACAGCAGTGGTGTAAAAAATCAGGTCAATGCAGGAGTCAAACTTCAGCTCAGTTGTCATAAATATCAATCAGAGGACCATCGGTGAAGTTTGGCTGAATAAATGCAATTACAAAAATTGTACTTCAGAAGCATAAATCTGATATTGACTGACAGAACCTTCAATTATGCTCCTACCTCCTCTGATAATTCTGCTCATAGCCATAAAGATGATTATTGTGTAACTTTGATGCAGCTGATAGTTAAGTCAGTACAATTATAATAACATATTTGTATAACAAGAATGAACTGAGAAATTAACCAACACATTTTATAGCTAAATTGACACAGAACACAATGTTTGCAGGTCTCACTGTTTTTAATTCTCATGGAGCAATGCAAAAGTCAGAACACAACTAAAACATGTGATAGAAAAACTGTGATTAAGAGCTTTTGTCTTCAATGTTCACTGTGGATCTGAACACATACTGTTTTAAAATAACATGTTTTTGGTGTTTGGGAGGGGCTTTACTGTGGAAATGTTAGTCTACTTATGATGTCCTGTTTACCCAGGGATGATCCTCACTTAGTGGCTGCCTGGGTCATCGGGATTTAAGTTCCCTTAATTCTAGTCTTTACTTCCTGTAGCAAGATGTGAGTCTCAAATTTTCCCCACCACAAGACACACTTAAAAGCCTAAAAAAATGTAAAAAAAAAAAAAAAAAAAAAAAAGGCAACAGTACCCCTTATAATCCAGAGCACATGATATATGGGTTCATTCTGGTTGTGCTTACCGATTGGAGAGGTTCACGGTGCTGTCCAATGTCAGTCTGTTTTTTTTACGTTTGGCAAACAAGTTTGGGTGTTATTGTAAATACTTGAATGTGGCTAATGTGTGGCGGTGTCGGACTATGTTTTATTTTTACGTGTTACCGACAAGGCTGGGAGTTAGCGTGGTCACAATAACGTTTGTTTTAGCAGAATCAGTGATTTGGTCATGTGGCTAACACTTCTGACGTGGCTAACGTGTAGCGTGTTATAAACAACGTTGGGAGTTAAAATGCAGCATTGTCTTAAAAGTTGAGTCATCCCTTCTAGACTTTATATCTTCCCTCTTGAACTGTTTCTAATGAGTATTTTTACTTTACTTCACTTTACGTTTTACTTTGACTTTTAAAGATTTATAATAATAAACATCAGTCTTACTCAGCTGCATTTGAGTATTCAAAGCATCAGCCTAAGTCTCATTGTTGCCTAAAAGATCATAAAGAGTTAACTACCAGTAGTTTTCTACAATTGTCTCCACTGAAAAAAATCACAACTATGATTAAAAATAATAACATGTATCAGAAAAATAGACATAATACAGTTTCAAAAATCTTCATAGCATATATTGATAAGATAAGATAAGATAAGATAAGATAAGATAAGATAAGATAAGATAAGATAAGATAAGATAAGATAAGATAAGATAAGATAAGATAAGATAAGATAAGATAAGATAAGATAAGATACGATACGATACGATACGATACGATACGATAAGATAAGATACGATATTCTTTACTGATCCCACATTGGGAAATTCAATCGCTACAGCAGATCAGTGCAAAAAGAATGTAAGGGTGTTTAAAATGTGCAAAAATACAAAAGTCATAACATGAAGAAGAATAAGAATAATCTACAACTGTATACACTATTACGACTTAACATATGAAGAATCAAAATTTAATAATATGTGCAAATTATTTTAGTAATTTAGTACTGTTTACTGTTAGTACTGTTTAGTTTTTGGAGCAAGTGAAGTGATATAATTAGAGATCAATCACTTTAAACATCTTCAATAATTGATTAAGCAATTTTATTATTATAATTATATGGTAAGAATGTGAAATAAAAAAGAGTCCATATCCTGTCGATTGTCCAAAGTTGGTAATTCCATCTTCTGCTGCCTGACTGACAGCCGTCCTGCTGGTTTTTACAGAGTCTATAAATTCTCCTCGCTGTAATGTCTGCAGACATTGTTAAGTTCCTTTTCCTTCTGCAGCTTTTATCGTAGTTGAGGTCAAGTTGTCTGCAGGTCAGAATTCTCTGCAGCAAATCTGGGTCACTTTTGACTGCTAGAGAGAGCGCAGATCCCAGGCTCCATGTTCCTTGATATTGATATTTGGCTCTTTGATTTATTACTGCATTTGTTGGCTCAGACGTCCGTGATCAAACACTTCTCCAAGTCCTTCATGTTGTTGACAACCAGAACCTTGGGCCGGTCCAGTGGACCGGGTGGTTTAACAAAGATCCTGAAGCCTTGAACCCAAGTGTTCTGAATCTGCTTACGGTTCCTGAGAAGCCTGGCACGTTTGGCAATTTCAGCATTCCTTCTGGTCAGATGGACAATCAGACAAACAATTAGAAAGAACAAATTGGACAATAAAAATGCATTAAGAGAAATGTTTTTATTTTATTTTCACAATGTAACAGCATCAATTGACTCAAAAATAAAATGATAAAATCAATCCTCCAAAATGTTTTTTCAGTTTGCAAGTCTTGGCTGGGTCCTTCCTGTGTTGAGTTTGCATGTTTTCCTTATACATGCATCGGTTTTCTTAGAGGGCTCTGGCATCATAAAGCATGCTTTATTGGTATGGTGACTCTGAATAGTCCCTTAAGTGTACGGGTGTGCTTGTTGTCTCTGTGTTACCCTGCGATTGACTGTCCAGGGTGTTATCCCACCTTCACCTTTCAGAGCCGGGTAGGCTCCAGCATCTCCATGGCCCCAAACACGAGTCATAGAAAATGAATGGATGGACAGTAAGCATAATTATACAGCTTACAAAACTTGTTTGGTACATGATTCTCAGGGGACAGAATGGATTGCTGCCTTTAAACCCTTTTACATCAGAACTTTAGGCCCAGTGTTTGCATTCTTTTGACAACATTAACTCTTCAACCATTTATGCATGGTGTATTCTCAATGGATATGCAACACTAAACAGTAGTAAAGTGCTTATGTAACGTGGATCAGCTGATTATGTCGCAGAGAAAAGCAAGTTGCACTTTGCTGATGTAAAGTGTTGCACAGTCAATATGAGAAGCCCCTTTTTTTCCATACCAGAATCAACAGATTCATTTTGATCATATAAACAGGCAGATAATTACGGTACATTAAAGAGTGTGTTTTATTTAGGTGTCACCTGCTACATCTCTACAGTTAAGGGTTTAAATCAAGAAATGGGAATCCATGCCCTAGATCAGGGGAGCCCAGTTTTTATTGGCCCACCAGAGCAAATTCTAAATTGCAATCGAATTTTGCCAACGCCTCCAGCTTGAGTGGCATTCTTAGTTTTACCTCCAGGTAGAGCTAACAGTGGTTTCCGCTAAACAAATGAAGCAAAGAAGAATCTTCACCACAAGCAATGACAGCAAAAGAAATGCAAAATAGCGAGAGAGTGCAGAAGATTTCAGACACATTGGGAAAATGAGTATTTCACATTAACTGTGTCTGTTTGATTTGCAAGGACGCCGTTGCTGTGATGAAAGGGTATAACATCAGAGATAGACGTCTTGCACCGGTGCCCAATGAACACAGAAAGTCAAGCAAATGGCAGCGAGCCTGCAAGCTCAACAACAACTTCTTTTCTGAGACAACAATAAACAGGAAAACGCCACCGAAGCAAGCTAGGGAGTTGCTAAAACTGTAGCGCAACACGGCAAAACTTTCTCAGAGGGCGACTTCATAAAGCAGTGTCTCATAAATACCTGCGATGAGGGCACTGATGCCACAGACACCACGCAGCTGTTAATCTTTTTGCGGGGAGTTGATGCTAATTTTTGTTGTATGAAAGAGCTGCTTGATATGATGAGCCTGAAAGGCACGGTGACGGGCAAAGACATTTTGGAAGCGCTGTCAGAGGGGATTGAGAAAATGGGGCTACAATGGGAGGAGCTATGTGAAGTAACAACGGATGGAGCCCCGGCTGAGACAGGTGAGCGCAAAGGAATGTCACAGATGGTGTGCACCAAAGTAAAAGGGAGCGGAGGTGAGGCTGTTCGGATGCACTGCATAATCCACCAAGAAGAGCTGTGTCCAGTTGGATGATGTGATGAACACGGTGGTGAAAACTGTCAACATAATTCAAGCCAGAGGACTGTACCATAGGGAATTCCAAGCTGTCCTGTGGATGCTGAACACGGGGATGTGCTTTACCATTGTGATGTGCGCTGGCTCAGCCGCAGCTCTGTGATTGACAGCTTCTTGAAGGAGAAGGGCCGGCCTCTTGGTGAGTTGAGTGACCCTTTTTGGCTGGGACACCTGGTATTTTTAGTGGATCTTACTCATCATTTGAATACACTGAACAAGAGCCTGCAAGGCAAATAGCAGCTGGTTCCACACCTATGCCCATGTGAAAGCCTTCTGTGTAACGCTCCGCCGGTTTGAGACACAACTGCCCTCACTGTCTGAAATCAAGTCTACTTTTTTAAAGGTTGACCTTTCTGCCAAAAAGGAGAAATATGTGTCTGTGAATGCATATCTTCTGACAGAATTCAACCTGCGTTTTCAAGATTTTTCTGTCATTGACAGAGAAATCAAGCTGTTCTCAACCCCCTTTTCAGTGGCAGGGTTTCGTTACAGTTAGAACTTAGTTGAAATGCAGTGTGATGATTCTCTGAGGAGTCAAAATCAGCTCCTTTCACTCCCTGACTTCTATTAGTGTTTGGATAAGCCAAGTTTCCTCTGATGAGACGCCACTCAAAAAGAATAAAGAGCCTTTTTGGCTCGACATACATTTGTGAACAAACATTTTCTCTGTTAAATCAGAACAAAAACCAACTGAGAACCAGAATGACTGACAGCCATCTCTGGGAAGTTCTCAACCACCAAACTTTCTTCTGACATATCAGCCATCATCTTGTCCAAAGCACAGCATCACTGCTCCCACTAAGGCCAACGTTAGAAATACACACAATTTTCACGAGTCATTGTGCAACTTATAGTGTGTGGCCCGGACATTTGTTTAGTTTTTTACATTTGACCCCCAATGAAAAACTTTGGACACCCCTGTCCTAGATAGAACATCAAGGCAAGATGTGGTTTTGGTGTAATATCCAACCATCTCAGCAGTGGCTAGCTTCACATTTACTCACTGACATTGAAATATTAATGTTTTTTTTATTTTATTTTTTGGGGGTATTTTTTTCAGTAACAAGAGGGAAAACAAAACATAAACACAAGATAGGAGGGACAGCATAACATACGGTAAAAGCACATAAAAAGGTTAAATGGAACCACAAGCATCACAAAATTATGTTCTGAGTGAAGAAGAATGTATGCCTGGTGAGCTAATTATAATAATCAGGATTTGTAGAAAAGTTACAGTCTGTGCTTGGGTCAAAAAGGCCTCTTTTTGTTCTTACCTGAAACATTATGTACCTTCCCTCTGTGGGCAAAAGTTCCCATGCAAACCAAAAGGATGTGTATTAGTCTTTCGGAATAGATTTAATGGCCACGAATAAAGAGAAAATTACATTTTCTTTGATTTTCCTAATGATTTTAGTTTACTTCCTTTTAATTTTTTTATTTTCCAAGGACCACTTTCTACTCCAACAATGAACACAAAACAAATCTTGATGTCTGGTGTATGATGTGCAAGCCATTTTAATTCAAATACTACTACTCTCACATATACCTGTAACATTAATGTTTGTATTGGTTCAAAAAACATGTACTGTATTTTTTAGAGTGTAAGTCCCTTTCTTTGCATTATTTGGCCTGGGGTGTGACGTATATGGGATTTTTAAAGAAATATGTAGTCTCCTGTATTTATTATTTTCCCACCTACCAACCACTAGAAGGCACTGTAGCTGTGTGTGTGTGTGTGTGTGTGTGTGTGTGTGTGTGTGTGTGTGTGTGTGTCAGCATATGCTACTGACAGCAATGCAGAAGAAGGGCCAGCCTCGACAGGGCTGTTCAAAAGCGACACAGACTGACGAAGAATTCAGCGGATTTTGTGATTTGAAGTAAAATAAAAATAGACTTGTTAGCATGTGGTTCATGTTATGGTTACCTTAATAAATGCTCATATGTTTTACTAATATACTATTCATTTAGTTTCTGCTGTTTCATGAAGTACGGTTACGGTAGGGAAGTGTGCAAATGATATTCAGTCTATTATTGTCTAGTCCATTACCAGGACTTTACTTTAAAGATGAAATGTCCATTTTTGTATATTGTTAAATACATTTTGCCCACAAGTGTGACTTACAAATGATTTTTTTCTTCTTGATTATGGATTTTTTTGGCATCTGAAACGTATAATCCAGAGCGATTTAAATTCCAAGGAGTAGGGTAAATTCACTTTCATTGAACCCTGAGCTCACCTTGCATCTCCTTCTGTCTGAAACACATCATGTCCAGTGATGTCTCACTCTCCTGATTGATAAGACAAACAACCAAATGTCTCCTCATGCTAGCTGTCCTTTAATTCGCTTATTATTCAGAAGTGGGACCCGTTATTTCTGCATGTACACAGAAGGGAAGGGCCTTATAATCAAATGAAACAAACAGAACACAAAGTTTTTTATAGCTTTATGGGGAAAATATTTCACAGTGGTATAAAAAAGCATGCAAAAAGCAGTACGCAAAGAGTCAGTTTTTTGTTTCATTTCTGATTGTTCTTAGTAAGATTTTATGTCACAGACTGGATTTTTTTTTTTAAAAGTAGACTTCTGAAATAGTTGGCAGTTCTTTTATTTTACCATATAGTATTTGAAGAAGTAGCCTTAAAATAGTCTCTGAAAAAGACCCTGAAAATCCCTGCTGTGTTTTTACTCCTTTCTGATCCAAATCCACACACTTCAGCCTCCATCTAGCCTGAAAGTCTGCCCTTCGCTCCCCACGATGTCACACACCGCTCTAATGGCCATAGGATCACTCACACACAAATGCCGTCAACTATACCCAACTGCAACCATAAAATCCAAGTTCCATTATTAACCACGTGTGCGCTAGTGTGTTGAGGTGTATGACAGTGTTATGGCCCCACACGCACTCTTTTTCACTCACACACACACACACGCACACATGCCAATGTGTTTCACCTCTAACCAGGTTTTATGTCCACCCCAGAGCTCCTGATCAAAAACATGCAGTGGTGGACCGCTCAGCCAGGTGGTCTATCAGCCCTGGGTGGTCTCATGATTTAAATGTGTGTTCGTGTATGTATGCTGTTAGGGTTTTTATTGGTTTATTAGTCTGGTCCAGCTCTCAGTCTAGAGGATTTCAGACGAACAGGGCTAAAAGACCATCCTGGTTACTAACTGCCCATGAGTATTCTTCCTAAGGTAAGGCTAACTCATCCACTCATTAACAGAAGCTCTTACTGATCAGTTTATAGTTGTTTGCCATGCTGAAAATTAGTGGTGCCTATTTAACACCAACTAATTCTTTAGCCATGTGGACTTTCATTTTCTTTAGAAAAAAGAAACTTTTAAGTGAAGGGACTACATTTCTGTGAGTGCTATAATTGCACGCAAAGCCCAGAAGTGACACTTGAGTTGTAATTAACGTCTTCTCTTTCCTCGGAAGTCTGGAATTTAGCTTGACTCCTTGTTACAGTTGTAGTTAAACTGTGCATCTTAGCTGTTATCTCCTGACACACACAATGTGTTGCAACCAGCTGAGAATTTCAGATTAAAAACTTTTTTACAGACATTAGAAGGTAGACCAGGGCAAATCTCTGTAAATCGGGGGGGGGCTAAGAATGTAAAGTTACAGGTTAAAGGAAAAGAGATTTTTTTACTTACACAAAGCAAAGTCACTATACAATTACAGAGGGAAATAACTGTATGCCAAGGACTGACACAGTTAGGTAGAAAAATGATCAGTCGAGCTTTCCAGAGGTGGCTCTTGCTGGGCTGTTTTGCATTCCTTTCTAGAGGCCAGCGGCAAAAAAGTTTGAGCTCATCACAGCTCCAGATGACCCTTGTTGTTTGTATTGAGGTCTTTTCAACATTGGACCTACATCAACATGTATCAGATTTATGCGACTAACAAACCTTCATCTTAGTTGGTCACAGTTTACTGTTTTAATAAAAGAAATGTTTTTGACCACATTAACTCACCAATATTTACACAACTGACAACTGACTTTTTATGAAGTTGTATTTCTGTTTGTATTAAAGACAATACAAGTGTTTTCTTATGAATCACATGTTGCGCACACTCCAAAATGTTTTCTGCAGTTTGTTAGGTCAAATTGAACATGAAAGTGTTCATTATGTTATGTCCTCCCTCTACCATATTTTTTCGCACTATAAGTCGCTCTTAAAAGCCTTAAATTTGCTCTTCCACTGTCTTATAGCAAGTGGAAGTAAGACTTAGAGGACTTTATTTGAGGAAAATAAAAAGCAACAATTTGGCAACATTCAAGTAAAACCTCCTCAATATTCCTGAGAAATATTACAAGAACAGATTTCTTTAACGTTAAAGATTAGGACACTAATTAGGACACAGCACAACACACATTAAAAAGTAATTCATTACAAAAAAGTTCAGCTTGCTGAAAATAGTCTGTAAACAATTGGTTTATTCTGTTCACAATAATGTTTACACCCCACAATAATCATTAAACTCCCAACACTTTTTTTTTCAAAAAAAAAAAAAGGAAAATGTTGCCACTTACATTAACATTTACAGTTCTGAAAGATTCGGAACACACCTTTCTTTAGTAAACCCGGGGCTGTACATTTGTGTTGCATATGAATGTTGAAGAGCATGCTAACCCAAAACAACTGCAGTTGTGTGGTGCAGCTGTGTGTGAATGAAGACTATTAATCTTTCAGTGGTACATCTGGTAACATTGTACTCCACAGTCCATTTTACCTTGGACTGCTGTATCACAGCATCCTCCTCTGGTGCAGCTTAAAACTTTTTGTAATTATATTTAATAGGGTTATAAATCTTAAGTTGCTCCCTTTTACCACAGACAAGCAAGCAGAACTGCACAGTGTCCATAGTTTACTCATTTAAAACCCAAACCAAAGCACTCCAACGTGGTACGTCAACCTGTGCAAGTCTTGGTTCGTGACCCTTTTTCAAGGATAGAGCCCCAGGTGGAGGAGAATGTCGTCAACCTGCAAGGAAGAAGATGCTACTGTTTGAGCTCAAGAGCCCAGACGTGCTGGGGCCAACCCGTCCGACCTTTGCTTTTCTTATCTCCTGATGAAGATGAAGATGATGCCGTTGCTTTGGGAAGCTCCACCTGCGGACACATCACAAGCATTATCCGTATAGTCTAGAATGAGTGGAAATGTTTTTTAGGACAAACCAACAAAGCTCAGAGCGGTTTCTGGGGAATTCCAGGAATTCAATAAGAATATCAGCATTTCCTTTACTTACATAATGATTACAAGCCAAGTGCTTCAAACTTTGTAGTTTATTGTGTAAAAATGTATCTGAACCAAATGTATTATCTTTGCCAGATTTACTAAGCTGCATCTTTAAAGATGTAGATGGACTTTTCCTAGCTAACACTGAAGAATTTCATGATTTTATCAGGAGGGCTGGTCTCTACTCCCATTTTTCTTCCACATTGTTTGCAGATGCTCCACTACTATAATTTTTTCATGCAAGAAGTAACTTTTGTGAGTCTACCAAAAAAGAAAAATATCATTGCTTCTGCATCCACCCATGCTGACTTTACTATGACCAAAACCCTCCACTTGTCTTCTGGATTCTGTGCCAACCAAACTAAATGACGACAGGCTTTGAGTTTCAGGCATGTAAGGTTGATGTAAATTAGCCGTTATTTCAGAAGTATAACTTTGATTGAGAAAAGATAGATAACAACAAATGTTTGACCAATAAAACGTCTTTAAAGCTCCTAATCTGATCTATTGTTAATCACCTCAATGATTTTTCTGATATTTCTTCAAATGTAACAAATGGGATTCAAGTCTAGAAATTTGGGATCACTGTGATGACCCACAAGCACAGCAATCATCTTTTGCTTGATTGTAACAGCATTCCCTACCGTCTTTTAATGATGATTATGCTGTTTTTAGACATAATCCATAAACCTGTGTCGTTTTCTAAGACACAGTTTCGCCATCAGAAATTTAACTCTGAGTCGTGAGAGGGACTGTTGGCACAGAGCAACGCCCACCCCCTTCCCAGTCACCCATAATTGACAGCTCTCTGTGTACACTCACTTCCGCTAGCTTACAATCTCTCACACCCCCAACCTAACATTACCATTGCAACAAAAATGGCGAGCAATGTCAGATCTATCCAGCCGAACAGTTTTGAGCCAGATTCCATCTTAGACGAGGAAAACAAAGATTTACACGGATCTGTTTGTCTACAAGTGGATCCATTTAAATGGAGCCGAGCAGGAAGCTTGTGGCCCGCCCAGTGTAATTTCTACGCAACAACTAACCTTTTTCAAAACAGCTTTTTTTCATCCTGACTCCCAATGGTTTGAATAAAGAAACGCACAGAAATGCTATCTTAAGCTTAACTTTCTTCATATATGTCCTCAATTATGAGAAAAATGCAACACAAACACATTAAACACACCAAAAACATGATTTCCATCATTAAAAGGCCTGAGGTGCCATTGTAGACCAAATGTGTATCTTGATCTGTATCAAAGACAAATGCGGTTTTAGGCACGGGTAATACGGGCAATTGCCTAGGGTGCAAATTTAAAGGAGGGTGATATCCACATGCTTGGAAGAAAAAAAAATTAGCGCCACTATCGCTTTTCTATTATCTGTTATTTCACACACTTTGGATGGCCCAAAACCTGCGAATTGGTGCCCCCTGCAGCTGAATGCACTCCTGTCTTAAAGGAAGGAGGCAAATGTATGTGAAGGAAAAGGGGAGGGGCAGTGGGCGGAGGCAGCGAGGTGAGTACGGAAAGCAGCCGCGATTGCGCAACACCTGGATCATGGCGTGCCTTTCGGTTACTCAGCTCATGCTAATAATGTCATTTTTATCAACTATTGTAGACATTTTTGTTTCATGTCTTTATTTTCCATCTCAAATGCATTTTTTACGTCTGCCTGTCGTTTAGTTGGTGTCAGTATTTGACATAAAGACAGCAGGTAATGCAGGAAAACAGCTGAAATTTTTAAAAAATTATAAATAAACAATAGATCATTTTTTATGAATTTATTGAGGTTTTTTGGAGGGTTTTTTACTGTTGGTGATGCACATAATTAGGAAAATGCCAAATATTTTTGAAATGATCCCAGTGATGAACCATATGATTTAGTTTTTAATGTTTTATGAGACCTAAAAATAATATTTACCATAACAGACTTTTAAAAAAATCCAATCCCTCTGATACGTTTCTCAAAGACACACACAGGACGTCACACACCAAGCAGAAATGAACTTATTGCTAAAAAATCCAGCTCTAAAAAAATGGACAAGAGCAAAGAAAACGGAATGATTTGATTTGTTATTTCTTGTTATTAATATTCCCAGACTTTGTTTGATTTGTTTTGCAGCATGTTCTTATTTGTATCATTTTGACAGAATGCACTTTTACGCAGAGCAAAATATTATATGTTAAGGTTTAACTTGATTTATTCTGGATTAATATTCCTGTCTGTTTTATTCGTATTCATGTCCAAAAACATATGTTTAAAGGTTTAAAAGGTTTAAAGATTAGCTTTAGTGTGTTCAGTAAATGTTTATCTTTTTTGGCCCGCACCCTAAAGCGTCTTTTGGATTTAGGCCCCCCTGAGTTTGACCCCCCCCCCAAAATAGGTGTTATAAAATGCATGCATTTTTTGTGTAAAATGGCCAAATAAAGATAAGAAACACAAGAGCATATCATCAAATTTGTACGTGTGCGGGGGGGTATTCGCCCGGGAAGTAAGTTAGTATAGAACCGCCACTGATCTAAGAAGAAGAAATGATTTACAGTTATATACTTTTAATTTAATAATTTAAGCCTCCATTTCTCTCTGTCACTTTCGACTTTTCCCATCAAGGATCGCCACAGCGGTCGAGTCACATGGTAAGCTTGGCAATGTTTTACGCCGGATGCATTTCCTGATGCAACCCTCTCAAAGCAACCGGGCTTGGGACCAGCACAGAGGTGGAGGGGGGAACAGGGAGCAGCCTGGATTTGAACCCTGGTTCCACAGATGGAAGGCGCCACAAACCAGCACAAGCTAAACCAGCTCTAAGCCTCCATTTCTAACATTATTTATTCACACAATCTTGTGTGTGTGACGGTTGCAGTTGATGACACTCAAAGTTACATTTTTAGTGTGTTAGGTATCACATATCAAGTATCACATGCAAAAAATGTAAAAAAAAATGTAAAGGCAGAGACAGATTTGGATGGTCTTTTTGGACATGCGCTGTGGTGTAGTGGTTTGCACTGCCACCTCACAACCAATATGCTTTGCTTCACTCCCTGCTGGGTCTTTTCTGTGTAGAGTTTCCATGTTTTGCCTGGAAACTCAGGAGCTCTGGCTCATTCTCCCGTCCAAAAGCACGTGTCTTTGGTTAAATAGTAGCTAAAAAAGAACCCTTAGGAGTGAATCTAAGTGGCTGTCTTCTGTATGAGGCTGTGTCATTAACTGATGACCTGCACCCTGCCTTTAACCCATGATAGCTGGGTTGGGATCCCGTGGTCTGTGGACTGAAAGAGGTGAACAGTCTGCTATACGTACGACCTCTGAGAGCCTTTGTTAGACTGTCTTAAACTTTTAAAAACCCACTCCAATGAAAAATCGTGTTGTAGAAATTTGTCACAAAGCAAATTTCTAATGAAGTCCTGCCGCCCTGTAGAAGCTTTGTCCTAGAAAATCACACAAGTTGGTCTGGGCTAAAAATGGTGAAATCATAATTAAAAGAAAATGATCTGGGTGGGACTTTAACCCTTGTGCTATCCTAGGCACATTACCGTTGGGAGTTGGGTCATCTAGATTCACTAGACAGAGCTTTGAACCTTTTTTTTTTTCAATTTTTTGTGATCTTCACTGGTTCAATGGATTACATGAAATTTTTCCACCTTTATCCACCTTTGTCATGGTAGGGAGAACACATCAAAGTAAGGGTGGGGTCATCCAAGATAGCACAAGGGTTACGAACAACTGTTCCAGTCAGAGTTCTAATAAAACGAGAAGTTATATTTTCCATTTTAGCTTCTCTTTGTAAAAGCCTTTAAAAACCAGAAAAGAAATGAAAATTGTCCTCATATTTAAAAGTTGGAATGATCAAACTCCTAAGGAGTCATAAATAGAGAAAATAGATAAAGACATCAACTAAAACTGCGTTCTAATCATCCAGGCTGCCATCCTGTTTATTCGAAGGAGCAAACATTTGTTCTGTTTTGTGCAAATGCTAAATTTCTCTTAAAGAAAAACTGAAACACTTTATGATCAAACTGCATTCTGATCATAAAGTGCTTCAGTTTTTCTTTAAGACTGAAGCACTTTATGACCAAAGTCTTTCCCTAACCACTTGTTTTCTCAGTCATGTTTGAAGGGCGTTCATTCAACTGAAACCATTGTCCTTTGACTCATCAAAGTGGGGAGTTGTAATTGTTTATGTCTTTATAAATATAATTTTTGGGAATCTGGTTCATAAAAAAGACTTTAAAAAAGATTTTTTAATTAATAAATCAATGACTATGTCATTATATAAGACTTAAACTTCTCATATAAGCTGATTGATTTCTGCTTTAAAGATTGTGTGTGTTCATCACGCAGTGTGCCTCATGAGTACGGTGGCCCTGAACATCAACAAATCACCTGACGCAAAAACATTTTAAACATTACAAAGACCATTTTAAAAGCATAACAGATAAGTCACATTTTATAAATCAAAACAAAAATTTCAGAAATCAAAATATGTAAAAAAAAAAAAAAAAAGAAAGAAAAATTAAACGTTTCGGAAAATAAAAATAATTTTTAGAAATTAAAATGAAATGTTAAAAAAATGAAACGCAAGGAGAAACCGGCAAAGATGAGTACTATGGCCCATCAGTGATTGCATGATGATGTTTTGGAGTTTTGACGTTTGAGTATAAATGTGTCTTCAATGTCTGCATACTTTATTATTAGTACGGAGCATAAGTAGTATCACGTCATTAACTTTCAGTTGATATGATGGAAAAAACATCATCAACCTATCCGCGTTGTCTCGTAGTACAAATCGATACGGATTGTGCATATAAAGAGATGCACATACTTTTTCCAACATAAAATATAATTTGTCTTTAATTTTTCTATGGCTAAGCCATAACAAGCAAAGTAGCATGTAGTTATAAGAAAAAAAACCAACTGCAGCAAACTGCTAACCAAAATGTCGTCCTGGAAACATTTTTAATTTAAACTGAAATACAAAGTTGTTTTTATTTATTTATTTTTCTTGGAGTTAGTCTCAGTTGACTGCTGTTGGCACCAAACATTATTTTTTAAACAATCTACCTAACTTTTATCGATGTTTTTGCTTCATGTACAAACCTCCGAATTGCTTTTGTGAATAAAACTTGCTGTAAAATAAAATTACTTGACACAGGATATAGTAAAAATAATCTCAGGACCATTGTAACGGATGTATAGGGGTCAAACGTTCCACGTTCCATATAGTAAAACTGACAGTTTTCACATAGCAGTTGGCACAGTAGAAAGTAGCAGATTTCTCTCAGGTTTTGGAAGTTTCAGGTAATATTTTTAAAACATCCTGCAGGGGAGAATAGAATGATGGCACCTTTATGACAATATTGATAATGATCTCAGTAAATTAAACTGGAATGTTCAATAATAATGGAGTAAAGGATGGATATCCTTAACCCACTCACTGGGCTGCCAGAGCCTGGTCTAGCTACTGTTGGGCGAATGCAGGGTACACCCTGGACAGGTCGCCAGCTGGTCACAGGGCACACAATCACACACACTTTACACAGGGAAAACATGCTAACTCACCACTAACCTCTGCGCCACCGTGCAGGATAGCGGAGGTGAGTTTCAGGCTGACAGCAGAAAGTTGAACTAACTTTTTAGACCAACTAACGGTTTAACCTCTGCAGCCTGAAGCTGGAAACCGCTCATCAGTAGCTGTATACACACACACACCCATCCATCCATCCATCCATCCACCATCCATCCATCAATCCATCCATCCACCCATCATCTATCCATAATTTCCCTCAGGACCAATAAAGTTAAATATTCTGCTCATAGCTTTAAAGTGCTGCCCCTGCAATATCACAGAGAACACATTGATGAAATGTTTGGATCTGCAGCTTCCCACTATTTTACCATGATTTTTCAAGTTTTCACACACCCACAAATCAATCAGTCTATCCATCTATCTATCTATCTATCTATCTATCTATCTATCTATCTATCTATCTATCTATCTATCTATCTATCTATCTATCTATCTATCTATCTATCTATCTATCTATCTATCTATCTATCTATCTATCTATCTATCTATCTATCTATATTTCTGTTTTTCCCTCTGTCTTAATTTTTTTCCCTTTCTCTTAATTTTTTATGTACTAGGTGGGAATTTAATCTGGTGTAGTCCCTGAATGTTAAACTTGATAAATATTACATGTTTGTGAGAAATCTTGAAAGACAAAAAACACAAAGTAGTTGAAAAAAGCCTAAACAGCGGTGACCTAAAGGCCACGAGTGGGTAAAGGTGGAGCGGCGCACCGCTTCACCTTAAACGGATCATGCGCGTGAAGGCTGCGGAGCCGCCAGGGATGCTGGGAGATTTCTGTTTCATTTTTATTTGTCTGTAGTAGCAAACCGTTGGGTTAGGCGTAGGCCTTCTTCTTTAAATCGCCACAGATCTACAACCCCCACCAGAAAAACCAACCTGAAGCTCACACTTGAATGATTCGAAGCGCATATAGCCAATAAAACAGGAGCAAGAAAAACTACAAAGACATTACAGAAAAGATGTCATTCAGTTATTTCGGTGTCACTTTCAAATGTTCTGTTTTTATTTTTTCACTGATCTCATTAAAGCTAAAACGCTCGGAGGCGGGCTAAGATGCGCAGATGTGTGTCACGGTCCTCTAAATGTAAAGAGAACCAAGATCAATTCCGTTCTTTTGTGACCGTTTGTGCCTTTTTTAAAAGTAGAAATAGATGCTTTAGTAAAACGTGGTCCTTTTCTTCACGCCGTTAAATCCAAGTTAGGAATAAAAAATATGAAAAACATAAAACACAGAAAAGGGAGAAAATACTCCATATTTCTACTAGCGCGTCACAGAAAGTCAGAAGCGGCACTTGGCTCAACTCCTGCGCCGCGTGCCTGCACGTGCGCTACGGAAACGAAAGAGGGTCAGAACACTCCCCAGAACCGCTTTCTTTATTATTTATAAAAAAATTAATTACTTCACTTTCGCCTAAATAAATAAATAAAAAACCGACAAACAATAAATAAAACCAAAAGGACTGTTTGATATATTATAGCCAGGTATTATTTTTATCATGTCGAACGATTTATTTTTTTCCTTGGGAAAACAGTGTTAAAAAAACGTTAATAAGTAAGTTAATTAATTATAAATATTTTTATATGTTAGTAACTAATAACCCATTTTTTATCATTGACAAAAATCACCTCCAAAAATTTTGCAATGTTTTAATTATACATAAATAAATAAGCATAAATTCTTTACTTTTTTTTATGAAGCTTTTATAAAGTCCTTACATTTAAAAAATAAATTAAGAACGTCTACGTTTGGTATTTTATGTATTTATTTAATCTCTAACTATGCAACATTTTAAAAACGGGAATATTTTAAGTGCCACAAAGATAAAGTTAGTCTGTCTCCTCATCAGTCGAAGTGATGCAGGTTTGAAAGGTGAAGCTTATCTCATTCAGGAATCGGACATCTCTCTAAAATACATTCTGAAAAAAAGCAAAGAACAACAACAACACAAAAATGCAACATAAACATGGTAATTATAAGGTGTCACAGAGGTGTTGTTGGGCTGAAGTTTGGTATTTTTCTGTCAGAGATGACACGTCAAGCTAAATATAATCTTCAGTTTGCAAAAGGCTACAAAAATAACCAGAAACGAGAAAGTAGACTAATTCCTCACATGAAAGTATAGCGGTTTCCATGTGACCATGAACGCACCAAAAAATGAATTGTTGAAAAAAACAAAACACGAAACTATTTTTCAGTGTCTCGTTTTTTGATCCTGCATTATTGCTTTATATACCATTTCCATCTTATAAATAAACCTCTTTTGTGTTTTCTGCTTTTGTTGATTCGTTGAAAGATTTGCGCTCATTTTAAACGTGGATGCGTTTAGTGTCAGCAGTTAAACAGGGAAAGTGTTCTGCCACACCTTCCAATGAGAAACATTTTCTTCCATTTTTCTGCTGCTTTTGTTTTGTTTGCTTGTCTGCAGAGAGCAGTTCTGTGGAGCAGCTCCTCCTGCAGTCATCAACGCAGACGCCATTAAAGTGTTTAAACTGACAGGACGCCCACATCTGGATGAGGACGTCTTATCAACAACTACTCCAGCCTTTCATTTCATCCCGAGCAGCATTCGTGATTGAACATCTGTCAGAACCGGGAGCCACGCTGAGTGGACGGTCCCGCGGCTGCGTGGGTGAAACCATCGTGTCTCCTTTCTGAACCTGGCCTCTTCCGGCTCCACTGAGTCTGAGAAAGGAAACACGTTTCCTGCCTCCATTCTGTGTCCAGTGTTTGTACAGGCCTGTAGAGATGGTTTCTGGACGAAAACAGTCTTTTACTGAATTTATTTATTTATTTATTTATTTAATTTTTTGTTTATTTACGTTTCTGCAGGCACCCCCCACCCCCACCCCACCCTACAAAAGGAACAAGCGAAATAAATACATTAGAAAATGATTCATTCTGCAAGCTTGTAAAATAATAAGGAATAGAAGACTTCTAAACCTTTTGGAGCTATTGAATCACCGAGGCAACGATGGCGTTTTGGGGCTCCAATGGAGTTCTGTTCGCTTCAATTTAAATAACTATCTAATAAATCTCTAGGCGTTTAAAGTAAATGTTGTTCGCCATAAGTCCCATGTTCCAGCTGTACGGACGCTTTTATTTTGAAAACTCTGGCTGTTCGAACTAAAGCTGATCTAAATATGTCTAAAAATCCTGAAAAAATGTTAAGCTTCAGAATAAACATACATTTATTAATATGATGATAATAATTGTTATTATAATGTGCAAAATTGCAATTCATCAGATCCTAAAGGCTTTTACAGCTTAACCAGCCTTTTTATTACTCAATAAGCCTCCAGAAAAGCAGAATGACTTTTTTTAAACATTATTTTATTTTTATTCTTTTTGTTTTTGGAGGAGCGCAGCAGCTTTTTTATATTTATAACACTAAAACAGGGTCCTGAAATATCGATAGAAGTCGCCGTTCTTTTACGTTTTGATGTCTAAACACACGACAGAACCAAAAAATCCTGTATTTTCTATTTTAATTTTTTACATCGAGTAATTAAACTGTAAATTCTAAGCAAAATTGAATTAAAAAGGAAGAAAAAAATGCATTATTTTCTACTCGGTTTTCTGTTTATGACACATTAAATGTCTTTAATAGATTTGTTTGTCTTGCTGGCACTGAACTGTCGTCTGTTTAAATCCAATTCCTTGTGATATTACTACTACTACTACTACTACTACTACTACTACTACTACTACTACTACTACTACTACTACTACTACTAATAATAATAATAATAATAATAATAATTACAACAATCAGTATTTTGAACAGCTTTTAGAGTCTAAATGGGTCTGGTTCTGCACGGTGCTTGTTGCGCCTGCGCTGCACAGAGGAACCCAGCGTGAGTCCGCTTAGTTTCTCAGGTCTGAGCTTCCAGCAGCATCTGGATAACTTCTCCTCTCGGCGGTGAGCGCTCCGCTCAGTCTTACCGCGTCTCTTTTCCTGCGCTCCTCCCGGGCCTCCGTCTTCTTCAGGTCGGCCTTGAACGCCTGCGCATCTCCGTGCTGCCCGTCTTTGTCCAAGATGTCCATAAGGTATGAGATGTAACTGGTGGCGAGCCGCAGGGTCTTGATTTTGGACAGCTTGGTGTCCGCCGGGACGTTGGGAATACACTCCCTGAGCTCTGCGAAAGCCGAGTTGATGCTTTGGGTCCGCCGCCTCTCTTTCCGGTTTGCCGTGGGTCTACGCTTCACGGTGCGTGGGTGTGAGTGGTGCGCCGCGGCCCCGTTCACTGAACCCGGCATGAGGCCGCTGGCACCGTAGTGATGGTGGTGGTGGTGGGGGTCCAGGCCCCCCGCAGAGCCGCCACCGCCCCCGTGGTACTCAGGACTGTAGCCGGGCGCGAGGCCGTACTCAGCCGCCGACATGTCCGCGTGGCTAATGAGCCAGCTCGTGAAGTATGGAGCGCCCCCGGGATCCTCGTGACACCGCCCGGCCGCCGCCGCCGCGTGCAAAGAGTAGTGGTGGCCGTCGTGGTGGTGCATGGCGGGGTGGTGCGGGAATCCCGACACCAGACTCATAATAAGGCAGAACGCAGGCCTGAGGCCGCACGATCACAGGCTGTGGAAGGATGCAGCAGCGCGGGGAGGCTGCAGGCTAACAGATGTGCCCAGATGTTTGCATTCTGCATAATCTCTGCAGGGAAGCCAGCGGCCTCACACCTAGATCCTGCACACTCACCCAGTCTCTTATGAGGCCCACTCAGGCTGATTCAAAAAGTTTCTGAATCTAAGTCATTGTTATTTTTCTTTTTTGAAGGAAAATCACAAACCTTGCAGTGAACGTGTTACGAAAGAAACTGGACTAGTCCTCTTTCTCTCCGTGCGTCATGTTGCTCCTGTCAGCCTCACAGCCGCTCGGTTTAAAGACCAGAGTAGGTCGTTGTACTGGGAATCTGGAAAAAAAAAAAAAAAACTGCATGAGAGAGAGTTTTGCAGCATTATCTTTGTGGAAGGGTGGAGACAATGACGTCACAGTCTCCAGAAACCAATGGCAGACTGCGGCAGCCTCTCTTAAGTCTGCTGCCTTGTGCGTCTTAACTGTCAATTATCCCTCTTAGTAGTGCTGTTGACGCGCCAACAACCGCGTTCAAGAATACAGCAGCTTGAAGTGAGGCGATGGTTCTGAAAATTATGGCCTGAAAACCACCTAGGACTTGCTTTTAGTCTACCTTTTTTTTTTTCAAACTAGGCTGTAAGTCACTCTGGAGTATAAAGCTATGGACACGCTGCATGTGACGCGCACAATTATGAATTTCTCCTCCATGATCAACGTTCAAATGGTTGGCTCTTCTGTGAATAAAAAGGGACGCCATCCATACATCACTACCAAGTACCTGATTGGTCAAAACTTGACCTGCTATTTGGCAGAAGCAGCTTTTGTATGTAGAGTCCAAAAACGATCGTAAAAATGTGCGTCACTCCATGTGAATTTGAGAGATCTCAACGCCGAAGTCTGAAATGCGGAACTACATGCTTTACTTAGACTTTTCATTGGAAGAGTCTGCCTGAACGCGCGTTGTCGAGGGTGGTGTGAACGCAGCTTCAGTCGCAGCAGCCAAAGTGTGCAGAGGTTAGTGACGAAAAATCCTATAACAGAACTGACACTGGAGGACAAGTCATTCTTTAGTGAGGAATTTGTTTAACAAAATGCATGAAGTTTTTGAATGGCTTTAAACAACTCTTCCAAGCCTCTAGCCGGCATTGCTAAATAATGAAAGAAACAACAACCTGAGTAAAAGTCACATCCCGGTCCCAACTACGCAAAACAAACATGACTTGCACTCTGAAAAATACTGTTTATGGAAGTCATGCTGTATTGACGAAAAATATTGGGAATTTACAGTAAGTTTTGCTGCTTGTTTTGTTGTTTTCATGGGAAATGTTGTGACTGCCGTTTCCTGCCATGAAAAGTGACAATCCAATTTACTCTATGGACGTTCACTATGTTACATTTTTTTAAATGCATAAAGTACTTTATGCACTAATTTTCGAATTTATGTCATATATAACACGCACTGAACCATAAGGCAGATTAAGGGAGACAAGCCAATGTTAAATGCTAAAGCAAATGTTACTGTGACTATCATGCTAACTCCCAACTTTGTAAGGAGCTAAAAAAAAACCAGACTGACACCGCTACACGTTAGCGCAGGGGTCGGCAACCGGCGGCTCTTCCATGCTTTTGCTGCGGCTCTCTGTGTTTTTGTAAAATAACTATCATGTTTTCGGATTGTCATGGTGCCTTTAACACCGTCAGGTAGGGCGAGCAGGCAGGAGGAAGAGAGCAGCGTGGAAGCGAGGAGGGGGCGTGTCTGCAGCTGTGAACGCCGACCACAGTCTGTTTTGAGGTGGAAAGTTTTTCTGGAAAGACAGTTAGTGGCAATCTCGTAGGGGGCACATGAGCGCCCCCCCCCCCCAGACTAATACCACCCATTTCCACTTAAACTTAGTTGAATTTGCGTTAGGGCGCCCCTACTATCCTGTCACCTTGCTGCTTAGATCACCATTTGTGGCGCTATCTGTTTAGAACACACCAGAGGGGGGGTTGCACCAACGGGGGCGGGCTTAGACTCACCGCTTATGACTCTAGACCCCGCATCAAACTAACAGCTGCTTCCTAGTAAAAATAGTTGTCATCCATAAAATTAATGTAATTTATTGGGTTTACTGGATTTAAAGAAAGAAAAAACAAAAAGGAGTCTGCATCAAAGTGAATTTGTTTCCATCATGTCACTTGTCTTAACTCTGGTGTTTGACAGGAGGAAAAGTCTGTTCAAGGTTGTGGAAAATAGACAAAAGATCAAAGGAAACATCAGGCTCATAAATAATTAAAATAAATAAATAAATATCCCAACAGCATTTTGAATCAGTACAAGTATTGCCAAATGAACTATCACGATATGTCGGCAAAAACATTTTTGCTAACACTCCTACTCCTGCGGCTCTCTGTGCTTTCCTCTCTGTGGGAAACTGATTCAAATGGCTCTTTGAGAGGTAAAGGTTGACGACCCCTGCGTTTGCGTATTTACAATCAATAGTTAGCCATATTAGCGCATTTACGATAACACCCAACCTTACTTATACAAAAAACAGACTGACATTTTGTCAGAGCAGCAGGTACCTCATAAATCGCTTCGACATCAGTTAGCACAACCAGATTTAATCCATATATAAGACACTTGGGATTATAAGGGGTACTGTTGTTTTTGGAAGGCTTTTGGGTGCACCTTATAGTGTGGAAAACATGGCAATCTTTCAAAATTGTGTTTACACTCTAAATTAGGATTTGTGGAGACTAGTTTGGCTCCATGTATAACAGCCCCGACAGAGGAAATAACATCCAGACTAATAAACTCTTTGGCTCATGCAATACTGTAGTTCCCACACAATGTTGTTTAATCATTCACAAGTACAGCAGATATTTATGTTTTCTACAAATTTACAGAAATCTAAACCTTTAAATTATCTATTTGTTTGCCCTTTTTGTACCAAACACGTACATGTTTGTACGATTAGTGGTAATTCTGATAACAAGTTCCTGTGGTAGCAGGAAACTGAGCATGAAAATGAATTAAAATCTCGTATCAAATCAACGTGCATTCTTAAAACCTCATGTTTGCATGATCTATCAAGATTACAAAACTTTGTTAGTACTGCATGGTTTTGCCCTGATGCATGTGGGAGAACAGGGTGAGGAGAGAACGGGGGGTTGCAGATCCTGTGGAGGAATTCACCGTATAGCAGACATATGATTTATATTTGTTTAAGTGTTGAATGGGGACTGCATTCTGAGCGTGTCAGCCTGTTCTGTGTAATCCATCCCTGTGAATGGGAGCTGTTGCAGTAATTTAGATTAGTTTGTGTCTCCTGATAATGACACATAATTAGACTGTAGGTCAGTCGGTCAGACTCCCAATCTTTCTCCTGCTCTCACACATATGCACCCACGTGCACACGAACGCGCAATCACACACTAACCGTTTCCCCTGTGTGCTCTCCTCTGTGATCTCAACTATTTCTCTTACAGGTATGTATAAATAAACTTGACAAAGTGGCAGGGCCATACGTGTGTGCGTCTGTGTGGAAGTGCATGTGTTCTGCGCTTTTGCGTCCCTGTGGGTCAGGCCTTGTGATGACGTGCAGGTACATTCCAGAGCTGTGGAAGTTTCTTTGGAGCGGGAAGTTGCTGTTGTTGCCTGTGATCAAGAGGCTTGTCGGGCTACAAACAGAATTCTGTTTACAATTTCCGTTACCAGTGATGGAAAATCGAGTCATTTTGAGGCACCATTTAGCCCCTTGACGTTCATTGATGCAAATATGTATCCAACCACTTCAGCTCCAAAATTACCTTCATTTAGCATCTGCTTGAAAGCAAAATCATAAGGGTTTCTTTTTTCAGAACTCGGAACAAATTAAGAGGTTAAAGATCATTACAAGTCAAGCTGACAAAATATGAGTTACATTGCAAAACATAAAACCACAAAAATGGTCAAAAGGCTTATAGTAACAATGTGTCCCTGAGCTGTAATAGACCCACGAGCCTTAGAGGAAAAAAAGGTAAAAGCTAAACCTGTCTTCCAGGAACAATCTAGTGTAGTTTTGTAGTCAGCAGCTTTGCAAATACTAGTTATTGTACAACATGTGTGTTTGTTAAATAGATTGATGCAAATTTAAACGTGCATTGCACATTAAAATACATTAGTAAAAGTGCCAGCAAAGAAAAAAACATTTAGAACTACTCCAGGGCGGACGTACCATGAGACAAAGGTAGATATTCGCCAGGGGCCCCCAACTCTGTCAAAAATAAATTTTATGTCCATTACTATTTAACTCTGTCATGAAAAAACACACCAAATCACTTTTTATTAATACATATAGAAGTTTTTGGGAGGGTCCTTACTTTTGGCGTTGCGCAAAATTTCCGTTTAATACACAAGTAGAAAACAACAAGTACTTTTTGGAGCTATCTCAGGTGATGTTTGATTTAGTTCCTAATGTTTTGTTTATTACTTGGTGGGGGGAACCAGGACCTCTGCAACTGGTGCTGTGCCCTTTGGGTTCTGGCTTTCCGGGCCGTGCGGACCCTTCTCCACGCAGAGAGAGGAATCCCTGAGTTCTCTGGTGGGACCATGAACCGGGGATCATATGACATCTGATGCGAGATGGGGGGTGTCGGTGTTCCTGTGGTGTGGGTTTTGGTCCTTGCCCTTGTGCGTTGGCCACCTCCAAATTCCAACTGTGGGTGAGCCTGGTCGGGCAATGTTTACTACGCCCCTTTAGGGACCCCCACCTCTCTTGGGCGTCCTCCTCATGGGCGGAGTTGGGTGGGCCCTGCTTTGCTCTCTTTACGACTTCCCACAGGGTGGGAGGCTGGCTGCCTGAGCAAGGGGTGGGCCTCCCTTGAGGGGCCCTGGCTTGTGCCTGGGGTTGGGGAGGGGGAATGCCCGGAACTCCTAGGTGGTGGTGGGCTGCTCATCTGGGGCTGGGGGTCTTCCAGGGGTGGGGTCCTGTGCTGGGGCCCCTGGCAGGGTGGAGGACTAACCTCCTGGATAGGCTGGGGCCTGAACTCTCCGTGCTCCTGTGCCTCTCTGCTCTTTGGCGTTGGGGGGGCCCCTGTGGTGGTTCTGCTAGCCCTAGTCTAGGTCTCTGGCTGGACTTCCCTCTATCTGATATACTATGCCAGTGTCGGGGGGCCCTGGCTACCGCTACCGCTTTGGCGGGGTCTTGGTGTGAGGACGGCCGGGCACACTCTCTCTGTTTGCATGCCATCATCCACCTCAGTAGAACATAAACACCCACCTGAGCACAGGTGTCTGCTCACTTTGCACAAATAGCATGTGACAGAAGGAAATGGTTTACATGTGTTGGTTTGTGTGCATATGTACATGTGAACTGTACTTGTGTTGAATACATGCTGACATGGTTGTATTTTTGAGCCAACAGGAATGTTTGCAACACTTGTATGTGTGAGTATGTGTGTAGACAGGCCCCGCCCCTTTTTGACTAACATTTCCAACAGACAGTAATGATGATAAACCTCCAGCATCTTGTTGCTTACTGGGTGTATCCCCCCCCCCCCCCCCCGACCACCTCTTCAATCATCCTCCAGATTTCCTTAACTCTTCCTTAATTCTTCTGTGTCCTCACCCCCTGTCTCCAACATCCCTCCCTTCTTCCCTTTTCTTCTTTTCCGTCCAGTCCAACCAAAAAAAGGATACAAATTAGGGCTGCACGATATGAGTAAAACTCGCGATATGCGATATCAGAGATCAATATTGTGATAACGATATAATTTGCAGTATATAAAAAAATAGCAAAATAACCAAGACACCATTCCCATTTCATTGCAACAGTTTAAAAATTATACTTTTATAAATGATACTACTATACGTCGACATAGGTGACAAACATCTAACACAATAGGCCTCCATCTGATTGGTCAACAACTTGAAGGCGTCCATCCAATTGGTCAAATCCATAAAGGGATTTATTTGATTCGTTAAATGCCTAAAGCTGGCATAAGATTGTTTTAACACATTTGAGGTTTACAATTTATTGCGATTTTCGCCGTCTTTTGCGATATGCATATTGCAGAGCTGGATATTGCGATAACGATAAATTTGCGGTATATTGTGCAGGCCTAATACAAATGTAATCAATATAAATAAAGTTTAGCCTAAATTACAAAAGGAGTTTATACAAATACACAGCTTGTGTGTCAGAAGATCCAGAAACCTCTGTTGTAACAGTAAAATATGTCCAACACAAGAGGCCTTCAGCTCATATCTGTCTGCTCAGCTTTTGGACAGGATACTAGGAAATATACTAGGAAATTTTATATGGACAAGAGCAGATTTTTTCAAACTCCTCTCTATTACATTTTAGAAGGACTTTTTATTTTATTTTATCTCACCTAAAGTCATGAAAAGTTACTGAGCCCTCCAGGTGCCAGTGGTTAAAAAAAAAAAATCTGATAAACCATGCACACAGATTATTCAATTGTGCTTGGACCGTTGCGCAGTGATGAGACACACAAGACACATTGCATGTGCATGTCTCAGAGCAGAGCAGCCAGACTCATAGCTTCTGTTTGCAGGGGGGGGGGGGGGGGGGGGCTTTGTTACAGTGTGCAAGCAACGGAGGAAGCTTCGACCTGTTTTGCATGAGCGGACTGCTGAACGGTGTCTCTCAGAAGATTTGTGTCTCCAAGCAGTGGTGCGGCTTTGGGACGGGCAGAGGCGGCTTTTGAAAGAACAGTCCTGAGAAACCGTGTAAACAACCATGTCAATTTGTGTTACCAGTCGGGTCGAGACAAAATAATGGCTGATGCTCTTCCAGTTTAAGTTCATCTACGGCTAAATGCTGTTAGCACGTATTAACCTAATCCAGGGGTGGGCAAAGTTTTTGTCTCTCAGGCCGCATAGGGTTCTCAAATTGGATAGAAGGGCTGGACCAGGAGCAGATGCATGGAGTGAGAAAGAAATTACATGGAATCTGGATGAAAACATTTGGATTGAAAATTATATTTTAAAACAGACATTTTTTGCGTTTTTAGGTAAAAACCTTTGTTCTCATTTTAGAGCTAATTGCACCAACAGCTTGATGTACAGGTAAAACTTAGAGAAATACTGCGTTTATATGGTGTTTGAATGACTGGAAGAATGAAAAACAACAAATCGTCCATCACCACATGGATGGTAGAGCGGGGGGCCCCAAACTTTTTCTTGTGAGGGCCACAATAACTCTTTTTCTTTAAAATGTTAGAATTGTTTTGTCTTTCTTGCTGCTATATGAGTAATCCCACACTTCCTTCTAGAAAGTGAGGGATTAACAAATTAGGGCCTTTAATAAATGTAATATTTTTCCAATTAAAAGGAATATTTATAATGTAAAATACATTTCTTTATCATTTAAATGGGATTTAAGGTTTTAAATTCTTATCAAAACATTTGGATTCTTGACATTGACATTGTCTAACAGTGGACCAGTAAGGAAGTTATTTAATGTTTTAACCAATAGGTAAGGATTAAAAAAATAATAATTAGTACAACTGCTGCAGTGGGCCCCGTGTTATGATTCGCCCGGGGCCCTTAACTGCTAAGTCCGCCACTGGAACTACTAAAGAAGTGGTTTGAAAAAACAAACTAAATGTATAGCTCAGGGTGTGGATCCAAAATTCTTTAAACTTCTTTAGTCTTTAGTCCCCTTGCATTTACAGGGTTTCTTTCTTCTGTCTTTCTCTACCTGTCCTTCCACTGACTATATATTATATTCGCTTCAAACTGCAGGAAACCATTTTTAAAGCTGTGTCACAGGCAGAGGATGGTGCACGTGTATGTGTGTGCGAGTGCGCGAATGGTGTGAGTGACAGAAATCCTGGCAGATGAGCTTCTTCTGTTAAACAGTTGTAAAGGATGGAAATAACCCCCCCCCCCCCTTTTTCCAGAAGGGTGTGAAGGGAAAACCATCAATTAATGCTTTCAATGAAGGAAATGGAAAAAATCTGCTTTACATCACCAGGGTCAAAGCATTCATGACATCTGTGATGTTAAACTTGGTTTTATAATATTACAAGACAGAGTGACGTTCATACAGATAGAAATAGCAACAGGTTTGGGACTTGCTATGTTTGATGGCTGTTATGCAGAGTTTAACACTAAATAAATAGGAGAACGTCACAAATGGCCTATTCAGTAACTAAACCGGATTTTTGATCACAGTATTTATGCATCTTCTGACCACCCAACTTCCTCTGGAGCATATTTTAGTGGTTTTTAGAGAGATTCAGGTCTGAAAACTGGATTTGATATGGCAGGTCATTCATCCACATCTGAATCAACAAACCGTGTGTCATTGTTTACTGCGGAAATAATTTTGTGACGGTTGTGAAACATTGTCAGATGCAATAGGGAAAGAGTGGGTATAAGTAGGGCTGAATAAAATGATAGATAACGATATATATCGTGATATAAGTTTTTACGAAAGAAAAATGATTCTATCGCGATAGACATTTGATTGAAAGGATCCGAAATGAAAACTCGCTAGTTATGAGCATTTTATCCTCTTTGGCGAGTAAACGTTAGGGGGGTAAATGTTTGCTTCAAGTTTGTCATGTTTAGTAGCCTCACTTTGGGCGAATTTTTTTTGTCCTCTCCTCCTCTTCCATCTGCACGAGAGATTAACAAACGCATCCCCACAGCACTTTACATGCGTGTAGTGTGTAGTTTTGGCTGATGAAGCAGCAGAACGTGTCAATCTTTAAGATGATCCAGAAAAAACTGGAGGATAGACCTGTTGGACTTACAGCAGCAACAGAAAGTTGAAAAAAAAGTGTTGATTCGGAGACAGCGGTGTTGTTAGACGTTATGATGCTAATGCTATGATGCTATGGTGCTAACGAGCTGTTCTGTGTGTTTCCTATATGTAATCACTGTCCGGCTCAAAGTGGGTCAATATTTGGATAATATTTTCAGTAATTAGACTTGCTCAAATTCTTTTCTATATCCTTCATAAAGAAGCACCCAAGACAAAAGCATGTAAAGGAAACAAACCAATAAAACCTGCCCACCTCTGTCCTGTCATGGCTGTGCTTCAGCGCCACCCTGCTAATTAGTAACTCCTATCAGCTCCTATACAACCTTGGTCAGTTTCTTGGTTCCAGAGTGTGTCGTGTCACAGGCCTATAACCTCCAGTATGGTTTCTGTTGGAGCTTTGGGCCCCTGGGGACGACAAGAACATGTTTTCCAGTTATTGCACTAAAACTTTTGCATACTGTCTTGCTTTGTTGGGCTTTTACCTGCTTTTTTATTTTGTGTGTGAGATTAGTTCTGTTACTGTACAATAAAGGACGCTGTAAATTCAGATTCTGTCTTTGATATCAGGCTTTCCTCTTTGGTGGTCCTAATTTTCAAAAGATGTTTCACGTTTGATGTTCTGCTATTAGCCCAATCAAACGATCTATTCTGTCCTGCTGTATAGGCCTACTGTATGAGCTCTCTGGGTCTGTGGGCTGTATTGTCCCATCTTAGGGCCAATATAATTAGCAGCCTGACCTTCTCCCTCTGGACTTCAGTGGCTCATAAATGACTCTTGTTGATCTTCTAGCTTCATGTTAATGTGTGTTTTCTGACCAGGAAAGCCTTCGTGGCTTGAAACAGATCTTTTTGTCAGTTTTACACCATTGAAGATGGACTTCCTTATATCCAGTTGATGGTGAACCTTTTGGTCACTGTCCTATTTTTAAACAGTATTGTAAAGTGGAAATGGAAAGAATGCAACTTTTGATGAATTTTATACAAATAAATGGGAAAATAAATATTTTCACGTCTATTTGTGTTAATTTTACTTAATTAACTTAGTTTTTAAATGTTCATATCTTTTTGACCACACAAGGTTTCTTAAAAAAGGGGTGCATTTTTATCAGAAATGCACTGGTTTGGTATAAGGGTTTTATTAAAAAATATAGGTTAAGCAAAATATAGGTAAAGTTGTGTTAAACATACAAATGAAAAAATGTGTATTAGTCCCACCTATAATTTCCAGAATCGATTCCATTTGATTCAGCAGAGCCTGGATCAATTCGATTCGTCGATTCTTTCAATCCACTCAAATGTATTCAGTTTGGACAGTTTTACATTGTTTACTCATTTAGACGTATTTGTAAAGATATTTACCGCCATACAGTGTTACATAATTTCTCAAAACGAGAAGCTCCAACAAATACTGTATGTTCAGATCATTATGCTCTGCGTCTCCTGGAGGGGGCTTCAGTTTGGTCATTAAGTTACTCACTGATTCATGTTGATTGTGTACGTTGTTACAGCAAGTCAAACTGAAACACTTTTTTTTTGTTTTTGTCAAATTTAGGAATGGAAAGTGTGGCCTTAGTGCAGTATAATAGGTATGAAAAGTATCATGGTAGTATAATATTAACAGTGTAGAAGAGAGGTCAGTAACGTTTGTGAGATGAAAGGCCAATTTGAAATTTTATCCCTGACAACTGTGCCATCACCAACTATAATGCGAACTATAATACAAAGAAATATTTATTTATATACTTAATTATCGTTTTAATAGAGAATAATTAATTCCAGACCAATTAGTATTATTTCATTTATTTTTTAATGGCATTAATTTCATTTTTAATCTATAGCTATTGTCGTGTTTGTTATCATTGGTACATAGAAGGCTGATCGCATCGGACAGATATTAATTAAAAAAAAGTTTGTGGTCAAAATGTTTTGGATTGCTCAGAAAAGTGTTCATATTGTTTTTATGGGTTACATTTAAGAACTTTGTACCTGATGTTTTGCTCTTGTGTTTTGTTTTTCTTAATTGTTTGAGATAAAAAAATAGCCTTTGTAAGAGGGTGGAAGTCTATATGAAAACTTCATAAAGCCAGTTTTTAGTTCTAATTTGATCTTTTATGGTGCCACAATGCCACGAATGTAAATGAAAATATTTCAAAATGAGGCTTTTTACCAAAGTCAAATAATTCAGATTAAAAATAGATTTACTGATTACAGGTCATGATGAATTATTCGCACAAATACATTAATTGCATGGCAGCACTAAGAAACACAAAAACATTTCCATTATATAAAATTATATTTAATTCACAAACAGCAGGTCAATTTGCTTATTAAACATATTTTGACATTAATTCAAAAAAGTGCTTTCATAACAATATTGTACAAGGAAAATGGGTTGTTGAATTAGTATTGCAACTATGGTTGTTCGAAACAAAAAGTCCTGCATTAGGTGGTATGTCGTATCTACAGCAATAAGATGGTCAGAAGAAAATACCAACAATATCTCTCAGAACTTTAAATATATAAACATGAAGAAAAAAAAGTATGCTTTTGGCTTATTCACCTTTTGCTAGATTATGAGACAGGGCCTGAGTAACTAAACGCTTTTATTGCATGTAAAATTAAATGTTTTTACGTTTTCGTCAATATGCTAATTATAATCATATCAATTTTCTGAAATTGGACAGCGTCATCCTTCATACCATTTTTTTAACCCTCAGTAAATGGAGGTGTGATCAGCTGCAATATTTATTTTAAAACTTGTTCACATTTCATATTGACATTTGGCAGAACAGAAAGAAAGACTCGGTATAATCTGACCTTTTATGGTTATTATTCAACAAACTAAATTTATTAAGCTTCATTTATATAAAGTGCTTTTCATGCCTGCTGTCCAAAGCGTTTTAAAATAAAAATATAAGAGAAAGAACTAAAACCAACCCATCCCTTTGCCCTCCCCCCTCCCCTCTGTGGCATTATGGTTTATTTCTGCCGTGGGATGTCACCAGAAAACAAATAAAGGCATGATTCTCCAACATAAGATACTGAAGCAGGTTTTTTAAGAAAATATACACATCTTTACTGGTACAATAGAAATTGTGAAAAACCCCAATGTTAAAAATGAAAACAGACAAGGAGACAGATGCTTACCCTTCTTGCCACGTCAGCGGTGCCCGACTTACTTCCCTCCACCAATCTGGAAATCCACCCAGTGACACACACACACAAAATAGGCTGGGCACAAACACAGCACACACACACAGAGGAAAGGAGAGGGTCACCCCCCGGCTTGCACCGAAGGGTTAACAGCTAAGCCATCCTGTTATGCACCTTATGTCTAGTGGAGAAGACATAAAGACAAAAAACCCAAATGCTAATAAGGAAGCCCACAAACCACCAAGCTGCCAATACTAGAACTAACTCACATGTCAAATGCTCTATTTGACCTCCAATCAAACAAAAACGAAAATAAATGACAGAGACTGGCCTGTTTCCCTGAACCTAACCAAAACAGGAGAAAACAGTCAAACAAAAGGCAGTTTTTTATAGACCTTAAAAAAACACTCAGGTGACGTCTATGGGGGGGAAGAAACTACAGCGCAAAACACTCCCAATGGGACATTGAAGATGCCATGTATTTAAAGTTTCATCTTCCAATCCAGTGCAGCCACTAGTCCTTAATCCACCAATCCAGCGCACCTAAAACAAAAACATAAAAAACCTACACTCAATAACTTTCACACAATACACAAGAAACAAATAAAAAATAAACACATACTACTCTTGTCGTAACAATCTGCTCCTGAAACACAAAACAAGAACAACACAAAATACCAAAAACCTTAAAACTATACTATTAGACTACGCTATAATGCCCTTCAGAGCCACGGCAGTGGTGATGCCCAAAAATGGTGCACAAAAACCCTGTGGTGCCAGAATAATGGTGTAAAGCACAACACCTACATAGTAGCTTCTAAACAGCGGCTGACAGAAGTGCTCACACCCAAATTTTTATTTGAATTGTACCACTTTACACGGCTGAATGTTACATATACTTTTCTACACTAATGACAATGAATGGATCAAATAAAAAAACTATTTTAATCAAAGTATTGCCACTCTAAGCCATGAGTAACCACTGACGTTGGCATGGTTTGGCTTTATACTTCACAACATTTGACAAATTGCACTATCTATAGCCCACAAGCGCCAGTGGCTCTATGTATGTGTACGCTTATGGGTTTGTGTGTGTCCTGTCTCCAGCATGACCCCAGGCATGTTGTTGCTTACCTCGTTAGGCCATAAAAGACTCACCAGACCACCATCACACAGGCACACATAACAGCCTATTGTGCCTCATTGGAGCATTACCGCAATGATTAGTGTCCAAGTCTCCCATGCCGTTGACAAAGAAAGACCTAAAATGTCAGTGAGAAACCATTCATATTGACAAGCTACATGTCAAGTGTGTATGCCTTTGTGTGGCTCATACAGAGTTCTTGAAGTTGAGAGGATCATTTCTCTTCATTAGTGTTCAGTTTTAACATGTAGCCTGCAGACACGAGGGAGCATACAAGTGCCTGCTGTTTAAAACATTCTGTCTGACAGATTATGACTCCATCATAGTTTATTCTAGCAGTCTTGTAGACCAACAGAGAGACAAATGTCCAAGATAATGGTTTAAAAGCTTTTGGCAAAAATTATACAGATTTTATTTTTTATATATATGTATATATAACTGCCATGTGCTACAGTCGGCTGTCCACAAGCCCCCTGCTTCGCTCCATTCTGATGCATCCACTTTTAGACAAACAGATCCATAAACGTCTTCGTTTTCCTTGTCTGAGCTGGCATCTTAGTCAAAACTGTATAGCTCCGGTAATGTTATATTGAGGTTGTGAGGGGCTGTAAGCTGGTGAGAGAGTGTGTAAACAAAGGGATGATCTGAAAGGAAAGCGGACTCACTCTGCGCCAACAGTCCCACCCACCCACAACCCAGAGGCAAATTTCTGATGAACTAATGCCACTCTGCAGAGACTATGTCCAAGAAAACAACACAAGGTTTTTTCAAATGTTTTATTTTGCCTAAAAAAAGCCTAATCATAATAAAAAGACAAATGGGAACACATTGACAACAGATCAAAAGATGATTTGAGTGGGTCTTAAAGCATATACTCAGTCTTTGTCACTTTTTAATGTTCATCTTTATCCACAAAGCTTCTGGCCGTGGTGCAGCGGTAGGGCGGTCGACCCCCGATCGAAAGATTGCAGGTTCGATTCCTGGCTTGCACGCCCATGTGTTGAAGTGTCCTTGGGCAAGACACTGAACCCCACCTTGCCTCTAGCGGGAGGTTGGCGCCAGTGTTCGGCAGCGGAGCCGCCATCAGTATGTGAATGTGTGTGTGCATGGGTGAATGGGACTGTGACTGTAAAGCGCTTTGGCCTTCGAAAGAGGGTAGAAAGCGTTATATAAGTATACGCCATTTACCATTTAAGTAAACGCCATATTAACTTATAGCTATTACATAGTCATAAGGTCACACTTTCCATTTTCAAATGGTAAATGGTGTTTGCTTATAAAGCCCTTTTCTACCTTCCTTGAAGGTACAAAGTGGTTTACAGTTACAATTCCAGTCTTCCATTCTTGCAGCTCCACTGCTGAACACTGGTGCCAACCTATCACCACCCGAGACAATGTGGGCTTCAGTGGCTTCCCCTAGAACATTTCAATGCATGGATGGGCAAGGTGGGAATCGAACCTGCAATCTTCCAATAAGAGATCGACCACCCCGCAGCCGCCCCCTCAACAATGTGTTGATTATTTTGCTTGTAATTTTTGTTCAAAAATACATTTTTTGTTGAAAAACGGTCCACTTAAACAATATCGCACATGCGGTGCATATTTGTAGCTCTGCACTGTATGTAAAGACTTCTATCTGCCACGAGAAACAAAATATCCCATATAGTCCCTGGTTTAAGTTGTGTTCTTGTATCAAAATACGCCTGAAAAAAAGTCACTAGCTACACCTGATGCCAGAATGCTGTACAATGAATTAGGAAACATGCTTCCTCCACCAACAGAGTACAAGAAAAGGGTCCCATTTGGTTGTCGCAAAATCTATAAATGGAGCCACATCATCCTCCGGCTGCAGCATTCAATCACTTGAATCATCCACTGTTTCGCAACACAGCCTCCTTTCGGGTTGTAGACATGGTTTCAAGTCCTCTACTGCAGCAGCATTGTTCTATAGTCTATCTATGACCTATGCATCACCCATCAGCCTGTTCATGATCTGGAGACGCAAATGGCACCAGTGACCTCACTCCTGCGTGAAAAGTGACTACAACATTTATTTAAACAAAACTAAAAAACGAACAAAACAACAGATCTACTAACCGTATTTTCGGCACCAAGGGGCACATGTGATCATGAGGTGCTCTATCGATGAACGGTCTATTTAAAAAAAACAAATGTCATACATAAGACGCATTAAACTATAAGACACATTAACCAAGACAAAAAAGTCAAAGATAAGTATGTCTGTCAGTCAGACTGTATCCATTCACAGTAATTTCAGAACTTGTTTGTAACACGCTACACATTACCCATTAGCGTATTTACAATTCCTGTAACTCCCACCTTGTTTGAAACACGTAAAAAAACAGACAGACTTTAACACTAAGTACCTGACTACTCTAACTTTCAACCTTGTTGGTAACACTTAAAGAAACAGTTTACATTTACATTTACAATAACACCCAACCTTGTTCGCAACAACAGACTGACATTTTGTCAGAAAGAAAGATTTGTTCTCCGCATTTGACCCATCGCCCGGGAGCGTTAAAGGTCTTGCCCAAGGATCCCCACTGGGTGATGACAATTGCTCGCCATTGATATGTCTGCCCTCTGTGTCTATAACCCTCAGTACCATCGTTTATTCCCTCCGGGAATTGAACCCTGGATTCCTGCATTGTAGCCCTTTACCTTGCCAACCGAGCTACCCAGCTACCCAGCCGTCAGAGTGTCGAGTACATGTCCAAACCGCTTCAAAATCTCTTATTACAATCACAGTTGATCCATATCTAAGGCACTCTGGATGATAAAACGCACTGTCATTTTTTAAAAATAAATTAAGGCTTTTAAAGGCATTTTACAGTGTGGAAGATACAGAACTAAAAAAAAAATGTACTGATTCTACAAAACATTAGACAGCGTAAAAACACACATTGCCCTCTGCTTGTCTTTTGGTTTCAACGTCTTTTACAGCATTACAAATAATTACAATTAGAATAGAATATAACATCAAATAGACACAACCAGCACCAGTGTTGGTGTTGTTTCTGTGCAGTCCACTCGTTTACTCTTCACAATGCTTTGAGTTTTTGCTTAGAAAACTTCAGAGCTGCTGTCCACATGTGAAAGCTGCTCTGGTTATCCTGGGAGTAGCTACTAAACTTGCTTTTATGAGAATCAGATGACCAAGGCCTCTGATCCTGAGAGGAGGAGACAGAGGGCCAATAGAAGGCCACTCTGCTTTTATGTCCTGTCTGGATAATAAACGAACACACACACACGCTCATGAACACACACAATAAAAAAAAAACACATACACACACAAGTATTAAAGCATTAAAGAAGCATATCGTGTCAACTTTCTACCAAACAGGATATTGCAAGCATTTTGTGCCACACACAACAAACAGCTTCTTCCCACATTACTCACACAGATATTTCTGATATTTTTATAAAAAAAAGTGTGTAGTTTCTGGACTTAACAACCTCTTTTACTATGGCGCATTAGGTTGTAATCACAGTAAAATGCAGGAAATTGCTGTTTTTTGAAGTTCTGTAAAATACCTTGATTCCATGTGAGTGTTGGATTTTTGTAACTGTATAGTGTTTCAGTCGTCATATAAAGTTCGGCGATGCCTACATGTCGCCAATTACTGCAGTAAAGTTGTGGTTGTATTTTATCAAAGAGAATAACAAAATAAAACCCTGGGGGTCACAATGAATGCCTTTGAATTCCTTCAAACTAATAATTGTTTAAAAATGAACTTTAAAACTATGTTTTGTTAAATCTGTATGCTTCACAGTGCAAAATCAATTTTTTAAAAATGTCATTATTTTCTTACCGTCATGACTTTCCTGCCCTTCTGAAATTTAAAATTTGAAAGATGTTCTCCAAACTGGGCAAAAAAAATAATAAGAACCCAGATCGACTGCAGTTGATTACATAATAACAAGGTACAGTGGTAAATAATGCAAGTGTTAGATAACTGAGACAAAAAGTTATGGGATTGCAGTTGTGATGGTGTTGCAGAAAAAGAAACGATTGGCAGAAATAAGAGAAAGAAAAGGACCTCAATGACCTACAGGGAAAAAACAAAAAAGTGAAACTAATTCAGATGAACCACATCCTCATGAAACTCACTGCTGGGTAATTCCCAGTGAAACACAGGTAAACTTTCCTATCCCAACAAAACATTACAATGTATCTATGCATGTGGAAATAGTTGACCTGGAGGTTATTGTATGTAAAGCCAATGCATAAACAAAAGTAAATGTCACTTTGATCAATTATATTGGCACTACTTGTTACATGTCTTTTTTTTTTGGCTCAGTGAGAAAAGAATTGAAAGTTACTGTGTCAGAGAGTTTGGATGATTTGAAATAAAAAGACAATTTTTGTATAAATGTCTTGATGAATAAAAATGAAATTGGAAATAAATGTTTTGGTTCCTCATTTTAATATTACTGTCAGAGGTATATGATATTTAATTTTTTATTCATTTAAAATGGTGCCAAAATAATATTGAATTAATTATTTGTAAACAAACGTGTAGTTTAGCGTCTTAGCTTAGTTTTCCACTTAAACTCCTGACCTCTAGGGGGCAGCGCAGCACACCAAGCCTCTTTTAGCAGTTCTACACTAAAACAACAAGATATCGCTAGAACCATCTTGTTTTAAAAGTTTACCAGCAGCTCATTTATTTCCATTCGGCTTGTGGTACTTCGTATATACAAAACATTGAATGTTTTTTAGAGAAGATTGTGGGTGGCTAAGAGGAATACACACCCTTTCTTTTCATTTTCTTTTGTCTTAATGACCTGCAGTCAATCAACAGACTTCAACAGTAGCTCCACCCTGACCGGTCCGTTCCATTTTCCTATAGACCTACAATCAACAGGGCTCAAAAATGGCAAGGTTATTTCTGGCTTAGTGGGTCCATTTATTAATGGAAACGCTTAAAATAACAGACCGGACCAGACCTGTCAGGATTCATCCCCGACTGCAGCGGTTATGCTGATCACCTGTTTGCTCTCCTATTTAAGACACTGCCACACCATTCTCAGTACCAGATAATGGTCATTTTTCCTGTCATCTAGAGTACCTGTTGGGCCTGTTTCCTGCCTCATCTCAAACCCGCTTACGTCTTGGACCCTAGGACCTGTTTTTTGCCCTTCGGTTCCTCTGCTTTGCACCTGTCTGCCCTCCGTGCCTGTAACCCACTCCTTTGCCCTTGTTTACTGATTTCTGCCTGCCCCCTCTGGATCTCTTCACCTTGCTGGTGAGACTGTTCCTGCTTCTTCCTTGTGGACACAGAACTTCTGTTTGTTTCTCCATCTTAAGTCATTACATTTTGGGGTCCACCTTCACCTATCAAACCTGTCTTTACCGCTCAGTGAAAACGAGGCTCAACATTAGCGGTGCAGCAAGAATGGAGAGCAAAGACGGGCATGGATCTATACTCTACTATACTCTTAACCCCCAGTCCAACAGTTAATTACTTCTGTGGTGCAGGAGCACATACTGAGAGTAGTGATGCTGTCTAGGGGTGTGCCAAAATATCGATATGGTGATATATCGCGATATTTAGTCCCGCGATCGATTATCGATACGTCTTCATCAAGTATCGACCTTTTATTTACGTTTAAAAACCCTGTAAAACGTTATATTAACCATCCTTTGGTAAGACAATTCCTCGGAGGGTCGATAGGGGGCGCTCGTTGCGAGATTGGCTGTTGCGGGCGGACGAAGAAGAACACACATTCAAACAAAGATGGCGGAGCGGGAAAACAATGAGAAGCGAGGGCAGCAAGTTAAAAGACGAGCCGGCAGCATTGAAGCTGCATCACCCGGAGTTGTGTGAGAAAGCTGTGGCTGCTGCTGCCTGAAGCCGACACAGACCGGCATGGATACCTTTTTCCAGACGAAGCTACCGCCGTCTTCTGAGAGACAGAGCAGCGGCAATAACACATGGAAAATGGTCCCTGCGGCGCGGTGGAGAACGAGGGATTTGGGTTTTTATTGAATGCAGTAGAGCCACGCTTTGACATTCCCTCTCGGAAATACTGAAAAAGGATCCCTGTACTGTACGCTCAGACCAGAGCTATGGCTGAGATGGAAACGGAACAAAAGAGAGGCATCCCTGCCCTCAGACCCCCCTTCTCCTCTAAGCAGCGGTAGATGAGCGGCGTCTTGACGTTAAAAGTCTGTGGTTCTCCAGAAAAACATGAACATAAACATACATCACATGTAGCTTTTCCCCAAACGTGTTGTTCACAAAGATGTTAACTTTTAGATGCACTTCAAGTTTTTTATGTATTTTATCCCTGGTTATTTATTTTGAAAGCAGTTTACGTCTTAAATAACTACTAGCTCCTTGATTTTGATTTTGAATTATATTTTTGCTTACACCACATTTGCACTAAATGGTGTCATTTCTTTTTTAACGAAGACACTATAATTTGTTCACAGAATTAATATCTGATTTTCAGCTATTTTTTAAATTAAGCGATGGCTATGGTTTTGTTTTTCAATAGTTAATACCAATATGCCTGGCAGCTACTTGACTTATTCATTTTTTTATCCTGTTTACAGCAGTTTTGTACTAAATAATGGCACTGCTGTTCATGTTCACTATTGTTTAAACTGAATTTTACAGATATTTCCAAATGAAAATTGTCATTGTTTGTCAAAGACAGAGTATTACTGATTTCAGCAATGTTACACAAAAGTCTGTTATTCATTACACCAAATAGGACACAAGTTGTTTACTATCATTTTGTTTAAAAACAAAAAAATAAATGGGGAAATATTTTCCAAAAAGCAGTTTTTAAAGTTCTTCTTTCTTAAAGTTTGATATATCGTGAGTTGTTAGAGACGAGATATATCGATTATCGCATTATCGCCATATCGTGATAGTATCGTTATCGTGAGCAAAGTATCACAAATCGTATCGTATCGTGAGGTACCCAGTGATTCCCAGCCCTAGTGCTGTCTCTGTCTTGGTTTAGCTAGTACATTTAGCAATTTATTCTAATGTTTTTTTTTTTCTTTGAAAAAACAGCAAAAATCACTGGAGGTGCTCAGTTTATGGTGGGACTCGTGCCACAGAGTAGTGCATAATGTTGCAGGTGGGACAGGGACAATATTCTAAGTTTTAGCAAAAAATTAAAATTCTTTTCAATTTATAATTTTGGAGTTTTTCTGTGAAGATTATTCTGATTTACACTCCTAGTCATAATGCCTTACAAGAGGTAAAATAACATCAGTTGACATTTTGACCTCACCAATTAAATTAATACTTATGTGACTGGATTTGAGAAGGAAACCACTCTACCCACATGCAACCTGCCAATGGATGACAATAACATGTAACTTGCACAATGAAAGAACCAGAAAAGTACAGGAACCAGGATTTCCTTGTAAATGCTAATCAGAGCTCAGTAATGTCTGCAGAGCTTCCTATGCAAACCCTTGTTTGGTTTTACAGATACATCCAGATCAGCCTAAAATCTTTTCAGTTTCACATTCCATTCATTTCTGTTTGCCACATTAAGACCATTTCACCCTCCAGTTCCCAACTAAGAGCTGGTTCCTGCACCAGAAAACGTTCAGAGTGATTATTGGTTACATGCCAACCCATATATCTGCCACACAGCTCGTGCACGTGTCCACATGTGCACACGTTCTGGTGTGTGTTTGTATGTGTGAGAGCTTGAGTGTCTGCTTGTAAGTCTCCTCCCTTCAACTGAGTCATGAAGATCAAAACACAACACTGTTCAGTGCTTTCATCTAAGTGTACATTTTGATGTACACTTAGATGTTCGTGGAACACACTTCCAAAGTATGTATTTTTAAAATATAAACTGTGTATATACGTACCATAAAGGTTGCGTGTATACATATTTACACATTTAGTCTGTAACATCAGTGCTTAAATGTGTGCAAGTGAGCAAACAATGGGTAAAGTTTATGTTGAGGGGTGAGTAGGATACCATGTGGACACTTAAAAAGGCATTGAGGTACATATATGTGTTGAAAAGGAACTTTAGTTGTAAGAAGTCTGACTGGGAGGAGGGAGTGTGACAAGTCTGCTTACTGATTAAAGTTGTGGTTTCTACACACTCAAAGTGAGGGGCATATTTTGTTAAGAAGAAAGCTGTTTTATCTGTTGCTGAAACATCAGAAAACCTTTCAAAACCCTACAAGAGGAATTCAGACAATTGAGTTCTGAGCTTCATAGTTCACTGTCTTTGGTAGGTTTTAAGTTTAACTAATTTTTTAACTGTTACTTATGTACCTTTTCCTCTGTGTAGTCAATAACAGTTTCATGAAAGATGCAATGACCTGGAAATGGAAGGATAGTAATAATTAAAGTATATTAAAGCTCTAGAGTACACGTGAGGAGGAACTACTTAGTTTTTAAAATAGTAAGAGGTGTCATCAAATTAAAAAAAAGAGTTCACAATGACAAAATAACACTGTTTGGATCTGACATTGTTGATGTCATATCTGTTATACTTTGATCCTTGGCTCTCCTATGACATGACTGTGGCATAAAATAGTATGCATGTTTAGTGAACGTTTCACCATGTCCACCATGAACAACAAAAGCTGTTCATAACAACTGATGTAATGAAGGTTTTTTAGATTGTGTTCATAGATGAGCTGTTTTTTAGCACGCACTTGAAGATCTAATTAATTAATGCTATTAAGAGCTATTCTCTCAATACAGAGAAAACAAACAGAAAACCAAAAAAATGGTTTTTGTTTTTTTTAGCATTGCTTCACATTGACTGACACCGGTTGTGCTTTACTTGCCACTTTTCTCAGAGCCTTTGAGCAACATTGCTACGGAGTCTGTAGTCACACCTGTACAAGGGGTTGACCCATTTAGGTGCTGTTGAGTTTCGGGTTGTCCAGACCCGCGGAGAGAAGAGCAGCTAACTGTCTTGGTCAGATCAGAATCAGATCAGATCAGAATCTCTTTATTTGCCAAGTACAGCGCATGTACAGGGAATTTGACTTTGGTTACTTGTGCTCTCGTGCAAACTAGCAAGGTAGAAGGATAAATAATAAAAAGATAAATAATAAAAAACAAAGGTAGGTGTAAAGTAGCTGTATGAATAAATAAACATAACTGAATAAAGAAATAGATTAAAATAAAAAGGTCAAAAATGCAGTAATTCCAGTTGAACAGTTTCTGTGGTTGTACAGTGTCCTTGAGTAGTCCGGAGTCAGGTGTTCATGTGAGGAAGACTAGTTTTTTTGTTCTACCTAATTCAATAGTAACACATTTATGAACTTAATTTTAATGAACAATTAAGTGGCTGAGTTGGCTGCGTGTAGGACTGGCGTGTGGGAAAGTAGGGTTTGTTTCCCAGGGGGCGCAATGAGCTTCATCCACTGTGGGTCCTTGGGCAAGACCGCTCCTGCTGCTGCCTAACTATGTAGCCATTAGGTCCCCCTTTGCTGGTCCCCAGCACAGATAAAATCCAGGGTTGGATCAGGAAGGGCATCCGGTGTAAAACTCTGCCAAACCACCTGCACCAATCAGTGCAAGTTGATTCGCTTTGGCAAACCCCGGAAAAGAAATGCAGAAAGGTGAACAATTTTTATTGAAAATTTAAAATGACTGTTTTTAAATTCTTTTACATTTATAGAATTCAAAAAACATGTTTGTAAACATTGTTTTTGTAGAGCCTTAAAATGCTCAAGGGTACAAATAGCCTATTCCCATTAAAACATACAAATATAAGTAACCACCTGTAAAATGCAAGGGTTTGTTGAAATGAAGGCACCACCTTTAAAAGTTGTAGTATTACAATGTTTTGTTGATGTTCAGGCTTGTCTGGAAAAGTATGAACTATAATAGATTTAGTGTTGTCATATTTTTAGTCTTTCAGATCAAACAATACTGTTTTGCTCAACTTCTTTTTAAGTCAGTAACATTTGTCAAGTCATTTCTTTAGAATGATTTGCAAGGAAGAAAACAAAACAAAACAAGTGAGCAAGCTAAGTGAAAGTGCTCCAGCCTGAAGCTACGACAGATGATTGTCAGTGAGTGTTTAATGTGTAGAAGTGTGTAATGGCTCCTGCGTGTTGTGTGCATGCGCCCCAGGCTGCTGCAGGTGATGTCTGCATTGATGAGTCTACAGCTGATGTAATCTCAGCTTCAGCTGTCAGAAGGCAGACGGCTCCTTCTGGTCTGATCTTCATCTGCTCTCTTACTGTTCATCCCCATTTTCGCCTTGCTCTGAGCCTCTCTCTGTTTTGTTCAGAGTCTCTGTTCATTATATTTTTTGTGCATTTTTGCTCGTCATCTGGAAACTTCCTGTTGCTTGAAAAAAGTTGAGCTGCACTTTTCTATCACTACTTAGGTTTTCTAAATGAAAAACCAAAAATTTCCACAACATTGTTTGGATGGAAAATGTCTCCAGTTGGACTGTTTTCAAACTTCCACTGGAAATAACAATTAATAAGATATGATTTTTTTAATTGACAGGGTTTCTGCTGGTGAGATATTTAAGAAGAGTGTGGATTTTTTTTTATTATCAAGACATTCATTTTGTTTGAACTGAAGCTAAAAATGCTCAAATATCCCAAAATGCATTTTGTTGTTTATTTAATTATTTATCAATGTTATCTGATATTTTTTAACAAAAGAAAAGATTTAAGACATTAATCGTGGTGAGCAGGGCATTAAAAAGACATTTGTCTTTAGCCACATAAAAAAAAAAACTAACCTAAAGAGAAGTTCCCCATCCTCTAACCCTTTATCCAATCACAACACAAAAATCTAATGCAGCTACAAGAACATTCTCTCTCAAACTGCAACTAGTAACATTTCTAATCAATACTAGTAATAACAGTCATTGGGTTCAATAGTATTCCATTGTTTTTAAAAAACAGTATTTCAAAATAAAATAAATTCCACTACTTTATTCTATTAACAGGAGAACTAGTTTCTTTTAGTGATATATGATTTCCCCAATTCTACTGTCATCTATGTTAACAAAAAATATTCTATTCGGCTTAGTTTGTAATTTAAAAAGGATTATCAATTTGAAAGGTTGGCTTAAAAACATTTGTGTGCTACTTTCTTTTGCTTATGACTGATGTGATTCTTACATCTTTCTTTCTGGTCAAACTGTTTCATGAATTACTCCACAGCTCAACACAATTTTAGAAAACATAGAACACTTAAGAATATATAAGGTGTAAGGAAGCTTTATCCGATGTTTATATTTTTATTTGGATGAATTTGCTGTCATGATCCTGCATCCCTCATTGCTTGCAGAACCTTCAGGTAATCAGCCTTATACTGTATGTCCCACCTGCATTGCTGCCCTCTAGAGTAACCTAGAGACATTCAAAATCACCTCCTGGATTTTACTTTTGTGGGTGTGTGTGTGTGTCCTTACAGTATGTTTTTATTAAACCCTGCTGAGCCATTCCTGAGCAGTGTATTTTTCATGGTTGACTTCATTTGAAGCACTGACAGAATTCTACCTTGCTCAGGATTTGGAGGGTGAGGTCGAGGGCCTCTTCCTCTTCAGCTGGACCGTTTGTAGCCCAGCCTTCTTCTAGTTTTCAACACAACCAGAAATCATAGCGAACTGCTGAGCTTTTCACTCATCGTACCATCCAAATGGCTCTCCAACAGCCCCCCCAACACACACACACACACACACATCCATCCATACTAAAAATGCTGAAAATGCCATGGTGACCTTTGTGAGTTCACTGCTTTTAGGTCAGGCACACTTATGGAGCACAGCTGAGTGGAAGAGAAGATCACCATCTTTTGAGAGATTTCATCACGCCTTGAGGAGGGTGTTTGATTCTGTTAGGCCATAAAGGGAGTCTTTGGGTCTGTTATTATCACTGAAACAAGGTATCAGATCAGTGAATGATTTTCCAGAGTTCTAAACCCTGACATTTAACTCTAAATGGATCAAGCCAGTTCTATATGACATGCTTTATTTGAGGCTTTCTAAGAGCATTGGGGATGAGTGCGCTCCCCAAGACATCAGGCGCTCTGATTGACCTTGCTGTCCGTACTGACAGACACCTTTGCAAGCATTGTTTAGAGAGGAGTTCAAGACCTCGAGAAAACATGATTTTTCTTTTACCTAGAGCAGAGGTTTCAGACACCAGGCCTTGAGGGCCGACATCCTGCTAGTTTTAAGAAACCCTGCCTCATCTGCTCCTTATTACCTGGATGAGGTGTGTTTAGCCAATGAGAAACTTTAACGGGAAGTTATTTGGAAAACGAGCCCTCAAGGCCTTGAGTTTGATACCTCCAGTTTGATACTTGTGACCAAGAGTCACGGAGGAGAGATTGATGAACCATGAAGCTGGAGAGAGCTCAGTTATCAGCAGCTGAGAGAAAGGGGCTTAAGAAACACTTATGATGTTATTCTTCTGATGCAGGTCACTTTGTCAAGCAATGTCATTTAAAAGAACAGGCTCCAAACCTTTCCTTCATCACAATTACCAGTCTTCCTTTCATTAGTGTCAGCCATTTTTCATGTTTCTCTGTAAATTGCTACTATTTTTATTATTGGGTATGGGTATGGTATTATTTAGGGATTGGTATCGTTAAGGTTTTAACGGTACTACTACTCTTATCGATACTGCTTATCGATCTGGTATTTTAACGGTACTCTTATCGATACTTTTTGAGGACAAAAAATAAATAAATAACAAATTAAGAACATAAAGTGTTTTAGTTCCCCACTATGCAACAACATTGTTTTTTTTAACAAAACATTTTACTTTATACATGAGAATGTTACAGACAGGATATTTATTTAATTATTAAATCTAATTATTTTTATTATTTATGAGCGTGATGTTTCCTTTGATCTTTTGTCCATTTTCCACAACCTTAAATAGACTTTTCTGTCTGTCAAACACCAGAGTTAAGTTAAGTTAAGTTAAATGATGGAAACAAATTCACTTTGATGCAGACTCCTTTCTATTTTGCCAACTCCATTTATTTTTCTTTAAATCCAGCAAACCCAATAAATGACGTTAATTTTACGGATGACAACTATCATTAGTTATTAATTATTATGAAGTATTAGGAAGCAGCTGATAGTTTGTCGCGGGTCTGGAATCATAAGCGGTGAATCTAAGCCCCGCCTCTCTACCTGTTTGTTGTATGCTCCGCGTGCAACCCCCCCTCCCCCCTCCCCAGCATGTTCTGCACAAACAGCGCAACATGCGGTCATCGTAGTAGCAAGGTGACAGCATGGTAGGCAAACTTAATTAATTTTACGCTGAAACTGGTGTTCTTAGTCTAGGGCGCTCACATGTCCCCTACGAGATCATCTCTGACTGTGTGCGCTGTCTGAACAACAGCCCCGCCCCCCTCGCACACAAATAGACAGACAGAGCTCTCCTCTTCAACGAGAATACCGACATTATTATCATCATTAATTAACGGAAAATTGACTGACTTGAATTAAATACTGACTTAAATATGGCATATAACGCTTGTGGGACACACAGAAAAAAAAGAAAAAGTAACTTCTCCAGTACCGATAGCAGAACCGTTAAGGTCATATCTTAACAATACTGCGGTATTGAAGAATGTGGCCCCGGGGCTGGTTCAATACCGGTTCATCAATACTGGTTCATCCCTATGTCTAATGGATATGCCATCTTCACATACTAAAATTTGATGGAAAGATCCAAATTGACTGTAAGTCTTTAGAATTTTTGTCCAGAGTTATGGATAACCATGTTCTGCACTCCAGCACATTGGAGACTGTGCCTTTGAGCTTAATTTTCCATAACTGTCATGGTTTCATGATGCGATCATGTCTCCAATCAGCCTCATCGTCTTCCCCTGAACTGAGCTGCATTTAACTCTAACCTCCACTCTACTTTCCTGCCAGTTTGTCCTTCAAGTGTCAAGTCTACTGTGTCCTCTGAGCTGGCTACCCCCCCCCCCCCCCCCAGACACCCCCCCCCCCAGTCACCCACTGTATGGATCAGGGAAACCGTGTGGGCCCCCATTCTGCTGTGGGTGTGGCGTCCAGCCACCTGGTTGGCTGGGAAGGTCAACTGCTTGATCCCAAAGACTACAGGAGTTTCTACAGCAAGTTAAAAATACCAAACCAGGAATCCTGGTTTAAACCAAACCAAATTCCTGCATATTATGTTTTTGAACCTCTCTTTTGTCCGGGATCCTTTTCTTTTACAATCCAAATCCTAACATTTTCATTTTTACAAGAAAAACATCATTTTTTACCATTTAAACTTTGTACAGTTACTTATCAAAAGCCAAAAGCTACTTTACTAAATGGCATTCATGCTCACATAGGAGCTTTCTACCTTGCTTTAAGGCCCAGTCCCATTCACCCACACACACATTCAAATGGGTGTGTGTCTTTGTAGCCAAACACTGGTACCAACCCCAACCAGCAGGAGCAATGTGGGTTTCAGCAACTTCACCAAAGATACTTCCACCCATGACTGGGGAAAGGCAGGAATTGAACCTGCATCCTCCAATCTAAGGTTGGCCACTCTACCTCTGCAAATTTGCAAAAGATTTGGGTTACAATCAGTTTTTTTCCCTCCAAAATAAAGACTTATGCTTAGACAAGCATCAATTGTTAACCCCTACATGTATGTTTATTTATCTTAATTGTTTCATTTTAAACCTTTCACTTTACAATGTAACAGCTAATAACTTGAAATTTACCTGTTCAGGGTGTACCTCGCCCTTCCCACAACAGTAGCTGGGTTGGCACCAGCAACCCTGTGACCCCGAAAGGGATTCAGTTGGTTCTGAGGATGGATGGATGGATGGATGGATGGATGACATTTAAACAGATTAAACAAAATAAATGTTGTCATATTTAGTGAACCTTTACATTTGTTACTGACCATTACCTGAAATATTATGATCTTTCTGACACAATTAACACATTAACAATTAAGAAATCATAACCTAATTATTATGAAAAACATGTTTGAGCTGCAAAACTGGGTGGCATTCAGGAGGGCAGATATATCTACTGAAAAGGTTGGCGAGTCATCAGTCATCAGGCGAGTGGGTCTATACTGTGAATAGTTCCTTTGATTTTCCACATCATGGGTCAAATGTGAATCTATTTATACCACAGACATTATCCAGAAATAGACCACACAACACAACCCTTGCAAGGTGTGTGTGTGTGTGTGTGTGTGTGTGTGTGTGTGTTTCTGTGGGGGTGTTGGACAGGAAGGACCACTTTTTGACCTAGGCACAAGCCAGGGTCAAAGGTCCCAAAGTCTCTGTCTGCCTTTCTTAATAGTCTGACCTTAAATGACCTAAGTGACCCTCTAAACACACACTCACATGTGTAAACACAAACCTCCACTACTTTGGGTCCTCACAGTCCACCTCTTTTCTTGTACTTCATAGGTGCATTTTTGCAGTGTGCGTCTTGTGAAATAGCACCTTTGCGTGTTTTCTGATAGGTCTTCTTCATTCTTTGCAGTTATGGCTGAGACCGAGGCCGAATAATTGGAGGCAAAGACCTAACTTTCCCCTTGAATAAATATCTCATTAAACTGTATGAAACAAAATTTCTATGTTTACAATTCTGCTAAAAAAAACTAAAACTACGTCCCTTCAGATGTGAGTTGACAAGGCTTTAGAGGCGACTTTCTGCAAACTCAATGGTATCCAGCAGTTTAGGACTGTCACCGGCTGGCCTTTGAGCAGTGGGAGTGTAGGAAGTCCTCAGAGGTCAGGTTATATTAGTAAAGATCTTTATTTTTACAACACATTCCCAAACAAAAGAGTGCTTACATAATACAGCTCTGTTCCTAGGGGAAGGGTTTTGCTGGAGCACACTGGGGAAGACAAACACAGGTGAGTACATCTTGCAGTCACACCTTATTCTAATTATAATGAAAACTAACATTTCTTTCTTCCAGGTAGCTGCCAATTCATCTACACACCACACAGGAAAGATACAATCATGCAAACCCAATAAACCCTTAGTCAAACCTATAAAATGTGCCATTTATTTCTGTTTTAAATTTTACTTTTTAAATGGTGTGTGCCCACGTACCGTACCAATAACTTTTAATAAAGTAACGAAGGTGATCTTCGTTACAAGGACATAAGCGAAAAGGCTGGCCTCTGCTGCTTTGTGTAACTTAATGGGTAACTCCACTTTGGTGACTTTATTCCTGTGTGAGCAGTGCTACTTTATTAATCCTCTATTATATCCTGTCAATTTTGACATTTAAAGCAGAACCCAACAATCATGTACCTTGCTCTAAAAAAGACTTGCTCTAGTTGAGGAAAATTAGATCTGTCAGCATGTGGTTTTCTGTTCCAGAGGTACTGAAGTAGAAATGTTCTTTTGCTTTCAATTTTGTTCTCATTTACACAAATTTACATCACTGTAAAACCAGAAAAACAAAAAAGCAAGTCTACTGTTTACTAGCGCATGTCAACCACCTACAGTTAAAAGAGGCTTGGTGTGAAATGTCATAGCGGTGCAAATCTTGTGAATCTTGCTCCAGAATTTTTTTTTTCCACAGCTCTATTCCAATATATGAAAAAGTTGGTTTCATAAAATTGTCAAAGAAAGAGCACTTATTAATTTCTTGAGGAGAAAATGTTTAAATTGTTGTTCAATGTTCAAACTGTTGCCACTTCCATGAATCAAAGCCGATGCCATCCATGCGTAACTACCAAATCTGAGTTCCTGATTGGTCAAAGTTCGACCGGGTTTAACTTGCAACACGAGTTCATTGGCCGCACTCATAAAAACTTGCATAGCTACACGTGAATGCTAGAGTTTTAAAAGTGAAAGCCCAAGACGTGGAGGTTTACACGCATGTACATAGACTTTGATTGGAAGTGGCTGTTTAAACGTGCATTGCCAAAGGTGGTGTGAACATCGCTTTAGTCTGTCGACAGGAGTGTAAGAACCGTTGGAAGTGAAGACCTTAGAACTGAATGTAGGGTTTTGGAGTCAAGCCATCTGTCAGCATCCCCTCACTGGTCTATGTAACCCCCTATGTTACGCCATAAAAGAGTTAAGCTTTCACAAATACATTCAGGGCTCTCTGTTTAATTGATTTCAAGTATTTACTTGTTTTTACAAAATTGGCATTCAATAAAACCCACATAAACAGGATTTCAGAAAATTGAAAAGCTTTGGAGAAATAAGATAAGATAGGATAAGATATTCCTTTGTTAGTCCCACGATGCGGAAATTTCCTTGTTGCAGCAGCAGTACAGGAACAGAGAGCAATATATAAAAGAAACAAAAACTTTGGAGTCAATATACACACATATATATACAATATACACACATACATTTCCAAAAAATTGCACCGGATGACCATATATTCAGTTAACAGTTAGAAATCTGCCCACATCCTTCAGGGCGCGAATGTTTTAAACGGAGTTTCTCCAACTAATCATCTACTAAACTCAAAGCACCTGCACAGGATCATCAGATGGCCTTAAATTGATCCAGTTAGGTTTAATTGTCACAGTTCAGTCTTAACTGGGCCAAGAAGAAGAAAGAGAAGAAGCACTGGACTGTTGGCCAGTGGTCCAAGGTCCTGTTTTCTGATGAAAGTAAAGTGTGCCTTTTTTTTGGGAATCAACGTTTAATGGTTTGGAGGAAAACTGGTGAGGAGCAGAACTCAAGCTGCTTGAAGGCCAGTGTGAAATCTCCACAGTCAGTCATGATTTAGGCTGCAATGTTCAGCGCTGGTGTTGGTAAACTCTGGTTTCTACAATCCAAAATCACTGCAGTGCTCTAGAGAACTGTATATAGATATTTTACCAACATGCACTGATAATATTAAAAGTTACATTGATGGGTCACTTCCTAATCACATTTCAAGATGATCTGAAATAAGATTATTCTTCATCAATAATCTATAGCAATTCTGCTTTTGTTCTCTCAAGAGTTGTCAACCTATTTTGATATTACTTGTGTTTTTCTATGTTTAGTTTGTTTTATAAATCTTTGTTTTTCTATTTTCAGGCTTTTCCAGCCCTTTTGCCATCCATGCATTCTGTTTGTTACTTTTATTGGGTTATTTCCCTCACTGGAATATAATAACCATAGAAGACAGAGGACTGTCCTGTACGGGTTTGATCTGGGAGACGTGATAAGAGGGGTGTACCTGGAGTGCTCAAGGAAGACGGAAACGGACACAGGAGGGATTGATGATCCTCTCTATGGTATAGGAGGTGGCTTGAATGGGTATATTGCGAGCGGAGAGCCAAACCCTCTGACCTGGCTGATAAGTGGGTCCCACCACCCTGTGACGATTGGCGATGCGGCAGTTGCTCTCCTTGGTGCAGAGGAGAGCTTCTTTGGTCTGGCACCAGACGCGTTGACAACGCTGAAGATGTTGCTGGACAGAAGGCACCGCCAAATCGAATTCCTGGGACGGAAACAGAGGTGGTGAGTACTCGAGGGCGGCTTTGAAAGGTGACACCCCAGTAGCAGAGGATGAGTGAGTATTGTGGGCATACTCTATCCAGACTAAATACTGGGACCAGTCCTTGTTGTTCTGTGCCGCCAGGCAGCGCAGTGTGCCTCCAGTTCCTGGTTGGCCCTCTCCGCTTGACCGTTGGACTGGGGGTGATATCCGGAAGTGAGGCTGACCGTGGCCCCCAAGGCGGAGCAGAAGGCCTTCCAGACCTGGGAGATGAACTGAGGGCCACGGTCAGAAACAATGTCCAAAGGGATGCCGTAATGCCGAAATACATGATTAACCAGGACTTGAATGGTTTCAGTGGCTGAGGGTAACTGAGCAAGTGGAATGAAGTGAGCCATTTTTGAAAACCGATCAATGACTGTTAGGATGACGGAATCACTCTTTGAAGGAGGCAAACCGGTGACAAAGTCCAAACCAATGTGAGACCAAGGGCAACTGGGGATAGGCAAAGGTTGCAGGAGTCCGGCAGGGACAGAATTAGATGTTTTAGAGCTGGCGCAGGTGGTATAGGCAGCCACAAACTCTCGGACATCCTTCCCCATAGAAGGCCAGAAGAATCTTCCACGGATGACACTGAGGGTTCTTCGGATGCCGCCGTGACATGACACCTGAGAGGTGTGTCCCCAGGAAATGACTGCGGATCTAAGAGAGGCAGGGACAAACAGGGTACCGTTGGGGCAAGGGTCATGATTAGGTTCCTCACCTTGGGCTTGGAGGATGAGACTTTCAATGTCCCAGGTGAGGGCGCCCACGATGCAGGTGGAAGGGATGATGGTGGATGTAGTGGGTTCCGTAGAGCAATATTTGAGAGTGCGTCAGGCTTGACGTCTGTAGGTGATGGTGAATTGAAACCTATCAAAAAATAAACACCAGCAGGCCTGTCGTGAATTCAGTCTTTTAGCTGTCCTTAGGTAGGCCAGATTTTTGTGATCCGTCCAAATGATGAATGGATGTTCAGCCCCCTCCAGCCAGTGCTGCCACTCCTCAAGAGCCAGTTTGATAGCCAGCAGTTCCCTGTTTCCAACGTTGTAGTTTTGCTCTGCTGGAGATAACTTTTTGGAGAAGAAGGCACATAGTTTGAGTTTTCCGGTTTCAAGTTCTTTTAGGGATAAGACAGCTCCGATCCCTGAATGCGAGGCATCCACCTCAACGATGAACTGACGAGAAGGGTCGGGTTGGATCAATATGGGAGCAGTGACGAAAAGTTTTTTGAGATGGTCAAAGGCTTCTTGAGCTTTGTGAGTCCAAAGAAAACTTTGGTTGGTGGAAGTAAGGTGAGTAAGGGGTGCGGCTATGCTACTGTAGTTTCGTATAAACCGCCGGTAGAAATTGGCAAAACCCAAAAATGATTGAAGTTTTTTCCGGTTGTCCGGGGGTTGCCAATTAGACACAGCCTCGATTTTAGAGGGGTCGGGTAGCATGCGACCGGCCTCCTATGATGTAACCCAAAAACTGCACCGTATTGACATGAAATTCACATTTCTCTGACTTGACAAAAAGTTGGTTTTCGAGTAGCCTGGTGAGTACCTGACGTACATGTTGCTCATGCTGGGTTTGATTACTGGAGTAGATGAGTATGTCATCTAGGTATACAAAGATGAACCTGTTCATAAAGTCTCTGAGGAGGTCATTAACAAGTCTCTGGAAGACGGCAGGGGCATTGGTCAACCCAAAAGACATAACCTGATATTCATAATGTCCCAGTGGAGTGTTAAATGCCGTCTTCCACTCATCTCCCTCTTTGAACCAGATGATAGGCATTACGAAAACTCGAGATTCCTGGACAGAGTTAAACATAGATGAGATTAGTGGTAGAGAGTACTTATCTTTTATGGTTATTTGATTGAGTTCCCTGTAGTCTATGCAGGGGCGAAGAGATTTATCTTTTTTCTCCATGAAGAAGAAGCCAGCTCCTACGGGGGAGGATGAGGGACGAATGTGACCCAGGGATAGTGCCTCCTGGATGTAACTCTCCATGGACAGTCTTTCAGGTCCGGAGAGGTTGAATAATCTCCCCTTAGGTAGGGAAGCCCCTGGCAGTAGATTAATTTCACAATTGTATGGTCGATGGGGAGGTAAAGCGCTGGCTTTGGCTTTACAAAAAACGTCCTTTAAAACATGATAGCAGGCAGGGATTTTATCCAAATCAACAGTACTAGTAAGTTCAGTGGAGGGGAGATGAGTAGCCGGCATAGTCGACGAGAGGCAGTTGGCAAGACAGTAGGTGCTCCAGTTGTTGATTTGACCCAGACTCCAATTGAATTGGGGGTTGTGAAGTTTAAGACATGAGAACCCTAGGACAATCGGGGTATGAGTGGATTGAGTAATGAAGAATTGAATGTTTTCCCTGTGATTACCAGACATGAGTAGCTGAACAGGTTTAGTGCAATGAGTTATTCTGGAGAGATGTTGAGCTACTAGGCCGGAGGCCTCAATGGGTGTTTCCAAGGGTTTTGTGGGAAGACAAAGTTTACGGACAAGATCAAAATCGATAAGACTCTGTTCTGCCCCGGAGTCAATAACGGCTTTGGAATAATGGATCTCAGTTTGATAGCATAGCTTGACAGGTATGAACAGAAAATTCATAGCAGAATGATGCCATCTAGCGGGGGGGTTCAGGAGTTTAAACGTAAATTGCATTGGGAAACTAAATGTCCTTGATCCCACAATAAAAACATGAACCTTCTTCTCTGCGTCGACGTTCTTCTGCAGACAGTTTGGAATGTCCTATCTGCATAGGTTCTTCCGACGCTTTCAGGCTTGTGATGGGATCTGTTCTGGAAGAAGAAAGAACTACAGCTGCAGGAGCAGCTGGGCTACTGGTGGGTTTACATGGGTGCTGTTGGCGATCGTTATGCCGTTTTCTGAGCCGGATGTCAGATCTGAGTGCAGCTGAAACAAGATCTTCAAAAGAGTTAGCTTCTGGTTAATTGATTTGTTCAAAGACTGGTAAAATATGCCCTTAAGCATATGGCCAGTTCGTTCTGTCATGGCAAACTATACTAAGCAGACCCAGATGCTGGAACCCGGAAGGAGGACAGGAGGAGGATGAAGGTAAGTAATGGAATTTATTCCTTTCCAGAGGTAACGTAGTTCTGTTGTGGTAGGAGAGCGGATAGGCAGGAGAGCCGTCGAGGTTCCAGAGCGTGACTTGCGGTTTGGTGGTGGCACGTGACGTGATTGGAGCTTCGGCTTCGGCTCTTGACGTGGCTGGAGGTTCGGCTGTGGCTCAAGCTGTGGCTTGGCGTTTGGATGAAGCTCTGTGAAGAGGTTGGTAGCTTCGGGTGGAGTTCTGCTCAGTTGTTGCTGATTCGGGGCATCCACTCATGGGTATGAGAGTCCTGGACACAGGATAGAGACATGTGAGACAAGGAACTAAGGTACTTGGCATGAACACTGAAATAAGACCAGACTAGCACCATTAGGGTTAACGAACTGGCGATGAATGATGATCCTGGAGCTCCTTAAGGAGGTCTGGCAGGGTGATGAGTAGAGTGGAAGCAGCTGTGATGAATCAGTGGCCAAGCAGAGAGGGGAGGGAGGGGGGCTGACAGAGGCACTGTGAAGGTTCACAATTAGTCAATGGACAAAAATAGGTGTTTCTTGCAAGATCTTTTAATATTGTTTTTTTTTTGTAGAGTTTTTTTTCTTTGTAAAGGAAGATAAAAAGGTACAAAAACAGAATAATTTCAAAACTAAAGTAATTTGGGGCCCAACTGAAAAAATAACTAAATGAAACAAAACAAGTGGGACTGGACTGAACTGAACAGGCCTGACCAGACTCAGCCCCTACACTGACACACTGGGGAAGCTTTATAGACAGGGACAAACCATACTGGACACATGAGAGAGGGGGAAATAACTAATTAAACATTCAAACTAATTAATCTGATTGCAAAACAGAGAAACAGAAACCAAACAAAATTCATATAATACAAAAGTCATCTTCAACAAAAGTGGACTAAATGATTTCCTTTAAATAAGCAAAACCCCTGCAGTTCCTCAGTGGAATTTCCCCAATCTCCTCTGCTGATTATTATGGATGGGCTCACCTGGGGTGGAAACTCAAAACAAACAAAAGTGAATAAACAATTTTTTCTCACTTAAAACAAATTAATCAAATGTGTGCACCCATTGTTAATTTATTTTAAGTAAACAAAGTAAAAATGAATGTTTTAATTTAAAGAAAAATAAAGAAATACTAACACCTATGTGGTGGTTTGAGGTTGAACCACCACAGGCACCATGACAAAAGTTATTGATACGGGGCTTTGTAAAGTCAGCCAGTCAGAGTATTTTTTGTTTTTTTGATTGTTCATTTCTTATTTTTAATTTTTATGTTCGTTTAAGATGATGAGGCCAAGTTAGCTTCCAGTAACTTCTTTAATTAGCCACGTCGTTTACATTCACCATGTCATTTCTTCTTCTACTATTTATCTTCAATAACCTGGCTAGCAACTGGTACTACCACCTAGTGGTCAACATGTGTTACTGCTTACAATCACAACGATTTTAGCACACCAAACATGTAAAAAAATCAAATAAACTGAACAGTAGCATCTGGTCTTACTTACTGTGTTTTCCACACAATGGAGTGGAAAAAAAGAAAACATGGAATATCTTTTAACGTGTGTAAATGAGAGGGTGACAATTTCTAGATTGGTGTGCAGCTGCCAGGAGCGCAGCCTACATTACGCAACACCTGGAATCAAAAAATATAAGGGAGCAAAGAAAACAGAAATACATGATTTGTAATTTCTTATTATTAATATTTCCAGGCTTTGTTTGTTTTGTGCTGCCGCATGTTCATATTTGTCTAATTTTGACAGAATATATTTTTATGGAGAGCAACATATTGTACGTTATTTAAGGTTTAACTTGAGTTATTCTGGATTAATGCTCCTGTTTGTTTTTATTCTTATTTATGTTCAAAAAGTTCAGTATTAAAGGTTTAAAAGGTTTTAAAGTTTAGCTATTGTGTGTTCAGTAAATTTTTGTTTTCTTCAGCCCAAAACCTAAAGGCCCGTACACACCGGGACGAATTTCGCCGGCGAAATTCGCCTCGTGACTAAACAAAGGGCACCAATGAGAGTGTGCACACCGACGCGAAAAAACGCCACGCGTCAAAGCGTCAAAAAAAAAAATGCCTCGGGTTCGTTTTTTTATTCGACCAATGAGAATGGCGCTTTTGCTCACGTGTCTGGAGCTTCTGAAGTTACGGTAAAACACAACTTGGGGGCGCTCAAACACAAAACTGCCTTTCTGAGCACACATACCAGCAAAGAAGATAGACGCCAAGTAGCAGCTACACTGCCGCAAAGAAATAATGACGGACATTCTAAAATATCCCCGAAAACGCTCATTAAACATTTTCAGCTCTTGTACCAGTCGATAAAACTCACCATGTTCTTCTGACAAGCGCGTAAATACGTGGCTCTCTTCTTCTGAGTGAAAAGCGACTACCTTGTGTACAGTGCCATCTAATGTCAGGGGATGAAATTGCATGTTCAGTCGGCTCATCGTCAGCGATAATCGCCTGGGTGTGAACACAAAAGACGTGGCGAAAAACGCTGGCGATTAACGCCTGGCGAATATTCGTCCCGGTGTGTACGGGCCTTAAAGTGTGTTTTAAATTTAGGCCCCTGTGTGACTGAGCTTGACCCCCCTGACTGAGTCTAGAAAATTAATGTATTTTTTTGTGTAAAATTCCCAAATAGAAGATGGTGAACTCGAAAGGATGTTGTCAAATTTTGTATGTGTACTAGGGGGTGCTGGTGGAGTTACTCGCCCAGGGAGTAAGTTGGTGTAGAACCGCCACTGATTCCGAATTTTTGGAAAAAACATCTCTCTGTAATAAAATCCTGAGAAATATTAAAATATAAATTTTTATACATTTTTATAGTTAAATATTGTACATAATTCTTGGAGCATTTATTTTTGCATAAATATTTGTGTCTTGCAAAATCTGTAAATTGCTATGTGTATAAATTAAGCTTTCATTTATTATTTTTAAAACAAATACAGAAATTTTAAAGAAGGGTTGGGTTTAATTTATGACCAAATCATATAATTAATTTAGCACTTTTTATATACTAAAAAAGTTCAGAAGTTATTGTGGTTTATGTGTTTAAAGTTTAATCATAATAAAATAACCTTCCACTTGTCTTAAAATAAGAAAAGACAGAGAAATGTGGAAATGCTGCTTCACTCAGAGCCCTGGTTTTGATGTGAAGAGGATTTAGCCACAGACAGATTACTGCTGAGAGGCCACATGCTAAACACGACTGTGTGTGTGGGTGTGTGTATGTGTGCCACATATGGTTTCTCATGACAACCATTTAAAGGTGTCAGACTGGAGCCACAGCAAATTATCAAAGGCACTCAAGCACAGCGAGTGACTCACACAGCCCCCGTCTTTCTTTGACTCCGTCTCTGTAGTCTAAACAATTATCTTATCTGGACAATTATTAGATAATGGATGACAATGGGTCACATGCTCCATCCTAATGAGATATTTAACAAAACTTTAGCAAAATGAACACAGCAGACTCATATAGTATTGTGTAAATAAAACATTTTAGCAGCTATGTCTCAAAATCTGAGTTTCATATCACAGTCTAAATGTTTGAGAAAATAAAAGCAGCAAAATTTGCCAAAGTTTTTTAGAAAAAAAAAACAACACACCAATGTTTTTGCTGTGTTACTGTTCCAAATGTTTTAGCTTCAGTCAACAGTTGTCCATATAAAGACCCTACTCTGATTCCTTACTTTTACTTTGCTAACTGGAGGTGTTGTGCACACACACACACATACACACACATTCAGACACATGCCCTCAGTGCCACGTCTGGCGCCACTGATTACGCTGTTAAGCCAAATCAGTTTCCTGTGTTTGGCTTGATGGATGCCATCATCTTCATTGATCTAACTAGAAACCCAGGAACCCGTGCACGCTCCTAAAATAGCTGAATACATCTGCACGTTTAGAACGTTTAACATTGTGAGTAAAACTGGAGTAAAGACATTTATATGATGTTTTCTGAAAGATCTTCAACAAGTTTTTTAAATGTTTTTAGACTTTGCTCGTGTCACTGAGACCAAAATATGTAAAACTACACCATGCATCACCACCACACACCGCCTCAGCGCTAAACTGTTGACGTGTTTCTCAAAAAAGAACATTCTTTCATATCAGTGCAAGGCAAAAAAAAAAATAAATAACTGTCTTTCAACTTTATTTTGAAACGATTTGTTTCTTTTTCCAAGTAAGAATTGTTTTACTTGAAGTGAGATGTGTTTAACAACCTGAAAGGCTGCGTCACAGTGGTCCTCGAGGCCTAACATTCTGCCTGTTCTCCTGCACTCACGGTGTCCTGTGTTGCTGATTTCCTTGACAGTTCTCTGCCGGTCAGAACCTGGAATCACCTGGCCAGGATTTAGTCAGTGATGGTGATTGTGGTCCAGATAGCTGGAAATCAGAGCTCAGGAACCAGGGTTGGGCAGTTCTACCACAGAGTCTGACAGATTTTCACACATTTCCAAGATGGACAACAATGAAAAGTGCGTCCATGACTGCAGATGTGCTCGCGCATCCATGCTGTGGTGGTTCAGTTCACTTTCAAACAGAGAGGTCAGACGATAGTAGATTTAAAATATTATATCTGTAAATAAAAAAATGGGGTGATGATCTGAGTGGGGGGAGAGGTGGCTTTGGATCTACCTTTGAGCATGGTGGGCCTTCGTCTCAGTATGGTATCCTCCTCAGTCAAGCACACCTTTGCAATAAAGTGCAGGGGTCTTTAACCCTTTTCAGATCACGGACCAGTTCAATGTCAGACAATATTTTTACAGATTGGCATGTGAGAGGCTGAAGTGAGTGTCTAAATTTTCTTTTTTTAAGCTTCCAGTTTCCCTTAACTTTTGAGGTTAAAGTTAATCTTCATCCTCAGTAAAATATCTGCAGCAGCTACAAAGATTACTTGTACACTGCATTTTATGCAAAAACCATTGAAATGCGATACAGATTTTCCCCAAAACCCAGAATTGTCAAAGTGGAAGCTAAAAAATCTGATGCCAACTTCAACCTTGTTGGACTTTTAAGCTGTGATGAAAAAAATAAATAAAAAAAATGTCACTAAAACCGTTTTTATCTAGATAAACGTACAACTTTATTAGCAGCATCCTTGTATTATTTGACAGCCGGTTGCTGAATACTATGCATTATTATTATGGTCTGTGGGAACAAGTGTTGTCGTGAATCCATATTTAGCATAAAAAAATCCTGTTTTTTTGCCTGTCAAGGGCAGATTTCTTTATTTTGAAGCCGAAGGCTCTTCTTCTGTTTCCTCATTGGCTCTTTTATGCAAAAACAACTTCTCCAACCAATGCTTGTTTTTGTTCACTGTGCTAGCTCGATGGTTTTAATTTAGTGGTCGGCGCAGCCGCATTAAGAAAGTAGTGGATGTATTTTCAACACGTGCTCGAGCGACCTGACATGCAGTCAAGAATGAGTCGGATTTGGTGGAGAATCCAAAGGTTTTTCAAAATAAAACTACCTTTATAATCAGATTAGAAATAAAACAGAAAACATGTAGGTCGTGTGTTTTTTTCTTAGCACCCCGGTACCAATTGTACCATGGACCAGTACCAGTCCACAGCTCAGGGGGTGAATAGGGCATCATGAAATTCAAAACATTGTAGTGAACAACAACATGTAAGCTGCCAAGATTTACAAAACGGTGCAGTATTTTTATCTTATTATAAATTTAATAAATGTGTTATGTAAACATGCATTTATTGTATCTTCTTCGTTTTCCCTTGACGTGTTACAGTTCATAAAATGTGCTCATGGGTGACTTTGTGGATGTGCTGTGAAAGAGGCAGAGTGGGAAAAAGAAGCAGCTGGACTTTGTCAGGTCTGATGAGAGACATTCCTGTTAGTGTGGAATAAGCTTCCAACTGCTCTCCTGATAACACCGGCACCTCTCTCTCTGCACGCACGGCTATACACAAATGCAAACGCATGCACGCATGACTATACACGCACACACACACCTACATATGCTGGAGCAGCTTTTCATAGAAATGTCTGTATTTAGGACAGCCTGTACAAAAACCTTAACCTCCATCTAACAACTATAGCGAGTTCAACTCAACCTGGGTCCCAGACATTAAGATATCTTCTGATACCTACACGGTTGGCAGCAGTACCAGAGAATGCCCTGATGAGGAAACAAAGACACACAAACACTCATATCGCTGCTGTCCTTTAACAGCCATGAGAACCAGACTGTGGGTCTTATTGCATGTCAATGCTAGCACACACAAATGTACCAATCCTGTGTGTTTCTGTGACCTCATGGTGGAAAGAGTTTGCCCAGATAACGACTCTTATCCACTCGCTGTGCGAACACACAAACATGCTTGTACATTTACACAAACATCCAGACATACATGGCCCAGATAGAAGGTTTACATAGGCAGGAGAGTAAAAGTTTAAAGGGAAAATCTTAGACTTCCTCTAAAGGACACAGGAAGAGAACTTGTTAGACAGCACATTTTGTTCAGAAGCCAAACTAATTTAATAAAGTTTAAACTTGTACTTGGATCTCACAACTTCAAAGCAAAACGTTTTTTATGTATACAACAAATTTTTCTTTATTGATTCACTAACTGTCATTTTCGTTTCCTTTGATCATGTCAGGAAACACAATAAAACTTTTCAGATTCAATCCATGCATTTGTTACAATGTCCACACACACAAAAAGATTACATTAACCCTTGTGCTATCCTAGGCAGGAGTTGGGTCATCTAGACCCACTAGACAGCGTGTTGAACCTTTTTTCTTCAATGATTTGTGATCTTCACTGGTTTCCTTGGATGACATGAAATCCTCTCCACCTTTATCCACCTTTGTCATGGTAGGGATAACACGTCAATGGTCATCTTGACACCGCAGGATAGCACAAGGGTTAAATTGCAGTTTTTTGCTTCTTCTGCAACTAAAAGACCCACTTTGTTTTCCTCGTGATGAAAGACATATACATACAAATTAAGCTAAAAAAATGTATTTCTGAGTATTTCTTTATTCAAATAATTGTGAATCAGTAGAAAAGAAAAGTATTTGATTTTGTATTTTGATGTATCCACTTGTGTCATGGTGTATTGAGCTGAATTTTGTTGGCAATGACAGCAGTTACATGTTTTCTTTTAGTCTTTACAAGGTTTTCACAAACTGTTGCTGGTATTTTGGCCCATTCCTCCATGCAGATCTCCTCTAGAGCAGTGATGTTTTGGGGCTGTCACTGGGCAACATGGACTTTCAACTCCTTCCAGAGATTTTCTATGGGGTTGAGATCTGGATACTAGCTAGGTCACTACAGGACATTGAAATGGTTCTTACAAAGGCACTCCTTCGTTACCCGGGCAGTGTGTTTGGGATCGTTGTCATGCTGAAAGACCCAGCCACAATTCATCTTCAATGCCCTGATGGAAGGAGGTTTTCACTCAAAATCTGACCATAAATGGCGCCATTCATATTTGTACGTGTGAGTAAGAATAAAGGTCTTCGAGTAGTTCAGAATGAAGAAATATTTTTTTTGATTTGATTTGAAATGGTTTATTTCAAGCAATCAAGTAGGAACAATACACAAAAGCAATACAATCTGCAGTTGTACATTCATACAGTAACTAATCAAACTTAGGATAATTAGACATATTAATAAATATTGCTTGAAAGGGAGTGGAAGGAAGCGAACTTATATAATTCCACCCCGTTATACTATAACCATTTTAATACATAATTTAATCAATATCCGGTTCCCAGTTTTTATCAGACAGAATTAAAAATCATAAGGTATCGATAAGGCACATGACAAAGATGAATTACTTAATTATTATGTTAAAAATAACTATTTTAGAAATCAACATGGCAAATGCAGATCAGTTATCTAAAATATATGTTACTCATAAAAGTCATTCATATGATTAGAACATAATACTATATCAGTAAAATAGACACAACACTGTTTCAGAGATTTTCATAGTAAACTTTCATCAAGTATCAAAAGTTAAAAACATGTGCAAAATTATGCTACATTAGGAAAGATTTTTGAATCAATTTATCAATTTTTGGAGCAAGTGAAGTAATATCATTAACTTATTATTATTATTATTAATCATTTTTTTTTTCTTTTCTTTTTTTTTATTTTATTTTTTTTATATTTAATAAGGTAATGCTGTAAGGGAGAGAAAAAAACAAACAAAAACAAAAAAACAAAACAAAAATAAAAGGGTCCATATTCTGTCAATTATCCAAGGTTGGCATATCTTCTGCTGAAAAAACAGCTGCTCTTCTGGGTTCAAAACAGTTTCTAGTCTCTTCCATGTTATGTCTGCAGACATTAGATTCAGGTCCATATCCTTCTTCAGCTGATATCAGCTCGGTGAAAGTTGAGGTCAAGTTGTCTGCAGGTCAGAACTCTCTGCTGTTGATTCAGGTGACGTCAGACGTATGGAGAAAGTGATGAATCCAGGTGTCATATTTCTTGAAATTATTTGACTCTTTGGTTTATTACTCCATGCTGATTTAGACGTCCGTGATCAAACACTTCTCAAAATCCTTCATGGTGTTTACAACCAGAACCTTGGACCGGTCCGGTGGACCGAGTGGTTTGACGTAAATCCTGCAGCCTTTAACCCAAGTGTTCTCAATCTTCTTCTGCTTCCTGAGAAGCCGTGCATGTTTGGAGATTTCAGCATTCCTTCTGGTCAGATGGTCGTTTAGATAAACAGCAGATCCTTTGAGGTTTTTACGTTGCTTCATCAGAGCTAGCTTGTGTTTGTGATTCACAAACCTGATGAGGATCGCTGGTTTATCCGTCTCCTTTCTCCTGGGGAGCGGGTGACAGGTCTCGATGGTGTTGAGATCCAGGGAAATCCCTTTAGATGTAAGAAATGAGTGTATTTGCTGATTCAGAGACTCTACACCGCGCTCCGTATTAGCACTGCTAGCTACGCTAGCGCTAGCATTAGCATTAGCAGTGCTTGCTCCTGGAGTTAGCTTCGCTCCAGGTTTGATTGGTAATCCAGTGAGAATGACATTATTCATCCTTACTTGCTGTTCCACATCGTCCAGTCTTTTCTCCAGAATGTCGACCCGGTGATTAATGTTATTATATGTTCATAATACTTATGAACTCTGAAGATTCCGAATAAAACTATGGGATAATTTCTCTGGGTTTTTTTACTTAGTTTTTTAAAACTCTATATAATTTGTAAATAAGTTCACAGTAAAGCTACAAGGTTGCAGCACAATAGCTTTTAGCTTGTAACAATTATTTGGTCTGCATTAAAACACATCCTTTTCTATTTATCCGATAACACACAGATATTTTAAGGTATGAGAAGATTTCATGAGCCTAAACTTGTCAATGCCTTCAGTTTTCTAGTTTCTTCAAGTGAGTAGCATTGCATAAAACAAGATAAAGCAGTTATCTTGAAAATGAAGTTCTGAATAAACAATGGACAAACGAAAGATGTAGAAAGACATCAGCAGAGAGAAGCCCTGCTGACCAGATGCTACAGTGACAATGTCCAGACTAGGTTCTGGACCCTGGTTAATTCATTTACCGTGCACCACAGTCCTTTGTGAGTGTCGATTTTTTTCATAATGTATGTGTGTGTTTGTTGTGTCATGGTTAGCCCTTGGCACTGTGGCTGCATCTCTGGTCCAAGAGACAAAAGGTTAACTGAATTTGGTTAGGATGTAATTGATGCATCCTCTCTTTTTATGTGTTTACGTACAAGTGTATGTGCAGAGGCTCATAATGCAAACCCTCATGTCAGGCTGCACAGATGTTAGGCCTGACTTTTGTTCCTGTCTTTGATTCCCAGAATGAGGTAAGGCAGCGGCTGCAGGGAAAACAAAGGAAAGCTTAAGCAATAAAGGACTAATATCTTAGATAAACAGCTCATTTTGAAAACACAAGGTAGAGAAATAAAATAACAAAATGTTTTACTGCTATTACTAGTATTGCAGAAACTACAAAATCGGCTTGTAATCAAAACAGCCAAGTCACAGTTTAAAGACAAAGTCATGCTTTAGTGGTCCTGAAAAAGTCAAGCTAGTTTTAAGCCAACAAGACAGGAAACGCTCAACTCATCTTCATATATATGTCTTTATTGAACTGCTCTATTTATTTGAAATACCTCCTTCGAAGCTTTGCCCTGCCTTTTTTTCAGCAAGTCATATTTAGTTTTGATTCTCAAGACAAGGCACTCAACCTTTTAACACCAGAGATGTCGCCAATAACACGTAAATGACATATCGTAACTCTTCGACCGTTTACGTGATGCACATGAATTCTGACACAGAGAAAAGTAGCTTTTCATAACAACTTTACACCATTATGAACCGATATATCCACGCAAAACTGCTTTTTTCACTTTAGGATCTGCTAAAATAGTGTTAACTGCCAATCTGGTTAAAGACAGAAGTGAAAAAAATGTAAACAACAGAGCCAACGCTCCGCTGTGAAAGGGTCAAATAAGAGGTACCAACACAGGAATGTGGATAAAACATAGAAAAATGTCACGGTTCACAGGGTATTAATACAAAGTATTTAAGAAGGATGGAAAGCAGAGGAAGCTTGTAAATAATCGTATGTAGAGCCTGTGTTTCCATCACTGCTTTAACATGTTGTATGTGTATTTTTGCACTGATATGGTGACAGCTTTTAATCTCATTGTACATGTGAACGGTGACTATCTTTTGTGAGTGTGAGGGGTTACTTCGCGTGTATTGGTAAGTTGAAAGGTCACATTTGTGCTCTTTGACCAAACACACATTAAAAAAAACTGACAGTCAGCTTTTCCATTTGAAAGTTAGAGTTATGTTAAGCTCTTTGCCATATTCAAGCTGCTAAGACTTTTTTTAGTTGTAAATCCTATCATCTTACAAATATGTTTAGAAGTGCTGTTATTCCTTTAAGGTAATTTCCATGTTTTTGTTAGCTGTATGAATGGGTGCAGAGGGTATATGAAATTATTCTCCACGTCTTTGTTATACTTGTAATAAACTGAGTGTAGAAGTACAACATCAAATTTTTACCTCTGTGCATCCATCTTCCAAACTCTCTTAAATCCCCTTTGGGATGCTGGAGCTGTGAGGAACTATGGTGAAGCACCCAATGTGCAGGAGAGCAGACTTTGTGGCAGAGACTTATAAACATGACAAAACCCATGGAGAAACAAAATGTGACAAAGCAGATGACCTGACCATGAAGAACTGAAAACCAGAGACCTAAATACACTGAAAACAATGAAATGAGATGAAGAAAGCTGTGGATGAGTGGCAACTTCAACCTGGTGTGGCTGACAACAGACATCTCAAAACAAAACAGACCAAAAGTACCACTGACAAGCAAAACTCAGCTACACCCTTCTCACAGGAGCCTATCCCAGCTGCAGTCGGGAGAAGGTAGGGTACACTCTGGATGGTTTGTTAGTCTATCGCAGGGCCACACAGGAACATGGAACCACACATTCACACCTACATTGATTTTGGATTGTGAACATGTATGCATGAGAACATGCAAACTCCACACAGAGAGCTGGGATTTGAACCTGGCCTTTTTGCTGTGAAGTCAGAAGTCAGAGCAGAGCAGAGTTTAGATTAGAATTAATTGAAAACAAAAGTGTAGATTAAAATATGAACTTTGTATGCCTTTTTGTTATGAATTAACCTTCATGTTAAGCTCTGGCAGGGATGCCCTTCCTCATTGGCTCTGGACACAGCCATAGGCTGATGGGAGTCTGGTCTTTTATTTATTCATTTTTCTTAATTTTATTTTGTGGTCTTCCTCCCACAGGACCCTCAATAGAAGAAATTATTTAAAAATGTTGGCTGGCCTTAGTATTTTTAAGGTTACGCTATTCAAAATTGAGAATAAGCGACAAAATGTGTTTAGCATAAAAATCTAATCTTTACCTTTTTTCTAATTTGTTCTGCGGTAAAATCATCCTGGATACATGAGAGTGTTCACAGACAGGAGCTTCAGTGAGCTCAGGATCAGCTCACAGTGGAGTGTGAGGCGGCTGAAGTGAGAATCAGCTCCACCAAGTTACAGTCAGTAACCAGCTACTAAAGTCTGGCAAGGAAACATCAGTGGCAGAACCCTTAAATATCGGGCTGAACATGTATGTGGCATGATGGCGGGTGGAGGAAGTCCAGACATGGACTTGACAGCTAAAGTGGTGAAGGAGACTTGTAGGAAGGTAACTGGTGTGTCAGTTGGAACGAGGAAAGAAGATACAAAGACTTGGTGGTGCAATGAAAAAGTTTAAGAGTGTGTTCAGAGGAAACGGTTGAATAAGAAGAAGTGGAGCACTGACAGGACGGCAGACAGGAGTACAGGTGGATGCAACACGGAGGATAGGTGAGGTGACAAAGACCAAAACAAATGAGTATGAGGGACTGCATGACAGCATGGACACAAAGGAGGTAGATTGGTAAAAAGGCAAAGAGACAGAACTAGAGGGATGGGCAGCAGGTCATAATAGACAGCGATGAAAAAGTGTAATGTAAAATGTAATTTGAAGAGCTGATGAATGACGACAGTGTTAGAAAGCACAGAGGGGAAGAGGTGGATGTGGTGAAGCAGGAAGTAGAAAAGATCAGTGAGGATGGAGTGGAAGACATTGACGAGAATAAAAAGGTAAAGAGGAAGTCAATCCTGACGAGTATACCTGTGAAGCAGGAATGGGATGACTCTTTTGCAGTCAGACATAGAATATATGCACCCAATATATTTACCAACTTGTGTTTCATATTATTAAACTAAACTATTATTGACGTTCTGTGTGGTGTCTGTGGCTAAGGACTCCTGACAGTGTGGAGAAAAAACCTGAGGATTTTGCAGGAGTTCAGAGGTCTGGTGGCAGTGGGATTAAAGCTATCGTGCAGCCTCACTCCTGCCTGAAGGTAGAAGGGAGGCGAGTGGTTGTTTTGCCAGGTCCATGATAGCTGGCAGTGTGACCCTAAAGAATTTTTGAGATGTTGATTTCTGTGTTAAACACGCCCTCATTGCACTTTTTGTTTTGTAAACTTCATTGTCTTTGGGGCTGCATAAAAACTGCTGACTAAATTGGATGTAAAGTCTCCATGACAAACTGGAATTATGATTTCAAAATAAGATACTCCTACAAAAAATGGATTGAAATACTCTAATACACATGTACAAAAGAAATTGTATACCTTAAGGTGTTGGTACCTTAATGCTAATAAAAGAAAAATCTACAGTGAAACAAACAAAAATGTAAAAAATATTTAAAATCAATAGAATAAAAAGCCAAACTGATTCAAGTTGTGTTATTTTCTTCTTTGGAAGAAAAGTGTTTTATCACAACAGCGCTCACTAAAATTTCTGAGTCAGCGTGTCATTCCTTCCACTGCTCCACAATACAGCTGCATGTGTTCTGGCTGGAGCTCCAAAGAGAGGCCGTTTCAACCTAAACGTGGCTTTTTTTCACCAACTTTTTCTGCATTTCAGAGATTATTTTAAGATTCTTTTGTTTGATTTTAAGTCTTTAAATGATCTTGCCCCGCGTTACCTTTGTATTTCTCTTTCCAAAGACCCTTTCTGTACAAACACAGCCGGGCGTCTCCGATCAGCTGATCTGTTTCTCCTGAAAGAATGGAGGAAAATGAAAAGTCTCTTTCTGTTGATGCTGCACTTAAAAGCACATAGGATAAGTATCTTCAATGTCCATTTAAAAAATTGCCTTTAAAGGGATTTTTACAATCAAACCAGCATGAGACTCTGGTCTGCTTTATATTAATCTTAGATATGCTCATTGGACAGTGTTTAGAATGAGAAACATGATTATAGTGCCACGTAACATTGTATAAAAAAAAGTCTGTTTCTCATATTTGACTGTTGACGGATATGTACTATTTATAATTTTTTGTACAAATCAGTTATCAGGAAATACATTAAATAAAATAAAAATTATTAACAAGTTAAAATGTTTTGTAAAGTGACCATTTATATGCATTAACATGAAAATGTATACATCTCATCATCATAAAGCTGTAGGCCTAAACGCACAATAAATGTAAGTAAAATTGAGTTTTACATAAAAAATAAATATGTTGAAGAAAAACATCCAATACATTTTCATAAACGTCTTCATTCAGCACATAGGCCTGTATTAGAGGTCTGTAACCTGAGGCTCTGGAGCCACATGTGGGTCTTTTATCTCTATTGTGGCCTTTGACTGTATATATATATATAACTGGACTAAACGTGTGTGATGTCATTCATGGAAAATGCCTTGCTTCCGGCTCCAACTTGTGGTGGTTGTTCAGCCCAGTTCAGTTCAGTTCTTACTTAACTGTCAGTGATTGTGGCTCTCTGGGGTCTTTCAGAGAAATGCAAATCCTTTTAATAAATAATGGATTATTTGGGTTTTGTCATTTGTGTTTACATTTTTAAGGAGGTAATCTTATATCAGTAAAATGACATCTTTGTTTTTGTACCACTGCTGACATTAAAATCAAGAGGTCTTGTGTGCTTTCCCACACCTCATAAACTCAAACATGTCAGATAACGGAGCAAATATTTAAAAGTAAAGGGAGAAAAAGGATGAAGACGCATCCAAGTCATAGCAATAGAAAATGTTTGCATGTCTAGTTCAAACAAACCTGCTGCAGCAGGAGGATCTCATTTGACACTGTATTTTAATTTGAAAGAAAATTTCAATTTATTGCAAATATTTAAAAGGTACAGTATATAAATAAATGGTAAAATTGACCAAACAAAATTAATAAAATGTGTTTTCCAAACAACAAAGTAAGCCTTTGTGCCTCTCTCTGAGTTTTTTTTTTTTATTTATTTTTTTTTGGTCAGTACGACACTTAACCAAATGGCTCTATAAGCTTTATGCAAAAATAAAAACTTGCACGACATGTTACATTTTTAATTGACAGAAAACAACAAAACTTGTTTACATATGGAATGAGTTCAACATGATGAATGAACGGTACATCTGGACTGAATTCATCTTTTTGAAATTCTCTCTTCCAGATTCTCATCCCATTTTTGTTCAACTTCCATCACACATCCTCATCTTTATTGGGCAAATCATTGTAGGTGTTTCAGCAGTGATAAACACAGGCAGGTTAAGGCGGCGGCGGTGCTTGCCCCCTGCTGGTCAGAAGCATGCACTGCAGTCGGGCTTGTTTCCATGTTAAAAAATGTTCAATTTATGGGAATTCTTTTCGAGTCATGAAGAATTACATCTCACTGAAAGATCTATTAAATAATTTTCATATAAGAGTTATGGTGATCTAAATAAAACTTAGTATTTCGGATTTTCATGAGATATTCTGTGTAAAAGCTGCAGGGGAAGAAACTCCTATAAGGTTTTCAAGTCCTTGGTGTTTGCTTATGTGCGTCCTTGTGCGCGTCCACAAGCATCCATGCGCATGATCAGGAATCCATTACTTAAGAGGAAGCTCTGTGCCTGCCTGTTTTCTGTCAGACTGTCTTACAGCATTTTTCTGCAGTTCTCTCAAGGCCATGAGGATATCCCTTACAGCGGCCAAGGGAGCCGCGCTTGAAACGCAGAGCGAAAACGCTGCGCGCGCACCATACCCAGATATTTGACGCCATATGAGTTAACATTGCCCCATGCCCTCGCATCTTAACATGACCTATGTTGGAACATACATACATGCATCCATCGTCTAAACCCGCTGAAGCAGAATTCCTCTTTTTTTTTATGGAAGAACAAACTGGCACCAAAAAAAGTCACTTATTCTGACCAAAGTAAGAAACGGATGCGTATATCAATCTGAGGATTTATATTTGATTTCATTTCCACTTTGTGGGATCAATATAGTTTCTATTTTAGTCTATTCTATTCTAATATTTGAGTTCAAACGAGTTAAGTCCTAACTAATGATCAGGAGTTGGTTTCGATTCATTTCGTGTGCGCATGTTTTTTTTTTCTTACTGAGGGCTTTAGTTTAGTTGTCATGTCTGGAAGAGGAATAACCATTCGTTTTATTTTGCTTTAAACAAATATTGCAAAACAAATAAACAAAAAAATAAATCAATAAAAATAATCATGAAAACAGCAGAAAATGTTTCTTATTCCATTTTAATGTCCAGTATTTAAAACATTGCATCCCTTAAAGCAAAAATATGTATAATTAGCAGACTGACTGAAATTTTTCTGAATTAATTTGTGATTTCTTATATTTATAAAGCATCTTCAAATATAGTTTACTGTCAGTGTGATGCTAAATATGTTTTTTATTAAAACGTTAGTTAAAACGCGAGACTCTCTTGAAAACTACAGATTTTACACAGCAGATTGAGTCTTTGCTGTCGTTTAAAGAAAACATTTAAAAAAATTTAATAGAAAATCTGAAGAAAGGAGTGGACCTGTGCTTAGTCCAAAACCAAGAAAAATGAGTTTTCTGAACCCTGTTGGCCAACAATATGTCTAAAATAATCTTTACTCGGAATATTTCCTTCATCTGATGAGAAAATGTTTTTGGCGTTTTTGCTCCGCCGCCCCCCAAAGGCAGTAGATTTGAGCTGTTTAGTAAACATTAACTTTCTCCCAAAATGTACCAAGGTGCAGAGTAATCCGATTGTCTCTGCGCATCTTCGTCTGTGAGTCATGGGAGGCACCAGCGTTTTATTTTGTCATTTAACCTGATCGAGGTTAATACAGGTGAAACATGACAAATAAAAGAATTACCAATGTTTCCGAAGCGTCTTCAGATGCTCCTCTGTTGGAAAACAGCTTTAACATTTTTCAGTAGGATGATGATGCTTAAGAAAATTCGGATTTTGAGCATCATCAACGTTAGGCTCCAGACAGAGAAATGCCTGGGCCCTGGCTGCTCACCATACGTTTGTTCCAACAAAAGAACGCAACAGTCGGACAGGGCGCGCAGGAACGCGTCGGGACTTTGCGCTTAGTAGCAAAAAATGGCTCCATGATCATGACGCATTTAAAGTGGCTTTGGGAACGCGCCACACTGGCGCTCAGGAGCACCGGTGTGTGTCTGTCTGTGTGGGGTTAAGATTATGGCGCGTCCGTGTGTGCAGAAATCTTTTATTTCCGCGAACATTGTTGTTGGCAAAAAGACTCCTGGCCTATTCCTTGTTTTGAACTTGAGCGATAACAATCTTACTGACACTGACAAACTCACAAGAATGAGGTTTTCATTAAAACATTTACAGCTTAAAATATTTTTATTTTAAGGGAATAATTTGTTCCTCCAGGAAAAACAGCGACTTAATTATTGTAACGCAAATAACTTGGCATTTTAAATTTTTTTTGCAAGAATGTATCTTCTTTTTCTTTCATTTTTGTCAAAGATCTAAAAATGCCATTTGATATCATTTGAAGTTTGACCTGGCAGCGGTAGAGACGTCTCCGTTTGGACGTGATGCTTGAGCCAAACGCAGCGCGCTCCTCCAACACTGCGGGAGGACAGGAACAGCGTCCCTTTCTCCAGCAGCGCTGCCCTGTGCTTCTGCATTCAATGCCACAGTTCAAAAATCAAACGAGTGTTGTTCATAAAACTTCCCCTTAAAAACTGAGATTCTACTCTTAAATGATCAGTTCACAGCAGTCTTTGACACCAAATAATTTTTGTAAAACTTCTACTCTAAAGCCTTAAATCCAAAATAATGGTAAATGCACAAAAAATATGTCTTAATATTTTTACATAATGTTCTTGTCAAATGGTTCAAATATAATTTTTACTGTTTTCACTACAGGTTTATGATTGTTTTATTTTAATGTTTTCCTTGGTCGTTTCCCATTTCACATCAATTCTCTCTTTATAAATATATTATCATTAAAAACTGTATTTTTTGGGATCTGCTAATTAACTGAAAAAAGTGGCATAGTTGAAATCTTCCTCATTTGTAACTAAATAGTCTGAAAAACATTCAAGAAAAGTGACCAGCTTAGAACAGTGTGTGTAGGTTCCACAAATCAGATCTGCATGTGCATGGAGATCAGATCCTCCGTCAGATGTTGGCATCAGACGGATGATCTGCAGCTCTGCAGCAGCTTCACCCGTTCAGAGACACTGCATGGTTGGCTAATTAGACTTTTTTGTTGTTGTTTGAAATCCACAAGTGACAGAGAGCTTATGTAACTGCGTGGATTTTCTCATAATGCTGTGATGATGTTAATGGAGCCTGTGATTAAAGTGGGTTAAGTGGTTGACCCTGTGTGTGAACAACCATCAGGAAAGGCTGATGGTTGTGCAGATGATGAATAGCAGTCCATGGCTGAAGCCTGATCCAAATGAAGGACCCCAGACACTAGCATCAAATAAAGAGTGGCTAACATGCACACTGTTCCGCATGCATGCAGATCTCCATGAAGGAGGAAACTTACAAATGAGCCGTGTTGATGCAGGTTTTATTCGCCTGGTTTTATTTTACACATTTGCATTAGGAAATGAGCAGGGAGCCAGCTGCTGCTGGTTGAGTTTAGATTCCAGTTTGAACAGTAAAGACCTGGATGCTCATCTAAAAGCTATTTGAAAATCCTCTTCAGTTCTTTTTTGTTCTATTGTAAAAGCGTTCCCAGAGGTCTGTTAGCTATGATGTTTACTTTTTGCCAAAATCCAAAAACCTGTGTCGTTCTCTAGGACATAGTTTCTGCAAAGGAGTTCATTAGAAATTCACCTTTGAGTTGTGGGCAGGACCATTGGAGCAACCCCGCCCCCCTTCCTGTCACTCATCACCAGTTAAAACACTCTCCAGCTAGCTGACAGCCCCTCATTCCCCCAACCTAATGTGGCGCAACAAAAATGGCGAGCAATATTGGCACTATAGACATACAGTTTTGAGACAGATGGCAGCTGACAAGGAAAACACAGACATGCATGGATCTAGTCATCTTCAAGTGGATGCATCAGAATGGAGCAGATCAGAGAAAAAATTTTGAACTTAAGTTTATTTATTCATGTCCTCCATCACCACAAAAAGGCTACAAGAATATGTTGAAAACTTGAAAAACACAATTTTCACTGGAGTGGGTCTTTAACAGCCAGTTACTGGAGTACTCTTTGCTGAGATCACTGAATGAATCAGCCAAATATCACTTCACATCCAGTTTAAACACACATGTAGCAAACATTTGGCTAACCGACCAACTTTCATAAAACCTTTATCAAAAGGACAGTCAATATCAGTTCTATTTAGTTTGTTTTTTTATATGCTTAGATGAGCTCTAATCTATTTGTCCTCTTAACAAACTATTTTTTTACCTGCTTTTAGTCTCATTCTGAAGGCTATCTTTGTAAATTAGAGGAACAGCCAGAGCAGGTCATCAGCTCAACACACAAGCTACCACACACAAATAGACACTAATACTGTCAAAGTGAAATCTTTTCTTCCTCTTCTTTTACCATGTTTGACCGTGGGAGGACGCATGTCCACCAAAACCCATACACGCATGTGGAAGTCACGCAGTCTGCTTGTTTGAATACAGGTTCAGGGGGGACAATTTCAAAGCATTGATCTGCATTTACAGAAAACACTTTGAAATCCCAAACTCTGCTAATGCAAAATCTAAAGTTAAAGTCCCACATGTTATCACTCATCTGAGTGTGGTAAATTAGAGTATTTGACCCCCCCCTCAGGGAGCAGTGAACTGCTGTCACAGGTAGGATACCTGTGGTGCTGAATGTCAAGCAGGGAAGCAATGGGACCTTATATTGGTTTGTTTGTTTGTTTGTTTGGGCCAGTCTTCTCTTTGGCATAGAATACAAATGTCTTTTTTCAAAAATCAATGAACATTTTAAAATAAAACTTGAGTTTTTGTTATTTTTTCCAATTGTTTATATGTAAATCACTTTGAGAAAAAATTAAGTCTTAGTTTCATTGAAAGACACATCTCTTAAGGTTTTCTCTCTGATTATTTAACATTTTTGACAAAATTTGTCTTGTTATCTTAGCACAAATACAAATGCACAAACATTTCCTGGAATTTAAATTAAGTGCATCATGGTTTAGATTATCCTCCTGAACTTTATTTTTTATTTTTTTTAGAAGGGCCCCTATAAACTGCATTGACAAAGTCCCTAAGAGACAAGAGGTGCATGATTTCCCAGTAAACAGAATTATTGTTTTTTAGTCTGATAGAAAGTCATCAAAGTTTTTGGTGGACACCGTTGACTCTATGAGAACTGGACTTAGTGGCCCTTCGGGGGTGTGGCCTTCCATCAAGCTCGATCCTGACCGGTGAGACTGGTTGCCATAGAAAAATGATGACTTAGACCAATCACTGTTTACTCATAACATTTGGTTCTGTGACTGAGTTGACTTCATTTAGTTGGAGCCCAGAGTAAGCCATTGGGTGACATCACACTCACTCAGCACAGTTCCCTTATACAGTCAAAGATGGACGGACAGAAATGAGTGGACGCTTTTTAATTTACTGCAGCACACTGGTATAGGACTGGCTTATTCTTAGACATGTAGACTCTAAGATAGAAGATAGATGAAAGAAAGTAAAATAAGTAAGCCAGAATACACCTGATAAAGAACAAAAAATGTTTACAGTAAAAACAGAAATGATTACTACTGTAGTGCAATAGTCTTCAATGGAATAGATTTATTAAGAGCTGAATGCAAAGCGTTCCTCTATAGAAAGAACTGCTTCCGTTTACTAGAGTGAGCTGCTGGGGAGAATGATGGCGTCTGGAAGCAGACACAGCAGAGAAACAGTGACCTGATCCTGGCAGTGTAGGAAGGGTCATTGGTGGGAATTTGGAGTAGCAGCTGGTGTTCGGAGTGGGCAGTGGAATGGATCTGAGAAAGGCAACTTGTTGTGGAAACAAGCAAAGGTTCCTCCAAAGTCCTCAGCCTCTTCTTCCTCAAGAAAAGGCGTGTCAGCAGGATTGAGCATTCCTTCCCGTGCCCAACAGCTCCCCACCTGCACTGAAATTGGTGCCTGCAAAAAACTGCTTTCCCCTCCTGAGGCACTGGGCGGTTTGCCAGAATCTCTTCAAGGGCAACCGAAAGTCCTTCTCCATGGCCTCACCAAACTCCACCCAGGACCAAGGTTTTTCCTCCATAACAGCCTGGGCCGCAGCTCACTTAGACTGCTGGTACCTCTCATTACCCTTTGGAGTCTCACAAGCCAGCAGGCTTGGTAAGACTCTTTGCTCAGGTTGACTGCATCCCTTACCACCACTGTGACAGGCACAAGAGGCCTCGCAACCACAGCTCTGAACAGCAGTAGAGACAATGGTCCACTTGGACTCAATGTCTCAACCTTCCTCGGTACCTGTTTGAAGCTCCACCGGATGTGGGGGTTAAAGACTTCCCTGATGGACGGCTCAGCCAGAAGTTCCCAGCAGACCCTCACAATACGTTTAGGTCTGCCAAGTCTTTCCGGCCTCCCTCCCCTCCAGCAAAACCAACTCACGGCTAGGTCGTGATCAGTGGACAGCACTGCCCCTCTTTTTATCAGAGTGTCCAAGACACACGGCCAAAGGTTGCCTGAATTGACAACAAAGGGGATCATCGATCTCCAGCTGAGGGTGTTCTGATGCCACGTGTATCGACAGACACCTTTGTTTTTTTTTAAACAAAGTTTTCGTTATGGACAAACTTTGGCAAGCATAGAAGTCAAAGGACAATCAGATCAGGTAGGCCATTCCTACCAATCCTGCCCCTCTAGGAGCCGCTGTCATTGCCCGCATGGGCATTGAGGTCCCCCAGGAACTGCAGCACAACTTGAAATCATAAAGAACATTTAGTCTCTTTAACCGTTCTAGGAAATAACACTCACCTGAACACAGCTTCCAGCGCAGGTGCTTGCATGCAGTTTTTGTGGGGATGAGCATAAAAATGTCTGTGCAAGTTGGTGCAGTCAGCATTTTGTACACAAAAATGAAACCTTATTGTAAACAGTTGTTTATGTCATTGATAGTATCAAGTTTCAAACTACCTTTTTTCTCTCTATTTTGAAGATTTCTCTCTTCACTGTTCCCTGTGCTCCATAATCCATTCCCTCTTTGTGCCCCTACCCAAGTTTTTCTCAATTTCTTTTCTACCTGGTTTTGAATCCCCCCAAAAGTAATCATTAAAAAAAACTAATAATGAAATAACTTCCAAAGACAAAGTTAAGTTTCAAATGCAAAAGTGGTTGGAGTGTATAACAGGACCCTATTTGCATAAACAAAATATGTCCAATACATGAAGTTCTTAGCCTTAATCTGTTTGTTCAGCTGCTGGATAGACCCCCCAAAAAACAGTAGAAGAGAATGACGGTAAAAACTGTCTTGTGTGTTTTTTAAATACTACGTTTCTGGACTTCGCTCAAACATTCAAGGCCCCTTATGTGTGATTTTAGGTCTTAGTTTTTCTAATTCAGAGCATGTTGACGACTCACCTCATTCACTTTTCTCCTTGCTTCCTGTCTGCTCTGAACATTTAAGCAAACAGCTCTCTGTTGTCTTGAAGCTACTCTCACAGCAGTAAATCCACCAGCAGATAGAAACATGGAGACAGACAGAAAAGCTGATATAACAGTGGTTGTGTCCTCTTTTTCTTCTGAGCTACTAAATCCTCTTTGAAAGCATCTCTGCTTGCGCAGTGAGGCTCTGCCAGCTGCTGCAGGGTGTTGGACAACATCTGACAAGCACTGGAACAGAAACAGAACAGTCTTCAGTTAGCAGCACTAAAGCGGGCTATGAAGAGAAGGAAGAAAAAAAATGATGGCCTTTGCCTTGTATGAATTTAATCTTTTTAGCTCTGAACGAACTCCAAAAGAGCTTTTTTTGTCGTGTGAAATGGAGTCCCTAGACGTGTCATTTTTTAAATGTAAAAACACATCTAAAATGTCATATACAGAATGGCTTTTCATGATATGATAGAAGAAATTATATTAAAACAGAAAAAATCATGCACACTAAGTTCCTTAATTTAATGTTAATTACCTAATAACTTTACAGTTATCTCTACACTACAAACTATTTGATCCTCGCAAAGACTTAAATCCTTGTTTTTAGAGATACAAGCTATTTTGACAGGTTTTAAGTTGTTTTAACCTCGTTTGCTCTACACCTTTCCAAAAGTTTCTCAAAATCAGCACAGTAGATCAGTTTTATCTCATTAAGATCTAGGATCTAGAAATAATAAAATTATTGTAAAAATAAGTTAAAATCCTTTTTTCTCCATACTCTTGATGGCAGAAAAACTTGGCAGAAAAGGCCAAAAAACAACTTAAATTGCACTGTAATTTTGGGTTCAATTTTAAGGATTTTATTTTAAAGTTCAAGAAATTTATTGTCATTATTTTGGAAGGAAAACCTTAGAATTGTGTTCTAAGAATAAGTGCCAGTTTGACATTTTATAAAGATTATTTAAGATGAGTCAAGTAAGATTCTCATGTTGTCACATTTTGTTCTAAAATGAGTCATTTCCACTTTTTACACTATTTTTTGTCATTATAATTGAAATAACCCACTATTTAGATACATAAAACTGCTAACAATTTGCTAAGAGAGTACATAAAAATGGCATTATTGAGCTATTTTAACATTTAATTTGAAATAACTTGTTTTCTCCTTTTTAATGCCCATGTGGAACTCCTTCTTAGATTTTAATATCTTACAAGATTTCTTGTTTTGTAAAAATGACTAGGCGCATAGAGTAGAAATGTTACTTTCTTTTATGTTGTCTATTTTAGATTAATGTTATTTTCCTATTTTTTGGCTACCTCTTTTTGCAACAAAATCAAATCAAAATAAAGGATTCCTGTTAGTTTTTGCAATTTTTTAATCATTCAAAAATAATAAGAACAAGCTTTTGTAACATCGTACCTAACATTTACATAAAATGCAACTGAACTATGAGGAATTCTGCATTTTGATTCTCTACCATGATCCAAGCTGAAGTTTTTTGCTGCCATGCCATCATATTATTTTCTGACCTGACATGAGATGTCAGTGTTTTTGCTTTTCTCTGAGCATCACTCAGTCTGATCTTGACTTGGAAAATAGATGTTATTTAAAAAAAATTTTTTTTCAAACTCAAAATATTCTTAAATTGATGGATAAACTGTTTTTATTTTAAAAGCAGCAGCAAAATCGGAGTCCCTACATGTTCGGTAATTAGCATCATGATGGAACTCGCCAGAATGATGCAGAGCAGAAGCAATTCTGCTTTAATTGGGTTTGCATACCTGCTGATTATCAGTTGACAAAGAGCTCATGGTTGAACCTGCTGGAGTTTAACTCAATGTTTAAAATCTGTGGAAGACATAAAGAAAATTTGCCGTTCATATTTTTTTATTTCATCCATGCTGCTTTCATTCACTTGCTATAATTTCCTTCTTTTGACCTCTATTTTCCACTGAGATTTTACAGAATTTTACACTACTTGGGGGGGAAAAAAAGGAAAAAATAAAGTCAGACACGTAAGAGATTGCAGGAACTTGTGTATTTTATCAAAATGTATAAATGATCAATAACAGAAAATAGAAAAAAATGTCTGTGAAAATAAAATGTCAATGGTGGATTCCTTTAAACGACCAATTATTTTGTTTTTAGGCAGCTGTTGATCACTATTGGAGGAGGGGGTGTTAACCTATAATGTCACTTAACTTTAGGGTTGTGCAGCGGCGAAGAAGACAGCAAATAAGCAAAAAGACTCGATGGAGAAGAGTTGTTCTTTATCTGTGGAAGTTGGCAGGTTTAAAAATGTTAAAATGCTATGGATGTAGATGTTTAGAAGCTGTGAGGGAAGTCAGGGTTAAAGTCACATGAAGGGAGACAAAAAACAAAGTCAGCACGGAGAAAGTACAACAAACAATTGGACATTTAGAAATTATGCAGCTGCGTCTTGGCATGAATGAAGTAATTAATGAACTGTATTATCATTTTACAAGTTAAACACTGTGATTTAAATCAAATTTATAATGCATTTGGATCAGTGACGATGTAAATTGTTTAATTTGATTTTTTGGTCATTTTCCTCATAGATTTTATACATCAGGGAGTGACAGAGGAATACAAAAAAATATTTTTTTCAAACATAATTTTTCAATACTATTTTTTTGCTGTTATATATTTAAACAAAAAAAAATGTAAAAAAAATTTAACTAGAACTGAAAAGGAAGAGTTTTTTGAGTGGTTGTTAGAAATGTTTAAACCATCAAACCAGCCAGGACAAATACAGCTTTAAAGAGTAAAGTTACCTTTTAGATTTAGGCTGATGTACTGTAGAATTCAGTCTTTAATTGTTTTTTTTCAATGATATGTGAAATTTTTTATAAGCATCACAGCAGTCAAAAATATTTGATTGTGTGACGTTTAAAAGTATTTCTGGAACATGTAGAATTAGTTAATAACACACAAAAAAAGGTTGCTGTTTGTGATGGATCAGCTGGTTTTTCCTCCTTAAAACAACAATCCTTAACTGAGCTCTTGTGCCAAATTTAGCTAAGAAAAGCGCGGACAGAGCCCTCAGAGAGAAAAAGTGGGACCAACAGAAATCCTGGTATTTCTGGATGGGTTTTTTCTGTGGCTTCAATGACTTGAAATGACAGAGAAAGCAGTTAAACGTCAGACTTGTTGCTTGGAGCTGCAGAACAATGCTTGTTAGACCGACCAGATCTTCTATTACTTTTTATTGTGTCTGTAGTTGCAAAGACAAATAAATTAGAATTCAACAGGTCAAAAAATGTCCTTCTAAATCCACAGTCAGATGCGAGGAGTCATTTGGTGGTGGGCGCTGCAGGGCCATTAGCTTTTCCTCGTGCTGATCAACCACTGTGACACTGTGTAAGTCGAGCCATGCCTTTAGTTTCAAGCCCCTGCATGCAAATGCATGCAACATGTGTACTTTCGTTGTCATGCAAACTAAATAGCTGTCTCTTTAACTTTTCATTGATCTAACTTTTTGTGTCATTATTTTTTTAACATTAAGCATTTCTTTAAAAAGGCAACTTTTGAAGATCAGGAATCTTAAGGAAATTTTAAGTCTCTTTTAAATCTGATGTAAATCTAACCCAGGAGTCTGAAACTTTAACAGTAACAGAAGCATTTGGTCCAGTTTCTTACCGACCAAAACCCAGCAAGAACCAGAAAAATACTCTTTATTTGTGTTTTTTGTGGTCATTAAGCTAGTCATTTATAAATGTAGCTAATAAATATTTACAATTATCAGTTCATAGCAGTGTTATATTTCTATGGTATTACTTTTAACAGTGGCATATACAAGTACATTCTGTGTCTGTGTCAAATCCTCCTGCAGTCAACTTGCATTGATACTTTAAATTTTAAACTATGACAACAACTAGACATAAAATAAGAAAATAAGCTTTAAGCCTAGTATAATAATAAAAACATTGATAATAAATTAAACCTTTCACCATCATTTAGCTCGATTAACTGACCTGTGCGTGTTGGAGGAAAGGTAAAGCTCTCAGTGCCTCTTGACTGAATGTAATGTCAGCAGTGGTAGAGAAAAAAGAAAAAGAAAGTTACATCAGAAATAATGTAAGATTACCTCAGTTTAAAAAGCTTAAAAAAGGCCAATGTTAACCAACAATCCCGTTATTTATTCAGATTGTTTGCATTTTTCTCCAAAGCCAAAGAGCCACAATGGAGAGATAAAAGAACCACATGTGGCTCAGACCCTCGCAGCACGGGAGGTTGCAGACCCCTGATCTGATCTGAACTATTCTTTTAAAGCACTGAGATGATTATAGGTTACTTTTAACTAGTTTGGTTTTACTTTTTTTAAGTACATGTATTGTTAGTTTTGCATAGAAACAAAATGTAGTTTTTCAGAAGTAGCTTTTTTATGCCGGAATCTGTTTTAGAAGGCTGAAAACTCAAACAATAAAATAGTATTGAAATCCCTCTGACTGTAAGGCAAATGTTTACGAGGATAATTAAACAAATCTATCATAGCTTTATTTAGGTTTTGTCTAAATATCCACAGGAAATCCATGTAAGTAAAGGATCTTTACAGAATTGGAGTGAATCTGTCAGTTTTGAATCTTTTGACATGACTGTCAGAAGCAGCGTGTGTTGCTGCTGTAAGAATTCAGAGTTTATGCCAGGATTTTTCATTAGGCATGACTTGCTTCAACAATATGCAGAGTATTATATCATTGCTGTACTTAATAGAGCATTTTAATAGAAGCATAAATGTTGCTGTTCAAAAGATGGACATGTTCCAGTCATTCCCAGATCCCAGCAGGATGTGGATTAATATTTCCTTTCTCATCCTCTCTCCTAATCCTCTGTTTTTCATTAGGGCTTTTATTGATTCCCCATCAGCTGCATACGCAGCCGCTGTGTGTGCAGCTGTGTTTCTCGTTGTGAAGCTGCATTGTTTAAAGCAGCAGCTGGATTCTTACGGACCCTTTGCACGAAATCCAGCGCAACATCCAGAAAAAGGAGAAACTTTAGCACAATTTGATGTTTTTGTTCTGTAGCAATACAGGAGTTAAGAATAAATAAAAATTATGTTTAAAAAGCTTGCAATGATTAAAATAAGGTTTCTTTATTTTCTCCTGTGTTGTGATTGCTGCTTCTTATTGAACAGGTACATGTATGAAGGCTTGGACTGCTGAAGCTAATAAATGCGTTCAGGATCCTGGTATCTCTTAACAGTTTAAAAAAATGTTTCTTTACTGTTTCAGTAAAACAAAGCATTTCAGACACACACAAAAAATGAAAAAGTGAAAATGTCATTACTGATAGAATCCTTGTACATGCATATCTATAGTTTTTAGAATGCATTTAGCGTAATTTATGTTCAATTTAGTCCAATGTTTTCCAGAGATGAATTTGTTGAGGGATTAACTGAAATTAAAACGAAGGAATTCAAACAAGTCACACAAAGTACAAGAAAGGCAAGAGCAATACATCAAAGTAGTAAGACAATCCTTCAATAGTTTTTGTTGGCTTGTTTAGAAAACAGATTCTTCATCATCTAATATTTAGAGCTCAGAAATTCCAAAGAAAACATGCAACAGATGAGGTGCAACTACTTAACCCTTTAACGCCGGAGCTTTAGCTCCAGTGTTGACATTTTTTCCGACTTCCGTAACTCTTCCACCGCTTACGAAGTTATTGTAATTTCAGCAGATTCTGCAGCAGCGAAAAGCAGCTTTGTACTGACATGCATCACTTTACAGCAGTGACACGCTCATGCAACTGATGTAAATCAGCTGATACTGATGCAGAGATAAATGCTTTAGATGCTTTTCAAAAGGTGTTGGTGTAACCCTTGTGCTATCCTAGGCACTTTAACATTGGGAGTTGGGTCATCTAGACCCACTAGACAGTGCGCTGAACCTTTTTTCTTCATGATTTGTGATCTTCACTGGTGTCCATGGATTACATGAAATCCTCTCCACCTTTATCCACCTTTGTCATGGTAGGGAGAACACGTCAATGTAAGGATCGGGTCATCTGGACCCCACAAGATGGTACAAGGGTTAAAGGTCAAATGTGTACGTGCACACCAGGCATGTGATGGAGGACTTGCTGAATGCAGTTTCTTGAACGTCTTTTTAGCATGTGGTGTACACGCTGGAACGTGATGCTATCACATATACTAACAGTTAGAAGAGGCTGTTGAAGTGGTGCAAATCTCAAGAATCTTGCTCCAGGCTTTTTATTTCACAACTCTAGTCTGATATATAAAAGACTTGGGGTCATAAAACTCCAGCCAAGCACAAACTGCGGTTATTAATTTCTCCTCCATGATCTTTACAGATGGTTTGCACTTCTGCGAGATAAAAATAATGGTACCCATGCATCATTACCAAATCCGAGTCCTTTGGTCTAAGCTCAACTGGTTGAACTATTTGGTGCATTCAGTGGCCGGACGTTTTATACATAGAGCCCAAAACTGGACTTTAAAACTTGTGTAGCATCGCGTGGATGCAAGAGTTTTGAACGCGGAAGCCCGACAATGCACATTTACACAGACTTTTCATGATGGCACCCAACATTGTGAAGCCTGGAACCCAAGACTTACATAGTTTGATGTGTTGTGTAGGTGTGGCAGCATCTGGTGTTAAAGTTAACCCTTGTGCGTCCTAGGCACTTACGTGGGAGTTGGTCATTATGGGTCTAGAGTCACTGACAGAGCTCTGACCTTTGTTTTTTCATTTTTTGTGTCTTAAAGGTTCATGGTTACTGAAATTTTTCACATTAACACTTGCATTGGAAAATGTCAAGTAGGTGGGACAAGATAGCACGGGTTAAAATATCATCACACAATGGGATAGAAGGTTACAGCTGAAGACCAAGTTCTCAAAGTGAAGTCTCTTTTTTTTAAACCTTACAGATTTCTCGAAGGGCAATCAAAGAAAATGGAGAATAAAATGTAACAAACATTTTTTCGTATCAGTTACGGCGAAGGGTCTAGAAAAGTCTTTCTATAGACACAATGTTGCATCACCTGTGCTGTGCCGACGTGTCTTGCTTTATACTCTTTATGTAACATTGGATTTTGTACAGCCAACTCCAAAGGTTGTTTAATTTTCCCAGTTCAAAGCCGAGACAGTCCACCAGTTTGTTGAGTATCTTTGAATAAGAAGCTATGATGGAACCGCCCAAACAGATGTAGGTCTGCGTACAAAACTGAACCCTGAACCACAGATATTGCCATCCATACCTGCAGTGCTGGTAGAAGCTGCACATGTAAAGCTAAGAGAGAGGAAGAGTAATGTTTGTATGTGCAGCGCTGTCAGCAGCAGAGACTGCTCCGGCTGATGGAGAGCAGAAGTTCCTGGGCTCCCGGGGCCATCCATCATCTCCATCAAGCTTAAGTGAGGCGCTCTGGAATGGAAGCCACCGGACTATGACAAGCCGGCTGACCCAGTCTGAGCTGGACCAAATGAAAACCAGCCCCACCATCATCGCCGTCATCCTTGTGAAACTAATTGTGGGTCAGGATGTCAAGCAGTAGTGGGGCAAAGTCTAGAACGTGAGATGGTAATATTGACTGTACTTTACAACATGTAGCTCAGTATTAAAACCTCTGAGAATAGAAACCAAATCAGAAACATTTACGCTCTGAGTGAATCTGGAGTGTCAAAAACCAAAACTTCTCTTATCTGCTTTTCTTTTGCCCTTTTTCCTTGACCCTCGTGAATAGAAGAAGAAGGGACAGGAGAGATTTGAAACTAAGCAGAATAAGGTGAGCTGGGCTTTGGCAGAATTCAGTTAAAGCTTTTCTATAGTTATGCAAAAAACAGTGAACAACCGACATGGTAAGATGAAATATAAATATGTGAAAATTGACTACAAAAAGCACAGACACCTACAGTATCTCATACAAAACATGAAAAGAAGTAATCCTAAACAACATGAAATACATGTTGAAGCATTAAAAAGTGAATTCTAAAGAACGATCAGTTCAGTAAAATTCTGCTGTGAGTGTATCATGACAAGAATCAACTTCATGAATCATATTTACAAGTTGGTCAGTATTTCCTTAATGCTTCTTTATTCATGAACTGTGAATGATCTACTTTCTATGTTTTTGTGAATGGTGGTGTTGAATTATCATATCAGCTAGCGCCCCCTGGTGGTGTTTGCCATCAACATCTCCTGCACTCAGTTGCAATTATTAATCCCATGTCAAATGGTTGCCTTTGTTAGCACTAATTCCATCATTTACTTTGTTTTTAGTTAAAAAATAGTACTCATTGATTCTTGAGAGTCGGGACAAAACATATCCCATATAAAATAGTCTTATTATGTATAGAATCATTCATTTAAAGTTGATTGACTTACTCACTATGATACATCTAAAGGAATTGTGAACACTGACATTATGTTTTAGCATAGATAATAACTAAATAACTTTTCTTTAGATATATTTGCTCAAATGTATGACTAGTGGTTAGGCACCCTACATTATTTCTCTTTCTCTTCACCTCGGCAGTTCGATCTGGTTGGATTGTGGAAATAGGAAGTAATTGAATTGAAAAATCATTACAACCCTATAAAAAAGACATTCAAGAAAATATAATGAAAGAAAGGATGAGAAATGCAACAAAAAATTGAATACATTGAGAAAAAAAGAGTTTGCACAAATAAGGCTGAAAATAGAACAACACCGGACTCTCCAGGCATAGAAAAAAGAATACAATAAAACAACGAATGCAATAATCACCAGCATTGAAAAACATTAGAAGTCTTTATAATTGTGAAAACATTTGATTCAAATTAAAGATGAGGGTTAAAAATGTATAAAACAATAAACATCATGAAAATAAAAATTTAATTCATGGAAATCCTCCTATCAAATATGAATCATCTCTGTCACATTTTCAAAAGTAATGATTTTATTTAGGAGTTAAAATGATCCATTGAATCTCTGAGGACATGTTATCAGTTCTCCTAGCTGTGGTGAACCCAGCAGGACCACACATGGTCAGATAAGTTTGACATCTTTTGTTTTAGATTAAAATGCTCCATTTTCCTGGTCACTGCTGGAATTTGTTAGCACCCCTTTTGAAGGTCTTTATCTGGACGTTTATGCACATATGACATATTCATATGTCAACTCCGATGGAACTGACATATGATTGATACACTGAGCTGGTATCTGGCTCCAAACAGCATGGCTGGATAGCTCCAATATTGCTCATTTTTGTTGCAGCGCTAATGTTAGGTTGGGTTTGTGAGGGGCTGCAAGCTAGCGGGAGAGAGTGTAAACCAAGAGATGATGGGAAGTGTGGACAGGCTTACTCCCCACCAACAGTCCTGCCCATAACTCAGAGGCAAATTTTCTAATGAGCTATGCACTTTTCAAATTTGGCCAAAAACGACATGATCCTGATAAATAAAAAAAAGACCACTGGGAACGCTTTAAAGAGACCAGAAGAAAATGACCAAGAAACATTTTAAAACATTTTAAACTTATTTAGGTATCAATTTGACTAATAATAATGCATGACCTCCTGACCTAGTATGCACCAGTCAGACTTGAAATTCAGATCTTTTTAACTTTCTTTAAATGTTTATTTTAATAAACATTCCTGTATTATTTCGTTTGAATGTTTCTTTTAATGTTTTATGTAAAGCACTTTGAGTTGTCTCTGAACATGACAAGCTATTCAAATAAACTTGCCTTGTCTACTATTCCTATTTATCACCTAATCTTCCCCAAAACAAGGCCATTAAAAAATGATGGATCAAAAAACACGTCTTAAAATTCAAGTAGATTATTTTAAGCATAGCTCTTATTCAAGTCTTACATCAATCCAGCATGAATCTAACATTAATCCAGCAGCTGGACATGGTATTCTGGTCTATATGTCAGTACAGTGGTTTGTTAAATAAATAATGCATAGAAAGAGTCAGGCATGTCCAACTTTTGCTCCCTTTTCACTTGGATCATATTCAATAAACAAAATCTTCTTCAACCAGTCAGAAACCAATCAGAAACACTGCAGCCAGCCAAGATGATGGCAAATCCATTATGTCTCTGTTTAAATTCAACTCCACACAGTTATCAACTAAGTTTAAGAAGCCAAAACATACTATAGTGCAAAAAGATAAGTAAATATAAAAACATTGAGGTAAAGTAACCTTCTAAAAGTTGAATATTTATAAAAACTAATCTTTTAAGAGAGAACTATCTTAGTTTGGACGGCTTTCTGACAAAACTTTTCAAAGAAAAATAAGCAATCAAGGACAGAGAGAAGATAACAAGTGAAAGTCCAGAGCTTAGAACACGCCAAAGAGTAGAACAGCCAAAAAATGATGTAAACAGTTTTTCTGGTCTAAAGATTAAAGCACAGATAGCAGCTCTTCCAGACACTCCTATCAGCAGCCCAGCCACTAAGAGAACTCTGACAGTCTCTCCACTGTCTATTCTGAAAGCTGAAAATGACAGATATATCTGGTGGGACACATCGCCACACATGATGAAACTGGTGAATTTACAAAAAACAACTGGGTAGAACATGAGAAGCTTCAAACGAAGACGAACTATAAAAGCATGAGATGCAGGAAAGTATTAATCGTTTATCAGTTTTATTAAAACTGATGCATTTAAATACCCACTCCAATGAAAATTGTGTTTTTTATGTTTTTAACATCTTGTAGTATTTTTGTAGTGGAGGGCATGTGTAAAGAAAATTATGATTAAAATTACATTTTTGAGGATTCATTCAATTCGTTGTGAATCAGCAGAGGACGAAAATATTCGGTTTGAAAAAGCTTGTAGCTGTGACGCAGGTCAGCATAATCATAATTAAAGGACCACCGAAAGAACCTCAGAAGATGATCAAAGTGGGACTGTAAGTTGATTTTATTAGTGCCTTTTATAAATATAAGGTCAACTTTATTGTTGATTCTTCACGTGCTCCACATACAATGAAGCAAAATTTTGTTTCTTCATCTGAAATAAGAAATATTCATGGTGTGTGAGGTCATGGTCTGTTTGTGTAAACTGCAGGGTGAAGGGTAAAGGATAGGTTGGGTTTTTATTTAAATGTCTTTGCTTTTTTTTTAATTGCTAAGCGTTTTGAGACCTTTGAGGAGCCCCTTTTATTTAAAAAAAAAAAAGTATGATTTGATCCAAACGCAGACGGTGTGTCCAATTTTATGGAGTACCAGAACCAGGTGGATGGGCGGGCTTGGCCCATCCATGAATCAGGCCCCAGGATAGCAGCTACCGTGTCATTGCAGTTTCTCACTAGTATTTTGGTACCCTAAAACTGCAAACAAAAATTGACATTAGAATTTAGCCCAAAAAGTGAGCAAAAAAGCACTTGCAGCGATGAAACAATTGAAACTAACAGGCAAAGCAAATGCAGCCAAGCACCGTGGTGATAAGGAATGTTAGCTCTGCCTCTCTCCACTTTGCTGTTACAAAGGTTGTGTCCAAATTCTTTCACTACCCACTACATAGTGCACTAAATAGTGCATTTGCCATTTTGTAGTGCTGTCCAAATCTATCATTCCAGTGCCCTAGACATTTCCCAGAAACTTTATGACAAACCAGTATGAATAGAGTAGAATAGAATAAAATAGGTCTTTAATAATCCCTAAAAAAATGTTAACATTGCCATCTGGTGACACTTATAAAACACACACACATTAAAAACAATAAAAATAGTAAAAAGTAGCAACAGATTAAAAAGATCATGGATATTAGTATGGATTCTTCTCCTTTTGGGAATTGACCACAATTCACTTGAACAATTTTTGTGTAGAAAAAAAGAAGTATTTTTATTTTTATAAACCATACCAGTTTTCTTCATCAGAACACAGTGAATTCATAAATAGTCTTTGTATTTTTGCAGATTTTTACTTCTGGAAATCAGTGATGTCATATTTGTCATTAAAAAAGAAAAAAAAAAGCAGTGACTATGGTGTCCGATTGCTGTTAAAATCCATATAGTTTTTCAGTAGTTAGGGAGTAGGGAGGGAATTTGGACATAGCCTTAAGACTATGTCACACAGCCACAGCGTACATTGTGCGCATTTTCCACAGATGTAATTTTGGTATTCCGTGATGATATACGTAGTTCGTAGATGTTTCTTACATTCATCATTTTTCAATGTGACAGATGTCCCTAGAGGGGTTTGGCTTATGGGTCTTCAATTGAATTCGGTTTTTAGCTGGTTTTTTTGGTTGTAGTACATGCATATTTTAAGTAGTTTATATGCAATTATTGCGTAAATCTTGAGTAATTTGGAAGATGCATATGAAAATTTGTGGCTTTCCTTGACCGTTCCACGTATGTCCATGTATTTCTAACAGACTTTCCATAGTGTACTCTTTTGATCCATCATAAAGTAAAATCTGACAAATGAATGAAAAAACAAAAAAAGTAAGTGGGTAACAAATTAGTACATTGAATTCCATGTATGTTAGTTTCACACAAAATCTGAAACCCCCCCAGCCTTCCCCCAGTTCCATCTGGATGAAGCTCATCTGCTGGACTATTTAAACATGTAGTTGTAGAGTTAGATAAGCTAATTCTTCTCTAAGATTGTGTCTGAATTCACACCCTAACTACTAAAAAACTATATAGTGCAGCACTATGTAGTGCTGAGAATTTTTAAAGCTATTCGAACTATGCTCGCTACTTTTTTTTCCTTTTAACGCAGAGACTTCTGGGAAATTTCCAGGCCACTCGATTTTGGAATTGTAGATTGGGACACTACTACAAAATGGCAAACGCACTATATAGGGGTTAGGGTGGGAATTCGGACATACCCTAAGAGTTCTGGTGTATCGCCTCTCCATCCTGGGAGAGGATCCCCATTCATGTGGACACCCCTGAGGTTTCTTTTTTTCCGGAATCCGTTTATTTTAGGAGCTTTTCCTTACAGCGAATGAGGGTCTATGGTAGGAATGCCCAGTTTAGCTTAGTCTGTTTAGTTTAGCCAATACCTATTAAATTGTATGATGTCTTGGTCTTTATAATTTCATGTTTAGTATACAATTACTGGTATGAAGCCCATTGAGTGGTACTATTGTTGTAATATATAAATAAAATATATAAATAAAATTGAATTGAAATTAGTTGATGCCCTCTTAACCAAAAGTCTCTTACCACATTCCAATTACCCAGATGTAATAGAACATATTGTTTTGTTGCAAAAACAACACAGAAACAGTTATACATTTTGCTTTATTAAACTGGCTTCATAAAACAAAAAGCCATTAATCCTGTCTGCTGCTATAGTTACAGTCAGTGTACACACTGATCCTACAACTTCACAGCAGTTACACAGAGCAGTTTTAATATTTTTAACCACTGGCAGATATAGCAGGTACCACAGCACATCTCTTTTCATCATTTAACTGGATGTCAAATGTCTGTCCCACATTTCACCATAGCCACGGTTTAAAGGGCCTATACCATGCAAAATCATTTTTTACGTTTAATTTTCGTTCCTCACAAAAAGAAACCCCAAAGTGGTATTTTGATCAGTTCACGCATTTCTGAGTATTCCTCCAACAACCTGCACTCTGAGCACCAGCTCCTCCCAACCCACGAAAACGAGCGGGTTCTCACAAGCTGAACAGCCCCTTCCAGACAGAGTCTGTCCAGCCACCCCAGGATAACACACACACACCCACTTTCTCCACGGAGCTAGCTGTGTTTGGCTAAATGCTTTCCTTTTACATGCACAAACGCACATTCATCTTTGCAAAAGTTTGGATGTTGTTTGTTTTTGTGGGTGAAATGCAGACATGCTGCCGAGGCGACGCCCGCTAGGAGAGGCCGGTGCCTCAGAGATGGAGCCGTCTTTCTGGTTGAAAAAAAAGGCTCAGGAAAATAACTAATATTTAATAAAAAATGTTTTCTTTTGTGTTCCAAAGGTAATATATTATCATATACATGGATATTGTTTACAATAAAAGGCTTAAGAATATTATGGTATAGACCCTTTAAAGACCATTCATTCCCCAATATGGCAGCAGTAGGACAGTGGTTCCACATGAACTAGTTAGGAAAGACTAGTTCCTCCAGCCTTCAGACTAAAATCCGTTACCAACCACTCAGATGTGTTCGAATCATCCCTAATTTTTTCCCAATACAATAACAACCTTCCAACATGAGTACTGGTTAGTCCATCCGACCGCTGTAAGTAGATGATGATATGGAATTATACACTCGTGCTACAGAGTAGACAAATACAGGCTGAACACAACTTTTCTGCTAAATCTCTGCAGGACTAAGCCATTTTAAATGACAACAGATGAAACAATTTTGTGGATTTTAAATGTTTTAAGTCATTGGGATCTTTCTTTTATTGTCAAATTACTTAGTTGAAGCCAATTTAAATTCCAATTTCCTACTAAGCAAAAAAAAAAACCTCTGTCTGTAAAGCTTATGAGTACAATGTTGTTGGGATCTGCATCTTTGATCTGTAGTGTTGTCTTCCAAATGAAAGTTCAAGAGACTCCACTGTTTCAAAACTCTATTTAAAACAGGGCAACCAGAGTTTTTTAAATGATGGACATATTATAAATAGCCTCTCCTTTTTATGCCATAACGTCAAAATAAAATCAGCCTTTACCCAAAGGCTGCACCTCGTCATTGTAAGCAGTTAAATAGAACTTCAAGCTGGAGTTTTACTGGTCAATCATTTCTCCAAAGAGCACAAAACTTCAGAGTCCATGCCAGCTGCATAAAACATAGTGTTGGTGATAATAAATAATATTAATGATAGACTATAACATTGTGGCAGGAATAACTTCAAAAACAAAGCCATAGGAGTCCATGATAGGAAGTAGTTCGGGTACATCAGGTGGGAATAGAAGAAATATGATAACCTAATCTAGTACATGAAATTCTGAAGATCCTAACAACTTCTTTGTTAACAGTTACTGAATTTAACTTCTTTCAAATTCCATTTCTGCTAAATTTGTTGTTTTACAAAAGTAACACAGCAACTGTTCAAACTAGATATGTATGTTTTGCTGGGCTGTCACTCAAAAAAACAATACATTTGAATTTAAACATGCAGGTTTAGGACTTCTATGTGGTTTGGTACACAACTTCTAAACACGTCTGCTGAGTGAGAGCTTCATGTAATGATCACGCTTAGGAATCAGAATAGCAGAGTTACAGCTTCTCAAGATGTGACTTTTTTTTTTCCTTAATTTGATTTGTTTGGAAAAAAGATTTTTCTGCAACTTGGGTGTGGTCCACCTGCTGTACAAACCATTTTTAGAGCAGTTTCTAAAATTGCAAAAATGTTTGTTTTTACCCACTGATATCCGAGATCTCAAAGATTTCTGTGGAAAAAAAGTGAAGCATTTCTGCAGACTTGAAAGGACATCTACAAGTTCCAATTAAAATCAATCTTTAAAGACCCACTCCAATGAAAACCATGTTTTTGGTGTTTTTAAGATATTCTTGTTGCTTTTTCTGCAGATGGAAGACATATATAAAGAGTATATCTTCATTTATTGTGAATCAGGAGCTAATGAAAAAAAAACTGCTTGAGAGCTTGGATGTGATGTAGAAAGTATGCTGGGGTGGGCCACAAGCTCCCTTCTCTGATCTCTCAGCAACGGGGGAGGGGAAGTGGGGTGGGGTTGCTCTGCACCAACAGTCCCGCCCACAACTCAGAGGGGAATTTCTAATGAACTACTGCCGCTCTGCAGAATCTATGTCCTAGAAAAACGGCACAGACAGGTAATCTCTCAGAAAATGGCAGAATCATGATTAAAAGAGCACAACAGATCAAAAGATGATTGGAGTGGGCCTTTAAAACCTCATGCTTCTCAAATTCAAGTTTAAAAACAAAATTATTTTAAGTTAATCAAGCACTTGCACAAACAAACATTGTGGAGGAAAATTTAGGTTAAAAAAAAAAAAAATCAAAAAAACCATGCAGGCCAGATGTTTCAATGAAAATGTCAGGGTCAAACTTCCACACTGGTGACCAAAATCAGTTCACGTCTTAAATTTGCTTCAAATGTCATCACAGTCAGCTGTGTAATAAAACTATGTTGGAATCATTGTGATGGGATTTCATGTTTCCAAGAAATGAAATCCCAGAAACTGCTGTGGCTTCTTCAGTGCTCCTTCTCGTCTTCATTCTTCCTCTTACCGTTCTCATGAATCAGTGCATTATCAGAGCTTGTCCTCCTAAAACCTCCTGGTTTAAAGCTCCTTTGTCACAAGGAACTTTATAATTCATTAAAAGCTTAAATCACTATTACTATTTAGTAGCACACTTTCTTTCACAGTGGAGTGGCAATTTTTATGAGTTATTACAACCCGAGGTAAACTTTACAGGTTGTAGTTCATGAAATATGCTAAAAATGTATTTTCATCATGTTCTCAGCTTTCCACACATCTGTGTAGCTGAGTTATCACTGCCTATCCTTCAGTGCTTTACAGGGAAAATTGGAATTGGAGCTACGCAGCCACGTGGCCAATCAGGTAAATGTTATCATAAAGATGGCCTACAAAGTCCTCTGAGACGTTATGTGCAGCTCTGCGAGTGTTCCTGATGAACTCCCTCTTTGACATCTTGTTCTTCACGTGCGGGCTGGTGAGGTCAATGGACAGCAAGATCAGACTGTAGCACAGCACGTAAACGGCATCTGCGGAGAAAGAAGCAAATCCAGGCTAAACAGAGAGCTCCAGGAGGGAGGAAATGTTCTGTTTGATCTAAACTCAAGCATGCGGTCGAGCAGAGCTATTCACGCTCACATTTCGCTGGGCCAGACTTTCGAATGCCAAATGTTTTGCCAGATCAAACATATTTGTTATTTTTTACTATTACCAGTGTGATGACAAAATGATACTGATACTCACAAAAGAAAAAAGTCATTTGTTTGCTTTTGGAACATCAACTTATGCTGCCAGCAAATCTTTGATTGTGGCCAACAAATTAAAAAAAAAGACTCCAATTGTAATCAAATTGGAATCTAAGGGTGTTTTCAGACTGGAAATATCTGTTGGTCTGGACCGAGTCCTGAAGACTTTGCGGTTTCGAACCACAGCTTGTCAACAAAACCACAGGATTAAAGATCTCTTCTGTCATTGGTCAGGAATAACGAGGGCGGGGCAAAGCAAATAGGGGCAAAAATTCAGAAGTTCTACGCATTATAGCCATTGTGAGGATAGTTCACTTTTTCAAACTTTATATTTCGCCGACCAGTTTTGAAGGCCTGCATCAACGTCAGGTACAACACTTTTTACCAGCAGCTTTGGTACAGCGGAAGCATGCTGTAGGCCGGTTACTGAGGAGACGACGCCTACGAAGCTACGCTGATAAGTGTCTATGACAAATAGATGGTCAGAAAAACAGTGTGAGAAGCAACGTTTGTCACATTAAAAATGAGCCTCCATTCATCCAAGCACATTTTAATGAGTTGCTGCGTCATCGTTGTGGTGTTATGGCATTGTTTTGAGAGAATTCTGATAAGGAACTACTAGGTAGCTTTCAGGATGACGTCACAGCAGCAGCGCATGCTGCGTAATGAGACACAGAAAAACGAAGAAGCGTTTTCAGCAGTGTTAAATAAGCCTTCCAACAAGGAGTTGGACCCTTTTCTCCTTGATAAAACTACAATCGTTGCTTTACGATCGTTGCCTGTTGCTTCTATCCCAATTTATAACATCACGTGATGTCCGGCTACGGTGGCCTTTTTGGTCCAGTTATTCCACTCTGAGCATGGAGCCTGTTCAGACTGAGGAATCTCACAGCGAACCAAAGCTCAGAAACTCACTGAGACCAGCTTAAAAGATGGGCCAGGGTGCTGTTCCTGGTCCTGGACCATTGCATGGACCGTATTGTGCAAGTGTCTATCTATCTATCTATCTATAGAAGACTGCCTGCCACACATCACTCCGACCGGCACCTCCTCGTGCACACAGACATGAATACATGGGATTACGCGTCCTAAAAGTAAACAGATAAAACATCCACAATGCCTGTGTTTAACCAGAAGGAATGAGGATGTAAACTGAATTACTGTGTTTCCTTATATGTACTTGATCACCTTGAATGGTTCAGTGAGAGCAGGTGGCCCAATAACCCACAGTCACTGCAGGCAGAGCTGATGTCCGGCCCGCCAAGCTCATAGCCCCCCCACCGACAGTCTGATGCCCAGGAGCAACCCCCCACAAGTGTACTAGAACCTAACATGGGAACGGAGTGGGAGGCCACGCCCCCACAGCCCTCCGAGAGCGCGCAGGTCAGGGGCCCCAGCAATGAGGCCAAGTTCCCCCAGGTGTCCCAGGCCAGGACCCAAGCCCCGGCCACCTCAGACATACACCGGCGCCCAGACGAGAGGCACGCCCTCGCCTGGTGGTACTGAGTCCCCCACCCCAAAAGGCGAGCCAGAGCCACCCACGACCGGGCCCACACTGCACTCCTAGCAGCCCACCCGTCAGCCTAAGACCAGCAGGGGAGGAGGCTGGGACCAGCCACCCGGGGGAGCCCCAACCCCAAGGGGGCCTGCATGTGTGAAGTGTGCATCATGGTGATTGATCTGTAGTGTATGTCCTAAAAAGAGGCGCTTTAAAATTTGGTGATTACCTTCACCAATGGTCCCTACATGTCTGAAGCAATTCAAAGCTGGAAGAGAGGAGGCGACCTTTATTTATTTATTTATTTAACCCTTATTTCCTCTTTTCCCTTTAAATCCATTTGTATATTGATTTTAATTAATATTGATGAAGTATTAGTTTACTAAGGCCCCTCCTCCCGTGCTTTCTCTTCCCCTCAGGCTTCCCTAGTGAGATGTTAGTGTAAAGAAGAATGATGGCTCGTCAGATCCCCATCCTCCAACCCCCCTCCAAGCCAGATGCCCCAGGTCGAGAGGGCAGCGGCAGGGGCACTATGGAGCTCACCAGCCCCCATCTCCACCCAACCAAATCCACGTGGCTGGGGAGGAGCCAGGCTAGACACGCACCCCAGGGCGCAGATCCAGGGTCCCCCACCCAGAGCACCCAGGACCCAATGGGAATCCTGATGTTCACAACTTTGATGTTTTGTGCTAGCCACCTCCCAGCCCGGTACAGGTTTGTTCATATTTCCTACTAACAGCAGAAACTTTTATTCTATGGACCCTAAAGAACAGGGCACAAACGTACAAAAGTACTTACCAGGATTAAGGCCAAGGTCGCGTACAAGAGCAGGGTTGCAGGTGCAGAACCTGTGACTGAACTTTGTAATCAAAGTCTCCAGATACTCTCCTCGCTCCTCAGGGGCGTGAATGTGTCGGAAGAATTCTCGCAGAGCATTCGGAAGGAACTGGTTACTGAAGTTATGTAGGGTCACCAATTCATCCAAAACATCCCGTCTACAAAGGAAAGAATGAAACCGACCAGGTGTTGCCACACAAAGTACAGCTTCTTTTTCCTAACACTTGAACTCAGTCATTGTAGGGTGAGATATAAAGTGAGAAAATGACCTCGAGAAACCACAGGAAATGGCACATAGAAAGAAAATGTAACATCTCAGTTGATGTCTGTTGCAGGCTTGAGGTGAAACCCATCTTTTCCAGCAAATCCAGACACTATATACTCTTAGTTTGAGTATTTTCTAAATTGAAGTAATCCTTTAACTCAGGGGTCGGGAACCTTTTTGGCCAAGAGAGCCATAAACGCCACATATTTTTAAATGTCATTTCCAAAGAGCCATACAATAATGTAGTGTCCCTTTCCCACACTGAGGCACGGAGACTTAACCTCTTTTAAGGTTCTTTATTCTGGTTACTGCAGACCGTAACCAACACTGTACAACTAATTCATCAACTCCTCAATCTCTCCCTCTGAGAGCGCTTCTCCCAACTTTATATTCCCCCCTCCCGCTCCAGCGCTCCTATTTCCTTATTGGGCCCATAGCTGAACCCCATTGGTCCAAACTACCTAACAACAGGCTGACCGACAGAACTGAGAGCCAATCAGATCTCTGCTTGATGCATTCAATGAACTCCAGAATTTAGAACGCGACCCAACAACAGCCACCCAGTCCAACTCAGTCCACTACAATATGTTTAAAACTAAAAATACAAGTGAATGTGAGCATTTGATGGAATTTCAACACTTTTAAAGTACAATAAATATGTGGATTATTTTTAATAACATTGTTTTGCTGTTGCTAATAAATGATGAGTATTTCTCGTGGTGGTTTTGCCGATGGTCTAGTCTGGTTGATACGTGGTGAGTTTCAGCTTCATGCAGGCGTTAAGACTTTAAACGTGATGGTAGGTCTGAATGTTCTGTAGATGTGACAAAGACTCACATGCAGAAGTGGAGACAAACACACACTCACACACTGCAGTGAGTGACGGGCAGCGGGTTTTAAGGTTTTACAATCCCTGCACAATTCACCTGCTGCCTGCCCCCCCCCCCCTCCCCTTCTTCCTCACATCCCGTCCTGCAACTGCAGCTCTTTCTCAGAGACGGGAGCGCGCAGTTTTAGGCACGGCAATTCACAGGTTTCCTTCAGGCTGGTACAAACTCTGTGATATAATAGATAATAGTAAACTGATAGTGGCACAGATTTTGTTTTCTCCAAGCACCGCTACTACTGTGCCCCCCCCCTGGCATCGCATTGCGCCTGAGAAGGACTGGTCTAATGAAAAAAAATAGTATAATTAAAGATTTGTCTGTGAGCCACATGTGCCCATCAAAAGAGCCATATATGGCTCACGAGCCATAGGTTCCTGACCCCTGCTTTAACCACAGTATTGTATGAGCACTTTCTGTCACACACTAAAAACATATTCAATGCCAATGCATTAGAGACAACAGAGACCTTGTTTTAATAATATTGCAGCAAAAGTACTGTATTTCCCGGACTATAAGTTGCCCTTTTTTTCATAGTTTGGCAAGGGGTGCGACTTATACTCCGCAGCGACCTTTATTAGAAATAAATTGAAATAAATACATTGTTAACCCTCCTGTTATGTTCATTTGTGAGGAACAGAGATGATGTTCCTGGGTCAATTTGATGTATGAGGTGTGTTAAGTGTTAAGAGTTTATTAAGTGACTCAGAGAATCAGCAAACTTTTTTTACAGTAAGATCTTGAAGGCTAACAACATAATATTCTATTTTCCAATGATCTCATAGATTCAGAAATGCAATAAAAATGACAACTGTTTCTACAAATACAGGATGAAAACAGAGTATTAGTTGGCCAATGATGCTTCATGAAAGGAATAAATAAATAAGTTTGAGAAAGAATTACTGTGAAATTATGAGATAAACAGTCTGCTATAATTTGTGTCATATGAGGTTGTGCAAGTAATTAGTTCTTGGTCTCAGATTTTGTCAAATAAATTTCCCGTCAAAATGCGACTTATCTGTGTTTTTTTCTACTTTATAATGCATTTTTGGGCTGGTGCGACTTATACTCCGCAGCGACTTATAGCCTGGAAAATATGGTACGTTTTTTCCTTTGGGTTACATTTGTGTTTAAATCGCACTATGTTTTACTATTTAGGTTGTTAAGGCATTATGATCGCTGTAAGGGATGCATTAACAATACCTAAAAGGAGTTAAGTTTACTAGAGATATTAAGGTTTAGACATGTTCTCTATGAAGGACAAATTTGCATTGCTGAGTCAGGAGGTAAAGAGGAATTTAAACACATTCTATAGATCTGCAAAGAAAATGCAAGTCACAAATGCATTTATTTATTTTCTTTAAACTCAATAGATAAACAACACTCATAGCTTACGTACAAAAATAAAGGAACAGATAAATAAATAAAAATGACATTCCTTTTTACAGATAAGAAAGCAATATGTCTGAGTGTGTGAGTGTGTGTGTGTGTGTGTGTGTGCGCATGCATGCGTGTCTTAGCTGACCTCTCATCCAGATAAATCCTCAGCATCTTCCAGTTGAGACGCCGGGTGTAAAAAATGAACTTTGCCAGCTCTTTTGGATGATCCACTAGAATACCTTTAGACATGAAATAACCAATACCCTGCACACAAGGAAAGGGAGTAGATGACATTAGAGTTCACTTTAGTCCAGAAATGATGACACTTTGATGTTGGTAAACTGCAGAAATTGGTCACGCAAAAAGTTGGACAATGTGTGCGCAGGCTCCATGTGGAGAGGACACTGGAGAAAGAGAATCTGAAGGTTCCTGGAGATGACAACACCGGTGAGTTGGAGCATGTCTTACCTCTTGTGGGTTAGCGTTGAATGTCAGGCTGCCTTCATCTAGTTGCAGGTAGAGTCTGCGATAAGAAAAACCTGCAGGCAGTCTTTTGTTGTAGATAGAGCAGTGTCCCCATGTGGACTTGCAGAGCCTGATGGGATGACACAAAATTGTAAATAATTAGCAGTGGTACAGAGGATTGATACACAAAAGCAGAAGGTAGACTTATGAATCTTAGCTTGACCTAGTCTGATGATCATTTTTTAGATACACGTTTGCCACATAAACCAAGTAGATCCAAAGGTAAATGAAAGATGTAAAAATGTAAAGACAGGAAACATTATAGAAGACTATTGAAGACCGACTCCAATGAAAATCATGTTTTGTGTTTTTAACATGTTCTTGTAGCCTTTTCTGATGAAGGATATTTATAAAGTAGGGGTGTAACAATTCATTTAACACTGATTCAATTCATATCATAATTTGCGGTTAACAATATTATTCATGGTTGACATTAGTTCTTTTTTGAACGATCTGATTTGATTCAATTCACCAACCTAAAATCAATCCAGGACATCTTTATCCAAAACTTCAGCCAGTGTGACTCAGAGAGAAATACGTGGTACTGAACAGCAGGGGAACTTTTCCAGATTCCTTCAGTTTCTTGCAGTATTATCAAGTGTAAATTAAATGTATACAAACAAGTAAACAAGAACTAATGGCAAATCCTTTCACATTTGGTCCTATAAAGTTCCACCCACTGTTGTTTTTCCACACCAAAATAATAAAAATAGAACATCATTAGAACATTCACACTATAAGGTCACATGACTTAGCAAAATTCAAAGTATTTCCACACATTGGACTGGAATGATGGACTCCTCATTTGTTGCTGCCATCATGTCTGTGTTTTCCGCTGTGATGCACTTAATAAATCTACCGTGCCTAAATCCAAAGGTATAGGTCAATTTGATTTGATTTAATTAACAACTTATCTCAGACAGATCGATCTGGTTTATCGATTAATTGTTTCACCACAATTATAAAGACAGTTAATCTCAAAACTCTATCTCTGAGTATTTCTTCATCCAAATCGTTGTGTATCAGGAGCAGACGAAAACACACCGTTTGAAAAAGCTTATAGTTGTGACGTGAAAAACAAGCTCCCTCCTCCCCTCCATTCGGATCCAAACGCTAACAGACAAACAGATCCATGAACGTCTTCGTTTTCCTCGTCTGAGCTGGATCTGGATCAAAACTGTACGGCTGGATGGCTCAGATATTGCTCGCCATTTTTGTTGCACCGGTAATGTTAGATGGAGGATGTGAGGATTGTAAACTAGAGGGAGAGCGTGTAAAAACAGATTTAGAGTGGGCTTACTCTCCGTCAATGGCCCCGCCCACAACTCAGAGGCAAATTTCAGATGAGCTACTGCTGCTCAGCAGAAACTATGTCCTAGAAAACAACACAGGCTTTTGGATTTCTGCTAGAAACTACATCAATCACAATTAAAAGACCACAGTTTTTACAAAAGATGATCGGAGGGGGGGCTTTTTAACTTTTGTCTTTCTGTCATTTTTGGGTGATGTTGAATGTTACTGAAATGTTTCTGAAGCCTGTCAATCATTTCAGTGGCTATGGTAGTGTCAGTTATGAAGGCTGTGAAGCTCATCTGTCTGAGTTTTTAAATCCATGGACAGAGCATGAGTGCAGGAAAAACAGGCCTGTTTTGTGTTTTGTTTTGTTTTTTCAGCTTTTGCTGCCACCTTAGACAATCAGGTAACAAATGTTTCACCTGCGTAGAACATCAGCATTTTAACAAATGAATGTATCTAAAGCAGTTAGCAGATTGGCTTTTTTAATTAGACAAAAATGTCTTGTTAATGTGGGAGGGGATGATACAATGTTGTTTGCAAAATGAGGAAAGGGTCTGCAGACAATATTTATACTATGATCAATGAGGGAGGAATTATATTATTATTCATATTAACTTCATTTATTCAGCTTTTGTGCAACTACATCTGGGCTAAATTAGTTTTAAATCACACCATGAGATCAATAGGTTACAATCCTCGGCCTAAATAAAATACTTTTGTGCAACAAACTCATAGATGTTTGGAAAATCACAGCTAAATTGTTTGTATGGAATTTCCTGTAATGACAAACAGGGAAGGGAGGGGGGAAAAGGGAACTCTGTACGCACCCCTGCCACAGATACTCGTCGTTCCCCAGGTCCTGCCAGACACAGCCAGCCAGACACAGATCAGTAGCATTCAGGTAGGAGAGAATGGTGATGCCAAGCTCAGGTGGAAGCATCTCCAGGTCTATAAAACCAGACTGCTCTTTACCTACAAACACCAGCAAGACCAAAAACATAAAGCAGAAGATGAGTCTTTATTCTGCGAACAGTCATTGATCTGAACTCAGTCATGCCCACTGAATATTTTAGAATTTTACCTTTCAATACAACGTTTCTTTTTTATAATTCGTCTTCTTAGCTCTAACCTCAGCATTTCCTTCTCTAAACATGTCCAAATTTTCTCAAACTAATTCCCACATTTACCTTCAAAACATGATCTCCATCTAGGATCTGAGAGTATTTAACTCCCTGGGACGTTGTGCCTCTTAGTATACAGCAACAGCAAGAGAAGGGAAAATATATTTTAAACTGATCTTTCATCATTTGCCTCCAAACAGATGGTGGTCATGTGAGGTGTATTCCTCAACAAAATGTTTGATGAGATAAAACAGCTGTGAACTAATCTTCTAAGAAGAACATTTTTAAGGGTATTTTTCTTTTAATAATATGGTTCTGCTCGTTCAGGGGTGGGCAAACTTTTCAACTCGTGGGCCCCAAAGGGTCCTAAATCGCTTTCATTTTGATTGAAGATGATTATCTATATTTTAGAACAGAACTTTTTTGAGTTTTTATTTCAAAATTGTGGCTTTTGCACCATTTGATGTACCTCGTGTAAAACGCAAACTTTTAGAGAAATGCTGCATTCATGTAGTGTTTGAATGAACAGAAGAATAAAAAACAACAAATCTTACATCACAATCGAACACCACATGGATGCACAAGATCTAAAGGTCAATTTATATGTAGTGCACCATCTATGGGGAGACTTCAGAATTACAGGGAAAATAAAACATTGTAAAGGATTATCAATACAATGTATTCCAGTTTGGCGGATCAGATTGAGTAGTTTGACATAGAACCATTTTAGCATTGGGACCCTGGTCGTAGTTTGCCCACCGCTGCTTCAGAGCACAAGTCCCAAAACTTTCTTTTGTGAGAGCTAAATAACATTTTTCTTCTCTGATGCGTCTTATTTTAAACTTCTTTTGTCTTTCTTTTATTGTGAGGCCCTTCGGTACCCTGAAGGAGTTGTAAAGTGCTACATGAATAAAGTTTCATTCATTCATTCATTCATTCATTCATTCATTCATTCATTCATTCATTCACTCATTCATTCATTCATTCATTCACTCATTCATTCATTCATTCACTCATTCATTCATTCATTCATTCATTCATGATCCTTTTAATAAAATAAACAACACTATTTTTGAAATAAAAAAATAACCAAATAACTATGATTTTCAAAGAAAAAAGTCAGGAAAAAAAAACAACTGATGGGCTATATTTCAAAAATAAAACCAATAAATAGTCTGTCTTCTCCCGTCATAGTCCCTTTGAGACTTTGGAGGGCTGCAGCTCCTCACACATTTCCCAGTTTGTGCTAAACTTCACAAATAAATCTGAGCAGCTGTCCTGCACGTCTGTAAAGTCAGATTCTTTGTCTTCTGCTGCAGCTGGTAGTTGTTTGCATTATTTCATCAGCACAGTGTTCTCTAGTTTTTTGCCAGAGTTATGTTCTAAAAAAACAACCCGTAAAGATGAAATCCGTGAACTACACAATTCACACTTTCTACACTTTTGTCAGGCAAACATGAAAATTTTCAGACTTCTCTCTCTTAAACTCTCAAAGGTCAAACCTTCATGGAAAAATAATCCAGGATCTTAGAATGAAAACAAAGATCTGACTACAGTTGACACGGCACAGAGGAGATTGATTGACAAGGTCTCCAGCCAATCACAGAACAGGGGCGGCTGTGGTGCAGCGGCAGGGCGGTTGACCCATGATTGCAGGTTCGATTCCCGCTTTGCACGCCCATGAGTCGAAGTGTCCTTGGGCAAGACACTGAACCCCACCTTGCCTCTGGTGGGAGGTTGGCACCAGTGTTCGGCAGTGGAGCCGCCACCAGGTGTGAATGTGTGTGTGAATGGGTGAATGGGACTGTGACTGTAAAGCACTTTGGGCCTTGAAGAAGGTAGAAAAGCGCTATATAAGTATACGCCATTTACCATACGCCATTTAGGATGCAGAAAAAAAAGCAGCGTCATAATCGCCCTATAGGAATCAGTGAGACCGCTATGGTTAACTGCGACACAGAAAAGGAAGACTGTCTTCTGTTCTATTTGACAGAGATTTTTAGAGGGTTTCAGATCGGGGCACAGACTGTAGAAGGGTGGATTCAAATGTCACGCTCTACGCGGGTCTTGATCACGTGGCCAGACTGAAAGAAGAAAACAAATCATGCGCCTCTGATATAGTTTAGCAGGCTGGCTCTGCGCTACATCCAGAATTCCTCATTTCCATGCTGTGCACTCTGCTGTGTGGCTGTTTGGCCAGTGGTTCGTCCTGCAGCGACAGAATGACACTTTAAATCCAAGTTATGGCAAAACTATGACAGCAGGAAAAAAAACACATGACTGGAATTTTTAAAACAAGGAGTGGTCGACACACTCTCTAGAAGGACTTCTCAAGCTGGGATGAAATTGGAGGAAAAATAAATAGAAAGAGATTTAAAAGTCTATGAGGAAAAATGAGAAAAGCCTTTTTGAAGATTCATTCATCTTCTTAACCGCTTTTTCCCTTTCGGGGTCACGGGGCTGCTGGAGCCTATCCCGGCCACTCGTGGGCGAAGGCAGGGGACATCCTGGACAGGTCGCCAGTCTGTAACACTCGCATTCACACCTAGGGACAATTTAGAGTAACCAACTAACCTATAAAGCATGTTTTTGGACAGTGGGAGGAAGCCGGAGTCCCCGGAGAAAACCCTCACATGCTAACTCCACACAGAAAGGTCCCCCAATGGTGTCCTGCTTCAGGTCCCCCAGCCGGGGCTTGAACCTTCTTGCTGTGAGCGCCAACCACTGTACAGCCTTCTTTTGAAGGCTAGTATTTTTTGTTTTTTATTTTATTTTACCATCATGTTAAAGCCTTAGTCACAGGTACGGGGGGGCTGCAGGTTTTTGGGCTGTCCAGGCCCGTGGAGGGTTCTAGAGAGGAGCAACCGCGTCTTCATGGGAACGCAGGTGTGGTCAGAAACACGGGCCCCTTACTGACCGCGTGCAAACGCTGCACAGGTTGTGCAGGTGATGTGTACTTGCCCATACTTGCCCATGCAAGAAGCCCACTTATCACATGAACAGCACTAACGGGTCTCCAGCATAGTGCAAAGGGTTCAGGGGGGGTTGAAAAATGTAAAAAATAAATCTGTATGACATCTGTGTGTCTCAACTACACCATTAATTACCCTTTAGTGTTACATGAATGTTTACTACAACCTGTCGCCCGCAGCATGACTTTCTCTCTACAGGCTCACAGAGCGGTCTACAACCGTATAACCATGGGGGCAGTTCTGAATACAGTTTAAGGCTTACATATGCAAAAGCTTCGTACTTTTATGGGCTAAACTTTCATATATATTGTCGTTTATGAATCAAATTATTATGTAAACCCTGTTCCGGGTTTACATAATAATTAAGTAATTCATCTTTGTCATGTGCTTTATCGATACCTTATGATTCTTAATTCTGTCTGATAAAAACTGGGAACCGGATATTGATAAATCATGTAATAAAATGGTTATAGTATAACGGGGTGGGATTATATAAGTTCGCTTTCTTCCACTCCCCTTCAAGCAATATTTATTAATATGTCTAATTAGCCTAAGTTTTGATTAGTTACTGTATGAATGTATAACTGATGATTATATTGCTTTTGTGTATTATTACTATTTTATTGCTTGAAATAAACCATTTCAAATCAAATCAAAAATATTTTATTTCTATAAGTGGATGTGACATTTGACCAGTAACGCATGGATTCAATCTAAAGAACAATGACAAAAAGGAAAGAACAAAAGGTCAGTGAAGCCCAGATAGCGTGTTGTTTGTACCTCCTCTCCGAGTTCTCAGCAGATGGTAAATATCGGGGCTGTAGCAGTGCTGTGCAGTTCTTCTTTGTGCGCCTCCATCCCTGCCTGGAAAACAACAAGACTTGCTCACTGCTTCTTGTCATCAATAAGAGTAAAAAGGCAATCTCTGATCCTACAGACAAACTGAGGGTTATTCCATTACTGTATCATGAAATTCAAAGTGTTTCAACACACTGGACTGTAACGATGGATTGGTCATTGTTATGTTATAGCAGAAAAAACCTACCATGTCTCAATCCATATGGCATATTCCAATTTTGATTCAATTATCAATTTATCTCATTTTGAAACATTTTTGTCATGGTATTGGTCAATTCGATTTGATTATGCCTCAGACAGATCCTTGTGGTTCAATCCTGGAATTACAAATCGATTCATTGAAAAATCGATTAATTCTTCACCCCTAAATTTTCCATTTTCAACCTACATTAAAACATTTTTTCGCTCAGATTCCATGTCATTTCTCACTCTTATAGGGTGGATTATGAAGACATACCGCACATCTGGTCCCGGTCTGAGACCTTCTGTCAATATTTAGAATCCTTTGTGGCCCACAAGTCAAAAAACTTTGCCCACCCCTGATTTAGAACATCTCTAGGCACATATTTTTTGAAGGCCACAAGCCCACATTTAACAACACAATAAAGTTTAAAACGTTTTCATTCTCTAAAGCTTGCAGATACCATGCTCTCGTTTTCCACCTCCTCTTTCAGCAAGTTGGTCGGCCAGCTCTTCCTGAAGCTGCTGCTGTTGTCTGGGAGAAAGCCTCCAAAGTGCCTGACCCATCTGTGGGAGGAAATCACAAGATCGCATCCCGAAAGACAAATGACTCGATGAAAGGAACACATAGGAAGCAGTAGAGATGCCACAATCCTTGCTTCAAACTGAACCATATGTTTATATACATTGTAGGGAAAGTGAGTTGTTGCATCCCTTCTGCACACTAGTATATTCACGTTCAAAGTGTCAAACACGTGTTGTGCTACATTTAGAATGATTTATTATTTATTGATTTATTAAACCATGCAAGGCTTAGTATAAACCAACTCAAGTGTTTTTCTTCATTTTTACTTGTTTATAAGCAATTTTAAAAAGATTTTTTCTGAAATTGGTTGTTGTTGTTTTGTAATACACATATTGACCTGAAACAAAACCATGACCCCAAAATTGAGGCTTCATCCGAATCGTGAAAAAGGGAATTGTTGCACTCTTAGTGATGAGAGTACAATACATTTGTCCATATTAATTCCTAGTATTTAAAAACATCCTTTATAATCTATACTGGCAAGAAAGTACGGGTTTTTTTGCTGCTGGGAATTGAACGCTTTATCAAATTCCTACAATACTTTTGTAAATCAGTAAAAGCACATGACTAAAGCAATAAATTAAGCTTGAACTGAGAGAAATGAACAATATCAGTTAATACTTTGGCCCAATTTACTAGTACTTGCTTTATTTGACATACATTTAGATTATTACAGTAATAAACACAAAGGCAGATACCTCTAAAGGCAAAACAAATCAGTGTTTTAAAAACAAAAACATGTAAAATAATATAAAGAAATATGATAAGATTGGTTAAAATATTTAAATTATTTGCTTTACTTCTAAGATTAAAATACAGTTTTCCTGAAAAACAAAAAAATATAACATGAAAAGTTATTTTCGCAGTTGGAAAGATTTTTTTAAACTGTAATCTCAATTTATCCTAAAACAAATAGGTGGACTGAAAATCTTACATCCTCCTGTGGGCAATTTTCATCATTTTACAAACAGGTAATTTTCTGCAATTTATTCAGGAGTTCTGGGATATTTATTTGCATCTTATATTATTGTTACATTAATATTGACTCCGTTCTCTGTATTTAAAAAGATTTGGCTTGTCAATTTCATTATAAAATCCCATTATACAGTCCAGAAAAGCGAGAATTACAGCTTCTGCTCGTCATTTTTCTTCTGTCTGTCGTTCTTCCAGCCCCATCAGCTGTGCTGCGTAAACAAATCCACGACACTGCTGTAAACAACACGGTGGAACTTTCACAAAGCAAGCTAGGTTGGCCTGCTTGACCCGCCTTTCCTTTAATCCTATTGGTTAAAAATCCCAGGGGAGATCCTAAACTAGATTTGATTGGTTTACGTGGCTGTCATTCTTCACCATTTACAAATCACCAAGTTAGCTTACCTAGCTAGTTTTATGTTAGAGTAAAAAGAGAGCAAAACTATTCGATTCTATATTTTAGACGCATTATTTAAATTATCTTATGTCCGTTTAAATATTTATAAAATATTGAGAAAAAAAATTAAACAGGTTAACGGTGGAGTTCTCTACCTGATTTAACGAAATCCTCTGATAGTCTGTTGTGCACCGACCGAGGCAGCCGAAAATATAGAACTCTACCATGAAGAGAATGAATCTGAGGCCATGTCCTACCCAGGTCCTACACAGAAAGAAGTTCTGGCTGAATCACTGGAATTCTTCCGCAATGTTGTCTGCTCTGACACAACTGTCATCCGCTCACAGCCGCGGCTTTCACCTCCTTCTCTACCTCCTCCTCCTCCCCCTGTCACCTATGCTCCTCCCCCTCCGTTCCCGTCGCTCCCTAGCAAACTGGGAGTGGGGGTGGGGGGTGGGGTGAGTTGGAACATGTTCAAAATTAACCTGTCACTTTCAATCATCTTTTCATTCTTATTTATTGTACCACAAAGACATATCATCAAACTAAATATGGTTGTTTCTAAAATAAATAAATAAATAAATAAAATAAAAGAAATAAAAAAAAACAAGAGGAATGCAAACAACTACCTCCAGACCTTTACTAACTGCCCTCTGTTCAAAGAGAACAATACAGATCTGAGATCAATAATTACCTCAAGAACCTAAAAAATTGACTGTTATTTAAATAATCAGAAAACTCTGTTTCCACCCTACATTTATTTATCTTACCTCACTTACATCATGAAAAATAAAACTGCAAGAATGCTTACCACCTTTGTTGTTGACAGTAAATTATCAGAACCCCCAATAAAATCGATGCATTATCTTTACTTTGCAACTTTTACAGCTAACTCATTTGAGCATTTGCAACACAGGGTTAAAGTAAAATTGTATATTTTGAACCAATCCCCCATCTATTGCTAGCTGTGGCTGCTGAGCCTGCTTACCTTTGCCCCTTCGCAACGGGTGAAACGTTGTTTTCTGTCGTCAGACACATTATTTCAATGGTAAAATTTGAAGAACTAGTTCATGAAGTTTTCTCTATAGTTTCCTTTTCTGTTTTCAAATCCTTTAGTTGAGTTTAAGACAAGGTGTAACTGCTTAGCAAACGGTTTCTTTTGCAGTTAATCATTCAAATTCCATTCATACTTTTCAGCAAGATTTTATAATCTCTTCTTAAGTTAATTTCATTAAGAATACTTGAGTGTAAATATAGCAAGTATTCTGTCGACCATCTACATAGTGTAGGAAGTATACTAACTGAATATTTCTCCAGATTCAATTGAACATTTAACGTTTACAATACATAGAAAGTATATGAAAAGCAAACTTTTTTCTACTTTTAAAATAAACTAAGTACTTTTGTAGTACACTTTAACAGACTACTTTTTGCTAAGGGTTGTGATATTTAAATCGAATGCTCTGTCACAATAAAAACAGTGATGAGAAAAAAAAAAACTTGTATTTAAAGTCTAACATTGCAAGTGTTCATGGGGCAGAACTGTAAGATCTTGTGCTGGCAGACCTGTGACATAATCATGTTCACACACTCAAAATAGTTGTGTGTAGTAATTTAAGACTTCAAGTTGTAACTACAGGTTAAAGTGCACATTTTGGAGACGGATAAAATGTTATTTAAAACACAGAGCACTTCATTACTAAATTTTTAAACATCTACACTAAAGTCTGTGCTGGACCTTTCTAAATCTACCCAACCCTAAAATGCTCAAACGGCACACCAGAGCTTGGACTAAGTCACAAGTTGTTGACAACCACTGGCTATTGCCAGTGTTATATAACATTCTGATTATCAAAGGGAAATAAAACAACGTTTTAAAAAAGTTAACACTTTCAAAACATACAAGTACCCTACGCTATAAACAAGCAGCAAATGGCCCCTCTTTGGTCAAAGGCATAGACCGCACAGTAAGTCAAAGGTCACAGCCAGCACTGGAATGTTTGGGGTTTTTGTTCTTTTACATAAAGTTTTTTTTAAACGTGTGGGTTTGTGTTCTTTTAAATAAAGTTTTCTTTAGCGTATGGGCGGGAGCAGTAAGTTTACGTCATCCCTTCGACACGGCGGCAAAAACAAATCAAAGGGCGGCGAAAGAAGCGAACTAATGTTGTTTTTCTGCTCCTTTTTGTGCGTTTGAAGCGCTGCTTTCCTTTTGCTTAAAGGTAGAACAAAAATCATTTTATCTTTTGAACGATACGTCACAGTTTTATCCGGATCGACGAAGTTATCATCATCGATCAGATTCGAGCTCAGATTGTGTGTTGGTACTTGCTAGTTATGTAGTTTAGCTAGTTTTACAATTTTTGTTGCATTCCGTCCACATTGTTTATATGCATAATGTTGTTATAATATAGTTTCTATTTTTGTTTAAGTACCCCCTCCTATACCTTCCTTTGTTTTGCAGTTCAACATGATTTCCACTGGAGATGTGCAGAGCGGTCTTCGTAAACTGGAAAGCCTTTTACGAGTGATCAAATATCCAGAGGATGTCGATTATAACAAGTAAGGCTTCAGTTCAGGTGCCACAGTTACGTAATGTAAATGTGTCATTTCTAATCCTGAATGCCTCCCAACCCTTTGCATACTACTGAATTCAAGACCCACTCCACTGAAAATGGTGTTTTTAACATGTTCTTGTGGCATTTTTCGGATGATGGAGGATATATATATATATATATATATATAGAAAATCATGCTCAAAATTGCATTTTTAGTATGCTTTCATTTAAATGGTTGTGTATCAAGATCAGACGAAAAAAAGCAGTTTGAAAAAGATTGTATTTGGGACAGAAAATACGCTGTGCTCCCTCCATTCTGATTCATCCACTACTAGATCATCTACGTACGTCTTTGTTTTCCTCTAGCTGGCATCTGGCTCAAAAGTGTACGGCTGGATAGCTCCGAAATGCTTGATATTTTGAAGGCACTACTAATGTTAGGTTGGGGGTGTGAGGGAGTGAGCCAGCTGAAGAGCGTGTAATCAGATGGGCGATGGGTAGTGGGGGTGGAGTTTCTTTGCCCCTACTGTCCTGTCTACAACTCAGTGGAGAATTTCTAATGAGCTACTGCCGCTCTGCAGAAACTCCCTGTATGTCTTAGAAAACGGCGCTTGTTTTTTTTTATTTGGGCTTATAACGGCATAATCATAATTAAAGGACCTCTGATCTGAGAAACACTTAAAATAGACCAAAAGATGATTGGAGTGGGACTTTAGTTCATTTTGCTATCTACAAAGAACATTTAGGGCTTTCTAATGATACCAAAAATGCAAAGGTGTTGGGCTCTGGCGATTCTAGTTTTTGTGGATGAAAAACATTTTTGATTGAAAAATATATTTTTTCTGGTATTCAGAAAGATACAATTCTAATAAATACAAGTTAATCTAGAAAACAGAAAATACATTTATTATAATGACAGCAAAGTTTCGAAGAAAGACAAAAAAAGTTGTAATTTTTTTTTTTTAGGCTTTCCAAAGGAGATCCTTCAGCTTTTTTGCCAATCGCGAGCTTCACCCTCACCACCTTCTCTCCACCTTTTGCTGAGCTGCTCATGACAGCTGGATTTGAACTGATTGGAAAAACAGACCTCCGTTTCACAGATACTCTTTACAAGGTACGTTCAGGAACAGACCAAAGACTCTTCATCAAACGGACTGGCCTCTACCTCTGTGATGGGGCACTTCCTGCCTCTTCATCTCGTCTGTTTATGTTTTAGTTGCTCCGGGATATTTTCCACTACAAGCCCGTACTCTCCAAACAGCAGTTCTTCCAGTTGGGTTTTTCTCAAAGGAAAATTTCTTTCATTTGTGACATCATTAACTTGGTGCTGCAAAAACACAGCCAGTTAAAAAAGGTGCGTGGGCTCTTGTATTCATTTGATGTTGAATTGTACGTTTCTGTCATAATAATTATAAACTTGTCCGTCTTTGATGACATTTAAAAATCTGTTTGCGTCAGGTAATAGTTCATCTCTTTGCAACTCTTCGAACATTACTGCAATTACTGCAATTTGGTGGCTTTACAGTTATTCCAGAATGTTTACAATTTTTCTTTTTCTCATTTGTCTTGGGAAAACAAATGGTGATGTCTAATCAAGTTCTAGAAATGAGTTGTATGACTGTTTGATTTTTTTCTTTTTTACATGCCACCTTTAAGACTCACTCTGATCATCTTTTGATCTATTTTTTAAGTGTCCCCAGTGGTATTTTAATTATGATTTTGCCTTTTTTAGCCTAAATTTAAAAAAAAAAACTGTCGTTTTTCTAGGACATAATTTCTGCAGAGCGGCAGATGTTCACTAGAAATTCTAAAGAATTTCTAAGTTGAGTTTTAGAAATAGAGCAGAGCAGGGAACTTGTGGCCCACTGATTGTAGTTTCTATGTAACAACTACAAGCTTTGCCAAAAGCATTTTATTGTCTGCTCCTGAAGAAATGCTCAGAAAATGCACATTAAGCTTCCTTTCTTTATACACATGTCCTCCATAATCAGAAAATGACAATAACATGTCAAAACACAATTGTCATGCAAGTTGGATTTTAATCTTCTTGTGTGTCTTTTGCAGCCCAAAGTCAGGCGCCCTGTCTCGCACAGTGATGTCAGAGTGGAAGGTCATACAGCAAACCCTGATACTCCCAGTGTAAGTCTAAGTCAACTGACACGAATATTCTCCCTCTTGGTAACTTAGTATTTGCAATAGATTTTTACACTTTGGCAAAAATTCGTAAAAGACTTGATTGTATTTGAAAGCAACTCTTCTATATCTTTTAAAATTCTAAATTATGATTTCAAAATTAAAAGAAAAGATCAACATTTTTGTGTTTTTTAGATCTTCAGGGAGCCGTTTATTGTAAATCTTGCTAAAACTCCGTCCTCTATTACTACAATCGCCTCAAGTGCAGAAGAGTTTCCGTCCGGTCCTCCTCATGCTGACGTGGATTCCTTCATTTCTTCTACAAATGAGATCACAAACGTACAAATAGCAGAGGAGCCCAGTGATGGCACTGTATGTGTAAGTATTTCCTAAAAATAAAGTGGATGTCATCCATAACAAACGTTGTTTTCCAGATTCAGTGTCAGAACCACTGACTGGATGTGAAGATCGGACAGAGTGACGTCACTCATACAAAAATGACCTGCTTGCAAATGAAGTCAATGCAGTCGCCCTTTTTTATTTTTATTTTTTTGCAATACAAATGGTTGGAACCAGATGACACCAGTAAGCAGTGTCATCTTTTCTATGCCCACCTCTCACCAATCAGGAGTGAGCTTGTTCAGAGGCCCCACAGGGTTAGCAAGATGTTAAAAAGGGTCTCGGAGCAAAAATGTATTCTGACAAACAGAATGACTGAGTAATAGCTGTTTGTTACTCTATAGGGAAATTAGCCTCTTGGAGCCAGCGGGTACTTCCTGTTTGGAGCGTGAAGGGGGAGGGGTCCCTCGGTCCGGTTCTCATTCACAGTCAGTGGTCTAAACTGCTACATAGACTAGATAAGAATGTTTTGGCTTTTGCTCAATCTCTAAATGTCTCTGTGTTAATGCTCCAGTTCACGGCTTGTCTTGAAACACTTGATTGAGTGACATTCGTAGTCCACGTTTGACCCGCCCCTTGAGGGAGCGTGACCTCCAGTCACAGCGGTGCTTGAAACCCATTGTTGGTTTAACCTTTAATTCAACAGGTGATGCTAAAACAGCCTCTAGTAGAAGTTTTGGAGATGAATGCAGAGAAGCCAGATTCAGATAGTTTGGACACATGACAGGAATGCACTGTGACGATGTTTATGAAAAGATGCGGAGGTTGGAGCTACCAGGAAAGAGGCCTAGATGAAGACCATCGAGAGGAGGTTCATGGATGAAGAGGAAGAGAACAATAGAGGGTTTGTGTGAAGGTCAAGGTTAGATGAGGTGTGGTGACCCCAGAGCAGTTGAAAGGCAAAAAAGTAGAATACTCTGTGGAAGTTTTAGCTGTCACCATTCACACTTTTACTGTTGTTGATAAAGCTGTTTTTCTAGTACTGGAGAGAGCAGATGGTTTTATTCCCTGAACTTCAGCTTCAACTGACAGATGTCAAATCTACAAGAAGTCAATTTCATGTGTTGCAGCAAAGTAGCTCAATGTTTTTACGCATCTTCTAACAAAAGCCTGCTGGGTTAGTTTTTAGTTCAAAACTTGATTTTTGGACCAAATTAAAAACTAATAGGAAGACTTTGAAGTCTGATCCAAAGCTGGTCGGTACTGAAAAGCCTGTGAATGAACAAATGGACTCAACTCTGCTGGAGATGAAGTCATGGACCACCTTCAGTATCTTGAGTAAAGAGCAGATTGCTAAATTTGGTTCAAAGCTACATTTGTTAGATTTAGATTCAGATTTTTACTTTCAATACTGCTGGTTAGGGCGTGTCCTCCTCGTTTCTACTGATCGGACACAGTTTTCCAATGTTGTCTTACTTCTGTCCACAGACTGATTATGCGGTGAAAACTGACCTTATCCCATCTTATGAACGCTCCAGGGTTTCCCACCCGGTTCTTATGTTGACGGCTGTGGAAGCATCATAGGAAGACACTTTAATTCCTGTCTTCGTTTCCGAACAGGATTTCCTGGCTTGTTCCCTTTGCCTGTCTGGACGGATTTGGGTTTAAGTGTGGGTTTTTGACCAAATGTGTTTAGTTGTTTAGCTGTTTTACTGTGTTTTGCCGAGTTATTTTGTCCTATATGCTTACGTCTCCGCACCATGAGTGAGAGCGAAGGAGAGGATGATGAGTTTTTATAGCACCCCTACGCGTTTGTATTGTAATGATGAGGATGGAAAGTCCTTGAATGAATTTTTGCACTCCATGCATTTTTTTCCTTCCTTTTTATTGTAAATACGTAAATTTGAGTTGTATAAACAATTATTGAGTTTGAATAAATTTAACTAAATTATTTGTTACCAATAGAAGTAATTCATTTAAGTTTACAAGGGAAATGGAAACAAGATCAGAAACTTGTGCGTTTACTTTGTTATTTTTCTCCAAGCAGAAACTCTTTTTTTGATGATGCCGTGTTACTTTTTTGATGGACGTATAATCTTTATACACCGTCATTAAAATCTCAGACTCCGTCTCACTTCCGTCTCAAGTGTCGCGCTTTCTTTTTTTTTCTCCATGCGTTTCCATGGTGACTCCATCGGCGATCCATTGAGAATGTCTTTATGTACCTGTTGTGCACGTGCGTTAACCCAGGGTTACCAAGTCGAGCGTAGTTACGCCAACTCATATCCGGTCTTTTGGAACCGACATACCCAGAGTAAGCAAGTTCAGGCGGATTTCAGCCAGAGTTCAGGCTTAAAGTCAGGCTAGTTTAAACATGCTTCCTGGAATACCCCCCTGGTATTTAGTGGAAGGATATCTGGAGGACATGCTGTCACACCGGCCCTTGCTACCTGGAGTCCCCCACTTTGGATGTAGGCCTAAGACGCATCTCTTTAACTTGACTTTTTGCTTTCTGTTTTTGTTTCTTTCGTTCGTTTGTTCATTTATTTATTTGGAAATGTTGATCAACATGAGATAAAGGTTTGTGGGGGTGTGGAGGAGGGGGGGATCTATTTTTTTGAATAAATAAACTTTTTCTTATTATTTATTCTGGTAGACAGCACGTTTTGTTACCAGATCTGAAAAGTGCCATTTAAAAAAAAAAAGATGGATTTGATTTGAATATCAGTGGACTTAGAATCAAACTCTAGGATTCTACACGTCTATCAATAACTTGTATTTATAGTATTCATGTCATTCAGTTACCGGGGATGGAGGGCAGACTCTCAGCGTTAGAGACTCAACTGAATCAGATTTTGTTTGGGCTCAACAAGCTGGACATTCTGGAGAAACGTGTGGAGGAACTTGAAAACTGGAAAAGCACCGACAAGGTAAACTAGTGTTGACTAAATGGAGAAGAAAATGAGGAATTGTACATGTAACCTCATATTTAGTTGGGGCCATCTTGTACTTGGCTGAATTACAGGGTGACAAAGAAGTTATCACAATATCTCGAGCGAGCTGGGAAAACCTGATGGGCAGAGTTCTTCTACTGGAAACCAAACTAGACTTGAAAAATCCAGAAGTAAGAAACTTTGTTGCTTGTGCTGTTGATGCTTTTCATCCATGTCATTGCTTTTCATGCAGTTTATCTGGGTGTCTGTCATGTGTTCACTTATTTGTAATGCTGACATTGGCGGGAAGTCAGTTTTCTCTTCTTAAAGTCCCTCTCTGATCATCTTTTGTAAAAAGCGTTCCCAGTGGTCTTTTCAATCTGATGATGCAATCACAATGATGCAATGACGTAGTTTGTGCAGAGCGGCAGGTAATCATCAGAAATTGGACTCTGAGTTGTGGGCGGGACCATTGGCAAGAAGCAAGCCCGCCTCCATGTTCCATCACCCATCTGTTTACGTGCTCTCCCCTCCCAACCCCAGTCTAACATTACTGGTTCAGCAAAAATGGCGAGCCATATCAGAGCTATCAAGACGAACAGTTTTGAACCAGATTCCAGCTCAGAAGAGCAAAACAAAGACGTTTATGGATCTATTTGTCTGCAAGTGGATGAATCAGAATGAAGCGGAGCAGGGAATCTTGGGGCCCCCCAAGCATTTTTTTCTGTCCCTTTTTTCATTGGTATTGACGGGTGTTTGACGAAAAGAAATACTCAGAAACACAATTTTAAGCCTAATTTTCTTTATATACGTCCGCCATCATGAAAAAACAGTTTATGAACATGTTCACACCCAAAAACAGGGTTTACATCAGTGAGTCTGTTACTCAGCAAAGCGCGGCTGCAGATGAAAGTTGATCAAATACTGCAGCCTCCATGTTTGTATTCTGCCAAATGTCTTTCTATGCTGACATGTTGGTGCAACTTCACGAAAACTATTCTTCTTAACAGAAACGATATATGATATTTTTTATTTAGCAAATAACCAAAATGTTTACTTTAGTTTTTTAGATCTATGTTGTACAAATCCAGACAATGTTCCAAGCCTTCTTTTTCATGGTGCAGAAATAAACAATTAGCTCTTACTGCATATTTGCTTTAATTTTGTGTTTTTGTTTTTACAGTTTTTGGAGGAGGAACCTGAAGGGCATGCTGGGTAGGATAACAAACACGTATGTCAGGTTACTTGTTCAGTTATAGACAGCACTCCTGAACTGATTTCACTCTGTAGTTAAATCCTTTGTAGTTGCTCTTTCCTAAGTATGGTGATGTCTCAGAAGTGGATGCATTTGCTGTACAGAAACCTGATGTGTTTTTGTGACATTTGCAGGATGAAGAACACGTCTGGTCTGTTGAGACAGAATGAATCTTCTGACACAGCACTTTCTTAATATGCCAATTTTTGGCTGTTATACCAGTTTTTTTGTTTGTCTTTCTTGCATTCTTATAATAAACAACCTTAAAATTTGTATAATTTTGTTGTAAAATTATTGCCTTAAAATTAATATTAAATTCTTCAAGATACTTTAAGTTGATTTTATTAACAAACTTGGCCTAAACTCAAAGTAGGCGCCCGCCAGCAGCGCCTGCACTTCCTGAGAAGACTCAGGAAGAACAAGGTGAACCAGGAGCTGCTGGTAACCTTCTACCGCTCAACCATCGAGAGCATCCTGTCTTATGGCATCACAGTGTGGTTCTCCCACTGCACTGAAGCAGAACGGCAGACCCTCCAGAGAGTGGTAAAGACGGCGCAGAGCATCATCGGCTGCCCCCTCCCCTCACTGAAGGACAGATACAGCGTGACTGGTATCTGTTTGAACTGCTGCCCTCTGGCAGGAGGTACAGGTCCATCAGAACCAGGACAAACAGACTCAGAAACAGCTTTTTTCCTCAGGCAATTACCATACGAAATACACATACCTCCACCAACCACACCTCACTATGACTTTTTACTACAATGCGTGCAGTATCCTGACTGCAATAACCGGGTCACTGTGTAATAACTCAATATTTATTATGCTGCACTCACAGCAACTCATCTCATTCCACTCTATTTTATCCACAAATATTTAATATTTAACAGTTTCTGTACATATTGTCCATTTTTTGTTAAGAGTTGTAAATATAGTATTTCTATTTTTATTCTATTTTATTTTATTTAACTTCTTCACTCCAAGGCTGCTGCAATTTCATTGTATCCCCATGTACAATGACAATAAATGATTCTGATTCTGAATTCTCAAACCTACGACAAACTTCTTCAGATTATCACATCGTTTTGCAGAGATTTGTACTTAATCACTTGCAACATGTCCAAAAGCATTCACCATTAGACGACATGAACATGAAACAGCCACTAGGTTGCGCCCAAATGACTAAATACTGTGGAGGTTACACTAACTGTTGAGCAAAGTTTGATTCTGTTGAAATACACCAAAGCAACTGAGAAGGACTGTAAATTAGAAGAATGTGTACCAACACGTTGGGGTTATTAAGTGCAATTACATACATGATCATTAAAAGTCTATGCTTTAAAAAACTGAAGCTTTCTCAGCTCACTTTATTTGTGCAGTAGAGTTTAGTGTTTTCGTGAAATTCAAGTTTTTTGGAAATGATTTACTGCAATGAACCAAAACAAAGAAAACTAAACAAACAACAAATATACACCTATATGCAGATGTGACAAATTTGGGTTAATTAGTTTTGACATTGACTGGAAAATACATATGAATACATCCACATACACTTATAAATAATTGTAACTCTTACTTATAAATAGACACATTAACTCTTATGCACACAGAATATGACACATGAGACTATAAAATAATATTTTTCTCAAAAGGAGTTGAGTTACTTGCTTGAAAGGTAGAGTGAGGAAGTGAACTGATATAATCCCACCCCTGTTTTGCTTTTTTGGGTTAAGCCCGGAGCTGAACCCCTTAATAAAAGTGTCTAAAATAAATGTTACATCCATCATAAATGAACTTTGGCATGAATCCCACCCCCTAAATCACCAAATTGACATAAGCTTGATCATGTAAAAGTGCTTGGTGCTCCCCCATCCTAGTGCAGCAATGGTATATTCCAGTCAACAGCAAGTCCAGAGACATACAACTCAGGAGCAGAGGCAGCATTGCCAGACTGTGCAATTTCCAGCTCAATGGGACGTTTTTTACTCTGAATTTTCGGGTAAAAATGGTTTTAGGTGGATGGACATAATTTGGGCGGGTTTGGGATCAGTTTGGGGGTTTTTAGTTCCTGGTTGAAATACGTTTCAAGCAGGAAAGGTCGGTCTGGGGAGAGGCTGTGACATGCAGTGCTTCACCTGTCATCTTCCTCACCTGCTGTCATGAGATGTAAAGTCTACTGATGGTAAAATAAATATGTGTTCACACTAAAGTGTTCCATAAATTCAATTTATAAGTTTGATTCTAATCATTTTGATCATTTTTATCCTAAAAAGCGCTATTTTGCATTTTTCCTGTTTAATTTCAGTGCAAGCTCTGCTACATGAGATTACACAATCTTGATTAAATCGGGTTGATTGTTCCTTTAGTTAATCAGCGTATATTAAAAATGTAATGCTTATTATTTTACATTTTTATTCCATGTCCTCCTTTCTATATGATAGGTCATGTATTTCACTTCAGATCCGATGTGAAGCTGCACTGAAGAGACAGAATGAGGCAGAAAAACAACATTCTTAAATTGATAAAAACGATAGATCATTTGTTTTATGAATGCATATGTATGTTTTTGGGAGGATTTTCACTGTTTATGTTGCATAAAAGCCAATTTTCTTTTAATACACAATTAGAAAAACAACAAATACTTTTTGGAGTCCTCTAAGGTGATGTTTGTTTTAGTTCTTAATGTTTTATTTCATACCTGGAAATTTTGTATTCACAAGAATAGGTTTTTTAAAATCAAACTCGTCGTTATTACATTTCACAAGAACATTTGCTTTAATATTCTCATCTAAATTCATGAAAGTACAAGAAAATACAAGAACAATTTTCACTTTTGTTTGTGATGGGCTAATAAGTTAAACTACAACTCCTAGTGTTTAAATATTTATTTCACGTTCTTTTTATTGTTCTTAATATTTGAGCAAAACATCTTGAAAAATACAATAGTAGTCCATTATTTTATGTTTTTCTCTGACTGAATGCAAAATTGGTAAATGTAATATTAAAAATGTCGTAAAGTTGGACTTTGAATCAAATCAGGAAGTAATAGATAATGGATGATTAATAACTGCTAATTAATCAATTATTCATTTTCTAGGGTATTTTCTTTTCTGGGTTTTGGTGGTCTTTGGATGACTTTTAAGCTGGAAAACGAACACTATCTGGCAACACTGACAGAGATTAAATGATGAATGAAGCAGAGAGATCCAAGGAGCTAGAATAGAGGAAAAGGCAAAGAGAAAGTAAGACATTTGTTGCCAAACTTCCAAAAGTGCTGGTAGACAGATAAAATAAGAACAGAATTAAAACTTTCTTTTGTGCCCTCTTTACCTGACAAATGAAAGACAATACAGAAGGTCATCATTTGTTCTTTGTAGGAATTAACAAATTTGTGGATTTAATGAATGTAATGTTTTTCCAAGTAAAAACTACTTATATAATATAAAATACATTTTTTAACGTTAAAATGTGATTCCAGTTTTTAAATTGTTAACAACACATTTAGATTCCTGACATTGACATTGGCTAAAATTGGACCAGTAGGGCAGTTTTTTGACGTATTACCCTATAAGTAAGGATTTAAAAAATAATAATTTATACAACCGCTGCAGAGGACCCCATTTTATTGTTCACGTTGGGTCGCTTAACTGCTAAGTCCACCACTGGTCATTAATTAAGGTTTCAAACAATAAAATCCAGATAGCGATTTCTCTCTTCTGAATATGTCTGTAAGTGTTTAAGTCCAGGTTATTGAGTTCACACCACTGCATCAAATAGTAGCCTTCTTCTATTTAGGCTGTAATATCATTGTTTCAAGTCAGTCCTTCTGTGTTTAGCAAACCTAATGAATGGTTTGAGGCATGTATGGGAGCATTATATGAAGTAGAGTAGGATGCAAAGGACACAACCCTGTGAGGTGCCGGTTTGAAAGATGATGGAACATCTTCCATCATGTGACGTCTCCTATCTGGACATTCTGGAGTCTGTTGCATTGGAAGTCCTGGATCCAGCAGCAGAGAAAGTTGCTAAAGCTGAGATTGCTCAGTTTCAGTATGAGTTTGTTAGACATGAATGTGTTCAAAGCAGAGCTGAAGTATGCAAATCAAATTCTGAGATGCTTGTTCCAGGCCTCCAGGTGAGTGACAGTTGTGTGGAGTGTTGTGATGATTGCGTCTTCTGTTGACCTATTAGCTCTGGATGCAAATTGGTTTTGGTCTATGTCAACTGGAATGGCAGCTTAAATGACTGATAGGATGAGTCTCTCCAAACATTTAGTGATAATGGGTCCTAAGAAAACCAGATGATAGTCATTGTGGCAATTCTGAGTGTTCTTAGGAGACTTGGGTTGTGGTATCTAAAGAATTCATTTGTATATTGGTGAAGAGAAAAAGGATTTAGTTAATAACAGAAGTTCACCTAAACACTTTGTAAGGTTTCCTATTTTCTGTTGGTTAGTCATATCTAAATTTGTTTGATTTTTAGATTTCTGTCTTTAGGTCTTGTCGTGCATTTTGGTATTTCACATCATTAAATGTTTCCATTGAATTCTTTAAAAAAACTACATTTTAAAGAAATATTTTACTATTGCAGCAGTGCTCCAAGAAAATCTTTTTCTATGAAACAGAAACAACTTTTTCCTGAAAATCTTCATCCCGAGGCCTGTGAAAGTATTTGCTGCGTGTGCTGAAGTCTGAGTTCTTATTGGTAAAAACAGGCTTACTATTTTTCCATTTCAGTCATTTCATTGGGATACATGGTTAGAAGGCTTTTGCAGGTTAGGGTCCCAAAAATATTTCTCAGAATTTAACAAAAAAAAGCAGGAATTCATTTCTCGTTAGTGCTTCTTACTGTAACAAATTGGAACCCCCTTAAATGTAGATCATATCCTATAAAAAATCTGAGCTACAGTTGTAATCTGCAAGTCTGCATGTAAAAGGTTGCCAGGTTCACTATCCCAATATAAGCCTTTGGTATGACTGATAGTGCAGAACAAATCAGTTTGTGCTGAATAACCCTAAATTACAGTTTGCTCTCCTGTTCTTTCAACAAAATTGGAGGCCAGCATTTGGCTGCCTCCTTTGACCAGACACAGGCCTTGTAAGGCCAGGATTTACCACATGATCCCCAAGTGTTGCCCTGATTTCATCAGCAATCTGTCTGTGTAGTTGGCCTCTTCCTCTTCTTCTCTGGTCTTGTCCCCTTCCTCCACCCATCCTCATCCCTCTTCCATGAGGATGACCTTCCATATATTGTAATTTTGTAGATACATCATGCACTTCATGCAAACCCTGTCACTTGGTTTATATCATACATATTTGTAAAGTGGGGGTTCATGTGACTCGACTGTGAGTTCCTGTGCAGGAGAGGCATATTGTTGGTTTTAACTCAGTTCACACACCTCTTTTCATCAGTTTTTAAAATGAATGTAGACATACATTCAACAGGTTTGTGTGCAATGACACAAGCAATAAAATGAAGAATATTAACTGTATGAACAGTGACTATTCAGCCTGTACAGGTACAGTTAATTCTAAGCTAAATGATGAAAACAGCAAAAAAAATTAGTCAAATGTGAATTAGAGCTGGTCCATGCGGTGTATGCTGTATCGCTAACACTCCAAATCCCACAATGCATTGCTAGTATGTTGTCAAAACCGGCAAGCACTCCTTTTTTCTGTTAACGGGGTTTTCTGTTGACAGCCATGCTCCAGTCACATCGGACAAATTAATTTCCCCCTTCACAAAAATAGCCAAACGAAAGATGGACAACAGGAATTTCAAGCCAGGTGGGAGGCAGATTATCTGTTCACAGTATAAATGACAGACCTGTTTGTCTTGTGTGCGGAGCTAACATGGCTGTAACTAAAGAATACAACATAAGAAGACATACGTATCAGTTGCAGTTAATTTTTCAATAAATATTGAGTTTGGCCCATTGACTTTATTCAGTGCTTAATTTTGGCCCACTGTGAATTTGAGTTCGACATCCCTGCTGAACAGGTTCGTTGTGGTGAAGAGAGAGCTGAGCCAGAAAGCAAAGTCCTCAATTTACCTGTCGATCTTGGTTCTAATACTCACATATGTTCATGTCCTCTGGGTCATGACTGAGAGAATGAGGTCCCAAATACAAGAGGCTGAAATGAGCTTCCTCTGTATGGTGGCTGGGCGCTCCCTCAGGGATAGGGCGAGAGGAGAGCAGGTAAGGAGGAGGTGGCTTGGGCATCTGGCTCGGATGTCTCCTGGACACCACCCTGGGGAGGCATTCCGGACATGCCCCACTGAGTGGAAGTGGGAAGACCCAGGACACACTGGAGAGATTCCATCTCTTGGATGGCCTGGGGACACCTCAGGGTCTTCCTAGAGGAGCTGGAGGACGTGTCTGGGGAGAGAGAAGTCTGAACATCTTTGCTTAGACTGCTGCCCCCGCAACCCGGTCCTGGATGAGCGGAAGAAGTTGGATGGATGGATGGATGGATGGAATAAACAAATGAACTGTCAGTCAGTCAAAAGTCAGTCAAAAGTGATCATTTTGCAGAGATTTGTACTCCATTGTTTTGTGTCCAAAAGCATTTGCTGTTGAATGAAATGAACGTGAAACTGCCTGCTAGGTTGTGCCCAAATTACTAAATGTTATGGAAGTTACACTAAGTGTTGTGCAAAGTTTGTGAAAATGCACCAGTCAACTGAGAAAAACTCTTAACAGGTGTCCTGCATGACACGTGGCTTTTAAAAATAAAAAACAGACTATGCAGTTTAAAGATTGTTTTTCTTTTTTGGCTTTTACAAACAAAAAGTCTGGAAAATTCCATGCAGGCTGTCTATTAGATGTGGTATTAAGACAGATAGACAGACGGACATGATAGAGTATATACTGTATGTGAAGAATATTGGGAACAGTATTGCTATTAATATTTGACTGTGTAATTTTACAAACAGCACCCCATATTACACAAAAGGTAGAATGAAATACATTTTTGTTCCAGTTGACTTGTACTGTGTTGCATTGATGATACCTTCTGTACAGGACATAGGCAAGATGGTGTAATTTTAGCCAAAACGGTGTTCAAAGCTCTTTAACTTACATGAAAGAGCTTCATCTGCTTCCAATGGACAGCCTGCTGTATGCAGCAGTTCAGCTCTAAACCCTTTTAAAAGTGTCTGAAACTGTCAACTCTCTGTGGAAGTGGGTATCATGTCACCAGGAGACAGTAACAGGTCCTTCCTCCCCACACTGGCTGCCGGCTTCACGGGCCCCGTGGGGCCCCTCGCCCATTCCTCCTCCCCAGCGGAAAGGAGGAGCACAGACTAGTCTACAAGCAAGTCAAGGCAGGGATGACGAGCAGCCGCAGAGGTGGGACTTTTGTGCGTGAGTGCACCTTGCCTGCGGGGGACGGCGCTGTCTGGAACCGTTCACACGGGCCTGGAACGCGGGAGCAGCGAGACCCGAAGGAACCAAAACCCCGGCCTCCAAGCAGGTAACAGTGTCCTGTTATATTTACGACTTACTTTGTGGAGGTAAAAAAACAAACAAACCTGGGCTTTTAGTTCGGACTATAGGATATTTTGAACCACAAATAATGAACACCTAAGGAGTTTGCGCAGGCGCAGGTACGACGGACAGACGGGAGTCGTTCGCTGGTGTTGAGTAAATTGGGAAAAGTTGAAGTGAACTTTTGTGCGTAATAAAACAATTATTAAAACATAGACACAATAAATGTTAACGTTTGGGGACGAGTTTCTGCCTGCTGTCTGTTCTGAAACCCTCGCTGCTGCCCCCCCCCCCCCCCCCCCCGCGCGCTCTCCTGGGGGTGAGGCGGGCAGGTGAGGAGCACGCGGAAGTGACAAAGTGCGAAAGAGCAGGTTTTTTTTTCTTTTTTTAGTCGGGTTTCGTTCATGTTCGAAACGCCCACAGTCCGTAGACTGTGAACCTGCGCGCTACCTGCAGGTGTTCCTCACGCGCATGTGCCGGATTTTGGGAACAGACGACGCATTTGCCCAGTAGGTATTTTATATACCTATATGTTTCTTTCATGTGTGTGTAGCCTATTTGTGTTGAACTGTCGTATGTGTGGGTCTGTAAGTGAAGGAAAGACACGCTGTGGGGTGAAGGGCCAGCAGCAGGAACCTGTTCTGTGAGTCTGGGTGTGGTGAGGTAACAGACGTTTGTGTTGTGCTGCTTCAGTTTGATTCGATTGAAACATGGAGCAAACAGACCCGTCCAGGAGGATGTCCTGTACTCTGACTGCTGCACAGCTTCACGCAGATATTCAGAGAAAAACTTGCTGCAACAGAATATAGAAAGACAGGTTCCTACAGGCGATGGTTCAGAAACGTTGTTTATTCAAAATGAAAGCTTGAATAGTTGGAAAACCAGGTTTGTTGTCGTTCTTATTGCTGTCCGCCAGTGGGGCAGAGCGACTTTCTGCTGTTCTGCCAGTTGTTCTAACCAGAGCTGTGATTTGAGTCTGTAATGAGAGCTTTTCAGACACACTAACTAAGGGTGTGTCCTTCTGTCAGACACACAGGGGGGCACTTTTCCACTTCTGACCCATCGCCGTTTCATTTTGTGCTGCTTATCTCTATTTCTAGTAGTCCCACATTTCTTTTCCTTATTTTTTTTTCTTTTGGTTTTGCAGAGAGAATGTATGACATCATACTTGAATCCAATCAAAAGTTTTCAAACTTTGATTGAAGCATATATCATTCCTCTTACATTTTTTTGTACTTTCTCCTCAGTTCAAACCTTAGTTTTTTGGGTCACAGTTTTGTTTTGGTTCAAAATCCATTTTAAAATATGCTAATAAGCAAGTAACAGACACGAAAGATCTTTCAGTTGGTTCGTACTAAGCCTGGTGTAATGTAGTAGAACAAAAAATAGTAAATCTTTCTTAATTTTAGCACAATGCATTTACACTTTCAATGTAAATATCCTAATATGCTTCAACAATTCACTTCCTTCCTGATTCTGTTCAATGACGTAACATATAATTCAGTTATTTCACTTTGAATCAATAAATCATTCTATTTATAATTATACTTAATGTGTACTACAGCAAATACCTCTATTCATGATTAAGAGTAATTACACTGTCAAGAAGATGACATCCTTGTCTTTCCTCTGTTTATTTTCTAATCAAAGTATGACTTCATTCTTGTTTGAGATGTCGGTTTTGGTATCACATTGTCTTATTCCTTTATTTTTAATGCTTGAAATAAACCAATAAATCAAATCAAATATTATTTTTAGTATTTTCGAAATATATTGTGACCATCAAGTGTAGCACAAAGGAATAGAAACCGAAATTAAATTTGGAATTGAAAAATATTTAAAATAGCTTAATATTAATAATAAAGAACTTTTTTCTTTGAGTTTCAATACTGTTTGAACTGTGATGTCTTAAAAATGATAAAAAGATAATAAGCCTAATTGCATGTCCACAAAAATCAGGTGACTGGAAGTAATCAGATTCATCCAAATTTATGATTATGGACCACTAGAAAACCGGGGTCTACTTAGCATTCTATTGTCTGAAAATAGATATATTTGAGTATGTATGTACATGATGATGTGATTATTAATTACTGTTACTTACTGTTATTTCAAATCCCTGACCAACAAGAGAACTCACCTATCTTATTTAGTCATCAGTGTAGTACCCGTCACAGCTGTGGCATTAGCTGGCATCAGTTGTGGGAACTCTTTCGGCACATCCCGTCATTGGTCGCCATGGCGAGTCAGCTTTCACTGATTCATACAGGTGGGTTGGCACAGAGTCTTCTTGACACAACCCTGTATTTTGAAGGCACAGGGAGACCCAGATAGGCAGCAGTGCGAAGGGTCTTGCCTTAGGACCCTCATACTGGATTTATTCCTACACCCACTAACTGAGCCACACTAATGAGGGAACTATTATTTACACAAAATGAGCAACATGTTGCTCTTCTCTTTTGTGCTCCATAAGTATGAAACAGAGGTTTTGTGTAGTTACCGTCTAATGCTTTTTATTTACACACCCATACATGTAAAACAAAACAAAAAAGTATTAAATAAAGATGGATACATGAAGGGAACTTTTTCTTTCATTTTAGAAAAATCCACATGAATGCAAGTTTTCAATCTTGGATAGAGGATGTATTGTATTGGGTGCAGGAGTTTGGATTATTTAGTGTGCATATCATTTAAAAAATCATATCTCTAGAAATTCGATAACAAGCCTGTTTACATGATAGATAAACATCAAATAATATCTGATTCCATGAGATTTCAATTTTTCAAGTGGCATGTATAGGCAGTTACCTGAAATTGAGACATCAGATTTCTCCACTGCTTTTTGGGGTAGAACAAGTGCACACCTCCTGGTATTTATCCACCTTCAGCTTTCTACATATTTTATAGTTATACATCTTTGCATATCTTAATAAAAAGGGTAGCGAGGGCAAAAGTTATATTTAAAAACATTTTTAATAGTAAATATGGTTGTTTGAGGTATGTTTTGTGAGATTAAACTAAAGTGGTGACTGTTGATATTGTGTTGCCATGTATTTGTAGTTTTATAGGAAATGAGGTTAGCGTTAAAAAAAGCAAAACAAGAATTGAGAGCATGCATTTAAGTTGAGCAGTAGTGTTCGCCCAGCAGCAAAAGGTTAGTTCTTCTCTTTTTCCATCTGGTTAATATTTGACTATCATCATTTGGCATTTTCACGCAGTGCCCTCAGAGCAGCAGATCAGGAATGTTTGTCAAGACATATAATGTTCAATTAAAAGAAAAATAAATTCCGGGATAGAAAAAAACATGTTCTTTCCAGCTAACATTTAAAAATTCCTGACAAATAGAATCCTACCCTGTTATTCACACCATATTTTGGGCGTTTGATTTGATCCCTTGGATCTTTTTAGCTTCTTCTTTCTGTTGGAACCCTTTTCATAGCAAGCTCTTGAGTGAAATGAAATGGAATAACTTTCTTTAACCTCTCCAGCCCTGACCAAATGATCTTGTTGATCCGTTTTCAATCAGCTGCCACCAAACCACATAGTTTAGGAGTGATCAAATCTCTATTGACTGTTTACGAGAACTGGACCTAGTGAGTGTGATGTCACCCATAGAGAATGGCTTACTTCCGGCTCAAACCAAATTAAGCCAATTCAGTTGCCATGTTTTTGCAATATGGATGCCGCCATGTTGGAACCAGAGGTCGTCAGTAGGCAGCGATTGGTTAGATTCGGTCTGATTCAATATTTCTATGGCAACCATTCTCCCCAGTCAGGAGTTTTTGGAAGTGAACACCCCTACCACTTGAAAGCAGGTTCAGAAGAGTCTGTCAATCAAACTTTTTAAATGTTGGATGTGGGGGCCAGGAGGCACCACATATTTTTATTACGGCATCTAAATGGTCAGTTTATAACTTGAACAACTTGTGCCACGGCAAAAATACCATGAAAAAAACTTAGAATTAGAATATGTCAAAAAAAGGTAGCAAAGCAAGAGTGGTTGTTCTGACACATAGAATGACTGAGTAATAACTGTTTATGTCTCAATAGAAGTCTATGAGATTTTGGAGCCAGCAGGTACTATTTGGAATACGGGGGTGGAGGGATCATTCAGTTAAGTTTTCATATACCGGTACAGTTAGCGGTTCCACCGCATTACCTGGCTCAGGTATGCTCCACCAATAAGAAGCTGCAATTGAAAGGTTTATAAAAGATGGAGTATAGTGCTCGTTGAGGGCTAGAGTTGGACATCGTTGATATAGATGTTAGCTCAATAAGAGATATAGGTCAGTGTTAAAAAAATGTTACTATCTGGAGGGCAGAGGCCATAGGTTGAAGTGCTGTATGATGAAGAAATACTTGTGGTGTTTATATGTTTTTTATTTCGTTTTAGTTCCCTGAAATAAATTAAACCAGACAAAAGCTAATATGTTGGCAAGAAAACCAAAAAGCTGCTATTATAATATTTTTGTTACTAAAATGCAGAATAACCTACTGCATCTATCATATCATTGCGAGAAACAATCCATTATGAGTCAAGTGAACTAAACCTAAATGAAGGAACTCATTGGGATGAACAAAAGCAAGAAGTCCAATCTTCATCATGTTTAATTTTCTACATAATTGCAAAATAATTTTTGACCAGGCTCTCCACTGGAACAGTAAGTCAAATTGTAAACATGAATGTAAAAAAGACATCTCCTGTCTTTTAAAACAAATCTGAAAATTATAGGATATGTGATCATTTTGCATACATGAAAACAGTAATTAATTTGAAATGTTTTTTTCCTTTTTTTCACATTAGTGTAATTCATTGTATCGCCTGTAAATCAAAACACCAAGTGCGAGTGATTATGAAGAGCATCTGGGTTGACAGTTTCAGTCATGATGGCACATTTCCCACAATGACATGATGGACTGACTACAGAAAGCAAGCCAATGTTTTTGTAACAGAAATGAAACTGGAAAGTGTTATGGTGATTATTGCAATATGATTGGCTCATGAGAGGGTGGCTGAGTGGATTGGTTGATCAGTTCAGGCTGAGTATTCAATGTCCAAAAGTCAGAGGTTGGAACTGGAGTTTGTCGAGCTGTTTCCCATCGCTTGTCTTCACGGAAGACTCTCATGCACGTCCATGTTGTCATGTTTGAGCGTCAGCTCATCGTCGAGCTCTGCAGAAGCCTGATAATGGCAGTCATCAAAGGCGGGTGTGTTTGAGCAGGGCGGGATTGAACAAATGCTGGACAGTGTTTCCCAAGGAACAAGGTTGGTCATTGAAAAAAATGCCCATATTTATTTGTGTGATGTTTCAAGGACCTAAAATATATTCCTGAAGACCCAAATTGTTTTAAAGTGCAAAACTAATTTACAGCTGTAAATCTTTTTATTACACAAGAGAAATCAAGTTTGCAAAAGCATTAAATGGTTTGCTGAAGAATTTTTTTAACAGAGCACACATAATGTTTGCAGATATAAAACCTATTTTCATGTAAGCACATAATTGTGTTATTACAAAATACTTTTTAAATAACTCATTTCACATCCATCCATCTTCCTCCGCTTATCCGGAACCGGGTCACAGTGGCAGCAGACTGAGCAGAGATGCCCAGACTTCCCTCGCCCCAGCCACTTCCCACTTCCCACGCCCCAGCTCCTCTGGGGGGACCCTAAGGCGTTCCCAGGCCAGCGAGAGACATAGTCTCTCCAGCGTGTCCTGGGTCTTCCTCGGGGCCTCCGCCCAGTGGGACATGCCCGGAACACCTCTCCAGGGAGGCGTCCAGGAGGCATCCGGACTAGATGCCCGAGCCACCTCAACTGGCTCCTTTGGATGTGGAGGAGAAGCGGTTCTACTCAGAGCTCTCTGCTCTCAGCTTCTCACCCTATCTCTAAGGGAGCGCCCAGCCACCCTACGGTGGAAACTCATTTCAGCCGCTTGTATTCGGGACCTCGTTCTTTCGGTCATGAGCCAGAGCTCATGACCATAGGTGAGTACTGGAACGAAGACCGACCGGTAAATTGAGAGCTTTGCTTTTCGGCTCAGCTCTCTCTTCACCACAACGGACCGGTGCAGCGGCCGCATAACTACAGACGCTGTCGATCTCACGTTCCGGTCTTCCCTCACTTGTGAACAAGACCCCCAGATATTTAAACTCCTCCACCTGCGGCAGGGAGACTCCACCCACCGAGAGATGGCAGACTACCTTTCTCCGGTCAAGAACCATGGCCTCGGATTTAGCGGCGCCGACCCTCATCCCAGCCGCTTCACACTTGGCTGCAAACCGCCCCAATGCACGCTGGAGGTCCTGGTTCGATGAAGCCAACAGGACAACATAATCTGCAAAAAGCAGAGAGGAAATCCTGTGGTCCCCAAACCAGATCCCCTCCGGCCCCTGGCTGCACCTAGAAATTCTGTCCATAAAAACTATGAACAGAACCGGTGATAAAGGGCAGCCCTGCCGGAGTCCAACGAGAACCGGGAAGAGGTCTGACTTACTGCCGGCTATACAGAGACCGGACAGCCCTCATTTCACGAAATGAGTGAAATACTGTTAATGGAACAAAGGTGGAAGATACATTATTAATAATATTCTTACATAAAAATTAAATAAAGCAGTTTTTTGACTGAGAAAATGCAAGAATACATTTAGAAGAAGACCAACATTTTAAGTCACGTTCTAATATTTATTTTAGATCCAACTCTTTGTTGTGTGGCAGCTGAAATCCAGGCCTGTTCCCATTTCCAGATAAATTTAAGCTTTGCTACCAGCGGTCCTACATGGGAGCAATGGATGACATCAGATTTCCACTTAAAGCATTTAGACAGAACCGCACCCTTCCACAAAAATGTTAGTTGTAGAACGAGTAGCAGTAAAGATCATGTCATCGGCATCATTTCTTGCTAAGGCGCCAACGTTTTTCTTTATGTTTACACTAAAAATGTTTCATCATAATGAAGATAAGGTGGAGTGCTTCAATTTCGTTGTAACATTTTCCGGTTTTCCAATGAAATACAGGTAGTACTGTAATGCAGTCTTCTTTGATTGGGACATTGTAACTATGTCTACTTTCCCTTCCTGCAATAGAAATTCTAATATGGTAAAAGCAAAACATTGTGACAGCAGCAAAAAGAAAGAGTAAAGTGTTGGTGTCTTAGGACACCTTCCTACAGCTGAGACAGGACACGACACGCTGAGGAATTGTATCACAGTGAGTATGTGGGTTTTGTGTGCAGCTTCTGTGACTCAAGCCAAATACTGGCCTCTCTACACATTTTTACACTACATACAGAAGACTTTGTTCCATTGTGACTAAGGATGCGGTACAGAAAGCGGTACCGTTTGGTACCGGTACCGCGCCATGAATTTTTACTGGACCGATACGTTTCAGGCCTATACTGTGCCCGTATAGGGGTGTGGCAACAGCCCAGAGTTTGACTGTCCAAGGGAGACATCTAGCACCCCTATAGTTTCAACAAGTGTGTATGCTATCGGTCCACTCAGGGGGCACGCAACTAAAGTGTTGAGGGCAAATTTAAATAAAAATTAGGGGGAAAATCGAATACGCGTACCAGCACTGCAAAAAAAAAAAAAAGATCATGTAATATTAACAAGCTGAAATTTCATGTTGTACCTCAATAATAATAAAATATCCAACATACAATGCAAAATTAATTTAAGTAAAACTGTGCATTTTTACTTCCACTGTAATGGTTCTTTGAAGTGAGGAGGCTATTTGATATACTCTGTGTTTTGGTTCCTAATTCCACTGTTGATTTAAGTTGTTACCTAAAAGTGTATGCTATTATTACGAAGACACGTTAGTATTTATTTATAATTTTATAATTTATTGATAATTTTATTTTAGTGTTGCAAAGGAATTTATATTAATATATTGTGCTTTAAATTGTTCAAAAACTAAAGGTGTTCATATACATAGTTTGTTATTTGTCTTCTCCCTCCTTGTTTTCACATAGAAAAGTAAGAATACCGGATCGATAAGCAGTATTGATGGGAGGAGTGGTATCGATAAAATCTCAACAATACCTATCCCTACCTGTGCGTCAGGAAACTTTAATGTAGACACAAAGTTTTGCTCTTCAGATGAGCTACACTTAGTGGATACGTATTTACTTACTGACATACTTATAGATACTAAAAGCAAAGGCTTGTAAAGAAATTTTATTCAGCTGCTTCTCTCCTTGTTTTTAACAGTTTCTCTTGATACTGAATGTTTAAGTGCACGGTGGCGCAGTGTTTAGCGCTCTTGCCTCACAGCGAGAAGGCCCCCGGTTCAAGTCCTGGCTGGGGGACCTGAAGCAGAACATCAGTGGGGAACCTTTCTGTGTGGAGTTTGCATGTTCTCCCCGTGCATGTGTGGGTTTTCTCCGGGATCTCTGGCTTCCTCCCACTGTCCAAAAACATGCTTCATAGGTTAATTGCCAACTCTAAATTGTCCATAAGTGTGACTGTGAGAATGAATGGGTGTGTGATTGAGGACATTCTACCCTGCGACAGACTGGCCACCTGTCCAGGGTGTCCCCTGCCTTTGCCCACAAGTGGCCGGGATAGGCTCCAGCAGCTCTGTGACCTCGATAGGGAAAAATGGAATAGAAAATGAATGAATGTCTAAGTCAACCCTTTAACAAAGAAGCTTTAGCTTCAGTGTTTACATTCTTCCGACTACCGTAACTCTTCAACCGTGTATTCAATAACGTCATTCCAGCGACACTACAACACTTTCTAGTAGTAATAATTTATTTTTACATAATCTATGTAGATCATCTGATTCTGTCTTGGAGAATTCCTGCTTTGTGCTGATATTCAACACTTGATGTTGGTAATGTAAAGCCACTTTTTTCTGCATCAGAATCAGCTGATTCACATTGGTCGTGTGAACGGTTGAGGAGTTATGGTATGTCAACGAACATGTGTTATCGCTGGCGACATCTCCGGCATTAAGGGTTAAGAAATCAACTCCTCAGTAGTTGAAGTCAACAGAGTAGTAATCATTGTATGTGTGTAACTGAGCTTATGGTCATCTACAGCCTGTGCCTACACTGTATTACCGTGCCAAATCCTTTTTGGTTAAGAGCAGGGAAACAATTGAGTTGTCTCATTCTTTGAAGGCTCTTGATTTTGGTTCAGTGATCAGTACAACCGATCATCGAATGTCTGCTCAACTCCGGTCATATCAATGATAAAGCAAAAATAGAAAAAGAAGAGGAAAAACAGAAAAAAACTGCATTTTCTGTCTCTTTACTGTTAAAGTATGTGAGGCAACTGTCTACAACAGGGGTCGGGAACCTTTTTGGCCGAGAGAGCCATAAACGCCACATATTTTTAAATGTAATTTAGAAAGAGCCATACAATAATGTAGCGTCCCTGTCCCACACTGAGGCACGGAGACTTTAACCTCTTTTAAGGTTATTTATTCTGGTTACTGCAGACCGCAACAAACGCCGTAAAATTAATTCAGCAACTCCTCAATCTCTCCCGCCGAGACGAGAGCGCTTCTCCCAACTTTATATTCCTCTGCTCCCGCTCCAGTCCTCCCATTTCCCTTATTCGGCCCATAGCTGAACCCCATTGGTCCAAACTACCCAACAACAGGCTGAGCGACAGAACTGAGAGCCAATCAGATCTCTGCTTGATGCGTTTGCTGAACTCCAGAACTTATAACGCGTCCCAACAGCGGACCCAACTCAGTCCGCGACAACATGTTTAAAACTAAAAATAGAAGTGAATGTGAGCATTTGATGTAATTTCAACACTTTTAAAGTACAATAAGTCTGTGGATTCTTTTTAATAACATCGTTATGCTGTTGCTAATAAATGATGAGTATTTCTCGTGGTGGTTTTGCTGATGGTCTAGTCTGGTTGATACGTGGTGAGTTTCTGCTTCATGCAGGCGTTGAGACTTTAAACGTGATGGTAGGTCTGAATGTTCTGGAGATGTGACAAAGACTCACATGCAGACGTGGAGACAAACACACACTCACACTGCAGTGAGTGACGGGCAGCGGGTTTCACGTTATTACAATCCCTGTGCGATTCACCTGCTGCCTGTGAGGAAGAAAGCAGAGGGTGAGGGGCACCCCCACCCTCTGCTTTCTTCCTCACATCCCGTCCCCGTATCTGCGCGCTCTTTCTCAGAGACGGGAGCGCGCAGGTTTAGGCACGGCAATTAATAGGTTTCCTGCTGGAATAAACTCTGTGAAATAGTAGATAATAGTAAACTGATAGTGCTGGCGCAGATTTTTCTCTCCAAGCACCGCTACTACATAGGTTCCCGACCCCTGGTCTACAATATAGCCCTTCTCTAATAAGCTGATTGGAAAACAAGTTAGGACTTTAGTCAGGCAGCTTAACTATGGCTCTCAGGGAAAATTCTGCCCTCTCAGTTTAGGTTCCTGTGATCTTCTCCTTCAGTTAGGAAACCCAGGATTCTCATTTATATAAGAATAAAGTAACCAGTAATTAACCAACAGTAACATGGGTACTGACACACATGTAGGTAACTGGGTTATTCAGACATATCTAAACACTTAAATGACACCGCTGAGGAGTTTTTGGCTCTCTGCCGATGTATTTTTTTTTTAGTAGAGGCAGTGTTAAATGTTACAGACTTAACAGCAGATTTCAGTGCAATGCAAATGTTGTGCATTACTGACATAAACTTCTCAAAAATAAAAGATATTGCTTCAAAAATTCTAAATGTGTGGCATCCCTGTAAGAACAATTCCAATTTTAAAATGACTAAAACACAAACCGTCTTGCTTGTTGACATTTGTCTACCATCATGTCTTGGTTTCTCGCTGTTTTATTGCAAAGTGCTAGCAAGCTTCACATGCTGCAGTGTAAAACAAGCTGGGATGGTCCTTCTTTATGGATTCAAATCTTTATTTTTATTCCCTCTAAAAATGTACTTCTTAGTGTTCTTGTAATTTAAATGACATTTTTGATTAATTGTTTTGCAAGTGCTTCTGATCAGTACATTGGAACTCTGTCAACACTTCTCCACTGTGTTAGGCTTAATGTGCACAACATTTGAACCCATTTAAATGCCTGCAAATGAACAATTATGATTCCGTCTATCATTTACTCAATCCTGGTGTTGGTGGGTTGTGTCTTTGCTGTCTGGTCATGGTCTCATCTGTCCTCTGCTCTCAGTGTATGAATGGAGGAGTGTGTGGCCTCCCTGCTGGCCTCTGTGCGGGAGCAGGAGAGGCAGTTTGCGATGTTGAGCCGGGCTCTGGAGGAGGAGGAGCGGAGGCGGTGTACTCGCATGATGCCCCGCCCCCTCGCCAGACTGTACTATTGCTATCATTGTTAATGTGTAAACAGTGTTCCCTTGTTTATTGCAGGAGTCACATTCTAAGAGTAACTTGAGATAGGTGAAATCCACAAAGTAGGATTACAGATGATTTGAAGACCTACTTCAATGAAAATTTTGTTTTTGGTGGTTTTAACATGTTCTTGTAGTATTTTTCTCATGATGGAGGACAAGTATAAAATAATTTGAGCTTAAAGCTTAAAGTTTTCTGAGTACTTCTTCATTCAAATCGTTTTGAATTGGGAGCAGATGAAAAAATGGCATTTGAAACGGAAATTGGCAGGCCAAAGTTTCCCTGATGTGTACTCTTGCAGACAAATAGATCCATGAATGTCTTCATTTTCCTCATCCGAGCTGCCATGGGGCTCAAAACTGTACGGCTGGAAAACTCCAACATCACTAGCCTTTTTTTTTTTTATTTTATTTTATTTTTTTTGCATCGGTAATGTTAGGTTGGGGTTGTGAGGGGCTGTAAGCTAGCAGGAGAAAGAAAGAGATATTAACAAGCTGAAATAGATGATGGGATATCAGTGGTCCCACCCACAACTTAGGGGTGAGTTTTTGACGAACTTCTGCCACTTTACAGAAACTATGTCCTAGAACACGACACAGGTTGTTAGATTTTGCTTAAAGATGGCATAAGCAGAATCAAAAGACCAACTGAAGCTGTTTCATCCGGACTAGATGCCCGAGCCACCTCAACTGGCTCCTTTCGATGTGGAGGAGAAGCGGTTCTACTCAGAGCTCTCTGCTCTCAGCTTCTCACCCTATCTCTAAGGGAGCGCCCAGCCACCCTACGGAGGAAGCTCATTTCAGCCGCTTGTATTCGGGACCTCGTTCTTTCGGTCATGAGCCAGAGCTCATGACCATAGGTGAGTACTGGAACGAAGACCGACCGGTAAATTGAGAGCTTTGCTTTTCGGCTCAGCTCTCTCTTCACCACAACGGACCGGTGCAGCGGCCGCATAACTACAGACGCTGTCGATCTCACGTTCCGGTCTTCCCTCACTTGTGAACAAGACCCCCAGATATTTAAACTCCTCCACCTGCGGCAGGGAGACTCCACCCACCGAGAGATGGCAGACTACCTTTCTCCGGTCAAGAACCATGGCCTCGGATTTAGCGGCGCCGACCCTCATCCCAGCCGCTTCACACTTGGCTGCAAACCGCCCCAATGCACGCTGGAGGTCCTGGTTCGATGAAGCCAACAGGACAACATAATCTGCAAAAAGCAGAGAGGAAATCCTGTGGTCCCCAAACCAGATCCCCTCCGGCCCCTGGCTGCACCTAGAAATTCTGTCCATAAAAACTATGAACAGAACCGGTGATAAAGGGCAGCCCTGCCGGAGTCCAACGAGAACCGGGAAGAGGTCTGACTTACTGCCGGCTATACAGAGACCGGACAGCCCTCATTTCACGAAATGAGTGAAATACTGTTAATGGAACAAAGGTGGAAGATACATTATTAATAATATTCTTACATAAAAATTAAATAAAGCAGTTTTTTGACTGAGAAAATGCAAGAATACATTTAGAAGAAGACCAACATTTTAAGTCACGTTCTAATATTTATTTTAGATCCAACTCTTTGTTGTGTGGCAGCTGAAATCCAGGCCTGTTCCCATTTCCAGATAAATTTAAGCTTTGCTACCAGCGGTCCTACATGGGAGCAATGGATGACATCAGATTTCCACTTAAAGCATTTAGACAGAACCGCACCCTTCCACAAAAATGTTAGTTGTAGAACGAGTAACAGTAAAGATCATGTCATCGGCATCATTTCTTGCTAAGGCGCCAACGTTTTTCTTTATGTTTACACTAAAAATGTTTCATCATAATGAAGATAAGGTGGAGTGCTTCAATTTCGTTGTAACATTTTCCGGTTTTCCAATGAAATACAGGTAGTACTGTAATGCAGTCTTCTTTGATTGGGACATTGTAACTATGTCTACTTTCCCTTCCTGCAATAGAAATTCTAATATGGTAAAAGCAAAACATTGTGACAGCAGCAAAAAGAAAGAGTAAAGTGTTGGTGTCTTAGGACACCTTCCTACAGCTGAGACAGGACACGACACGCTGAGGAATTGTATCACAGTGAGTATGTGGGTTTTGTGTGCAGCTTCTGTGACTCAAGCCAAATACTGGCCTCTCTACACATTTTTACACTACATACAGAAGACTTTGTTCCATTGTGACTAAGGATGCGGTACAGAAAGCGGTACCGTTTGGTACCGGTACCGCGCCATGAATTTTTACTGGACCGATACGTTTCAGGCCTATACTGTGCCCGTATAGGGGTGTGGCAACAGCCCAGAGTTTGACTGTCCAAGGGAGACATCTAGCACCCCTATAGTTTCAACAAGTGTGTATGCTATCGGTCCACTCAGGGGGCACGCAACTAAAGTGTTGAGGGCAAATTTAAATAAAAATTAGGGGGAAAATCGAATACGCGTACCAGCACTGCAAAAAAAAAAAAAAGATCATGTAATATTAACAAGCTGAAATTTCATGTTGTACCTCAATAATAATAAAATATCCAACATACAATGCAAAATTAATTTAAGTAAAACTGTGCATTTTTACTTCCACTGTAATGGTTCTTTGAAGTGAGGAGGCTACTTGATATACTCTGTGTTTTGGTTCCTAATTCCACTGTTGATTTAAGTTGTTACCTAAAAGTGTATGCTATTATTACGAAGACACGTTAGTATTTATTTATAATTTTATAATTTATTGATAATTTTATTTTAGTGTTGCAAAGGAATTTATATTAATATATTGTGCTTTAAATTGTTCAAAAACTAAAGGTGTTCATATACATAGTTTGTTATTTGTCTTCTCCCTCCTTGTTTTCACACAGAAAAGTATCAACAAGAATACCGGATCGATAAGCAGTATTGATGGGAGGAGTGGTATCGATAAAATCTCAACAATACCTATCCCTACCTGTGCGTCAGGAAACTTTAATGTAGACACAAAGTTTTGCTCTTCAGATGAGCTACACTTAGTGGATACGTATTTACTTACTGACATACTTATAGATACTAAAAGCAAAGGCTTGTAAAGAAATTTTATCCAGCTGCTTCTCTCCTTGTTTTTAACAGTTTCTCTTGATACTGAATGTTTAAGTGCACGGTGGCGCAGTGTTTAGCGCTCTTGCCTCACAGCGAGAAGGCCCCCGGTTCAAGTCCTGGCTGGGGGACCTGAAGCAGAACATCAGTGGGGAACCTTTCTGTGTGGAGTTTGCATGTTCTCCCCGTGCATGTGTGGGTTTTCTCCGGGATCTCTGGCTTCCTCCCACTGTCCAAAAACATGCTTCATAGGTTAATTGCCAACTCTAAATTGTCCATAGGTGTGACTGTGAGAATGAATGGGTGTGTGATTGAGGATATTCTACCCTGCGACAGACTGGCCACCTGTCCAGGGTGTCCCCTGCCTTCGCCCACAAGTGGCCGGGATAGGCTACGGTAGCCCTGTGACCTCGAAAGGGAAAAACGGAATAGAAAATGAATGAATGTCTAAAGGCCCGTACACACTGGGTGACTAAACAAAGGGCACAAATGTGAGTGTGCACACCGACGCGAAAAAACGCCACGCGTCAAAGCGTCAAAAAAAAAAAAAAACGCCTCGGGTTCGTTTTTTTTTTTTGACGCCTCGCGTCGAAATCTATACGACCAATGAGAATGGCGCTTTTGCACACGTGTCTGGAGCTTCTGAAGTTACAGTAAAACACAACTTGGGGGCGCTCAAACACAAAACTGCCTTTCTGAGCACACATACCAGCAAAGAAGATAGACATCAAGTAGCGGCTACATTGACGCAAAGAAATAATGACGGGCATTCTAAAATATCCCCGAAAACGCTCATGATACATTTTCAGCTCTTGTACCAGTCGATAAAACTCACCATGTTCTTCTCTTCTCGTAACTATGGGATGTACCCAAAATTGGCGACTTTTCCGGCGTCTTTCATCATTTAACAGAACAATAATTTCTTCATCATTGGAACTGGAGCTGGAGCTACTGGTGCTTGAAATATTCATGTTTTTTTTTGTATGATTCTGACAAGCGCGTAAATACTGGCTCTCTTCTTCTGAGTAAAAAAGCGACCACCTTGTGTACAGGAGTATTTCTGTTTTACATTAGCGCCATCTAATGTCAGGGAATGAAATTGCATGTTGGCTCGGCTCATCGTCAGCGAAAATCGCCTGGGTGTGAACACAAAAGACGCGGCGAAAAACGCTGGCGAATAACGCCAGGCGAATATTCGTCCCGGTGTGTACGGGCCTTAAGTCAACCCTTTAACAAAGAAGCTTTAGCTTCAGTGTTTACATTCTTCCGACTACCCTAACTCTTCAACCGTGTATTCAATAACGTCATTCCAGCGACACTACAACACTTTCTAGTAGTAATAATTTATTTTTACATAATCTATGTAGATCATCTGATTCTGTCTTGGAGAATTCCTGCTTTGTGCTGATATTCAACACTTGATGTTGGTAATGTAAAGCCACTTTTTTCTGCATCAGAATCAGCTGATTCACATTGGTCGTGTGAACGGTTGAGGATTTATGGTATGTCAACGAGCATGTGTTATCGCTGGCGACATCTCCGGCATTAAGGGTTAAGAAATCAACTCCTCAGTAGTTGAAGTCAACAGAGTAGTAATCATTGTATGTGTGTAACTGAGCTTATGGTCATCTACAGCCTGTGCCTACACTGTATTACCGTGCCAAATCCTTTTTGGTTAAGAGCAGGGAAACAATTGAGTTGTCTCATTCTTTGAAGGCTCTTGATTTTGGTTCAGTGATCAGTACAACCGATCATCGAATGTCTGCTCAACTCCGGTCATATCAATGATAAAGCAAAAATAGAAAAAGAAGAGGAAAAACAGAAAAAAACTGCATTTTCTGTCTCTTTACTGTTAAAGTATGTGAGGCATCTGTCTACAATATAGCCCTTCTCTAATAAGCTGATTGGAAAACAAGTTAGGACTTTAGTCAGGCAGCTTAACTATGGCTCTCAGGGAAAATTCTGCCCTCTCAGCTTAGGTTCCTGTGATCTTCTCCTTCAGTTACGAAACCCAGGATTCTCATTTATATAAGAATAAAGTAACCAGTAATACCAGAAAAACCAACAGTAACATGAGTACTGACACACATGTAGGTAACTGGGCTATTCAGACATATCTAAACACTTAAATGACACCGCTGAGGAGTTTTTGGCTCTCTGCTGATGAATTTTTTTTAGTATGAGGCAGTGTTAAATGTTACAGACTTAACAGCAGATTTCAGTGCAATGCAAATGTTGTGCATTACTGACATAAACTTCTCAAAAATAAAAGATATTGCTTCAAAAATTCTAAATGTGTGGCATCCCTGTAAGAACAATTCAAATTTTAAAATGACTAAAACACAAACCGTCTTGCTTGTTGACATTTGTCTACCATCATGTCTTGGTTTCTCGCTGTTTTGTTGCAAAGTGCTAGCAAGCTTCACATGCTGCAGTTGTAAAACAAGCTGGGATGGTCCTTCTTTATGGATTCAAATCTTTATTTTTATTCCCTCTAAAAATGTACTTCTTAGTGTTCTTGTAATGTAAATGACATTTTTGATTAATTGTTTTGCAAGTGCTTCTGATCAGTACATAGGAACTCTGTCAACACTTCTCCACTGTGTTAGGCTTAAGGCCCGTACACACCGGGACGAATATTCGCCAGGCGTTATTCGCCAGCGTTTTTCGCCACGTCTTTTGTGTTCACACCCAGGCGATTTTCGCTGACGATGAGCCGACTGAACATGCAATTTCATTCCCTGACATTAGATGGCGCTGTACACAAGGTAGTCGCTTGTCACTCAGAAGAAGAGAGCCACTATTTACGCGCTTGTCAGAAGAACATGGTGAGTTTTATCGACTGGTACAAGAGCTGAAAATGTCTCATGAGCGTTTTCGGGGATATTTTAGAATGTCTGTCATTATTTCTTTGCGGCAGTGTAGCCGCTACTTGGCGTCTGTCTTCTTTGCTGGTATGTGTGCTCAGAAAGGCAGTGTTGTGTTTGAGCGCCCCCAAGTTGTGTTTTACTGTAACTTCAGAAGCTCCAGACACGTGAGCAAAAGCGCCATTCTCATTGGTTGAATAGATTTCGACGCGAGGCGTCAAAAAGAAAAGACGAACCCGAGGCGTTTTTTTTTTTGACGCTTTGACGCGTGGCGTTTTTTCGCGTCGGTGTGCACACTCTCATTGGTGCCCTTTGTTTAGTCACGAGGCGAATTTCGCCGACGAAAATCGCCGGCGAAATTCGTCCCGGTGTGTACGGGCCTTTAATGTGCACAACATTTGAACCCATTTAAATGCCTGCAAATGAACAATTATGATTCCGTCTATCATTTACTCAATCCTGGTGTTGGTGGGTTGTGTCTTTGCTGTCTGGTCATGGTCTCATCTGTCCTCTGCTCTCAGTGTATGAATGGAGGAGTGTGTGGCCTCCCTGCTGGCCTCGTGCGGGAGCAGGAGAGGCAGTTTGCGATGTTGAGCCGGGCTCTGGAGAAGGAGGAGCGGAGGCGGTGTACTCGCATGTTGCTCCGCCCCCTCGCCAGACTGTACTATTGCTATCATTGTTAATGTGTAAACAGTGTTCCCTTGTTTATTGCAGGAGTCACATTCTAAGAGTAACCTGAGATAGGTGAAATCCACAAAGTAGGATTACAGATGATTTGAAGACCTACTTCAATGAAAATTGTGTTTTTGGTGGTTTTAACATGTTCTTGTAGTATTTTTCTCATGATAGAGGACACGTATAAAATAATTTGAGCTTAAAGTTGAATTTCTCAGTACTTCTTCATTCAAATCGTCTTGAATTGGGAGCAGATGAAAAAATGGCGTTTGAAACGGAAATTGGCAGGCCAAAGTTTTCCTGATGTGTACTCTTGCAGACAAATAGATCCATGAATGTCTTCATTTTCCTCATCCGAGCTGCCATTTGGCTCAAAACTGTACGGCTGGAAAACTCCAACATTACTAGCCTTTTTTTTTAATTTATTTTATTTTTTTTGCATCGGTAATGTTAGGTTGGGGTTGTGAGGGGCTGTAAGCTAGCAGGAGAAAGAAAGAGATATTAACAAGCTGAAAGAGATGATGGGATATCAGTGGTCCCACTCACAACTTAGGGGTGAGTTTTTGACGAACTTCTGCCACTTTACAGAAACTATGTCCTAGAACACGACACAGGTTGTTAGATTTTGCTTAAAGATGGCATAAGCAGAATCAAAAGACCAACTGAAGCACTTTCACATTAATCAAAACATAAATGGAGTTGGACATTAAGGCAGTAAAACCTCTCACTACACACTTCATACACTTTTCTCTGATTTGCATGAACATTTTAGAGTTTTTTTCTGTTGCTTAAACTATTATAGAAAAATAAGTCCAGTATTATGGAATGAAAACAAAGATCTGCTCACGGTGAAACACATTCAATATAGGATACACGCCATGGTGGAGATTGATTGACAATGTTCCACAGCCAATCAGAATGCTGAAAAATGCATAGCACAAAAAAATATAAAGAATGCAAAATTGCACTGAAAAAATGTGCTAAAGGTGAACTGCAATATAACAAGGGAACACTATTTGAAATTCAATTCGATTGCAATTTGTATGAAATTAGATGATTACGTTTTTTCCTCCTCAGAACTTATACATGTTATCCCTTCCTATTACCTTATACATTATAAGTCCTCCTGAAAAACAATGAGATCATTGCACAAATGTCTTTGTTTTGTTTAATGTTTGTTTTTTAAATGAGTTATGTGATGCTGAATTTATGTCTAATGCTACGTTCACACCAGGCATGTGACACACGTTCCTGAACATTTAGCCCATAGTGTTCACACCGCAAATTCTTTATTGTTGATTGTAAAACAAACGACAAAGGGTTCAGAGGAAGACAATGACACTGAATAAACAGTGACAAAGCTGCAGTTTATATGGCAGCGAAGGAACAAATGGAGCAATAAAATAAAAAATAATTTCAGGATCATTTGAGGAAAACAGATGCGTTTTAGTAAAAGCAGCAACCATTTATTCTGTGCTACATTCTTCAATTTTCAATGTCAAAGCTTGCTGACCCGTAATCAGTTTAATAGAAGAAGAAGACGTAAAGCAAAGACCAAAGCGCTGGCACGTAAAATAATGTTTGCACTAAAGGCCCGTACACACCGGGACGAATTTCGCCGGCGATTTTCGTCGGCGAAATTCGCCTCGTGACTAAACAAAGGGCACCAATGAGAGTGTGCACACCGACGCGAAAAAAATGCCACGCGTCAAAGCGTCAAAAAAAAAAAAACGCCTCGGGTTCGTTTTTTCTTTTTGACGCCTCGCGTCGAAATCCATTCAACCAATGAGAATGGCGCTTTTGCTCACGTGTCTGGAGCTTCTGAAGTTACAGTAAAACACAACTTGGGGGCGCTCAAACACAACACTGCCTTTCTGAGCACACATACCAGCAAAGAAGATAGACGCCAAGTAGCGGCTACACTGCCGCAAAGAAATAATGACGGACATTCTAAAATATCCCCGAAAACGCTCATGATACATTTTCAGCTCTTGTACCAGTCGATAAAACTCACCATGTTCTTCTGACAAGCGCGTAAATAGTGGCTCTCTTCTTCTGAGTGACAAGCGACTACCTTGTGTACAGCGCCATCCAATGTCAGGGAATGAAATTGCATGTTCAGTCGGCTCATCGTCAGCGAAAATCGCCTGGGTGTGAACACAAAAGACGTGGCGAAAAACGCTGGCGAATAACGCCTGGCGAATATTTGTCCCGGTGTGTACGGGCCTTAACTCTTGAGAGTTTTTGGTTGTGATTTTATTCACAGCCATTCCTGCTCACACGGTTAGTTTCATCTAGATTTCAACTGCTTCATTTTTGTTTTAGCAGTCATTTTGAGTTTTACTTTCTTTTTTAGATGTCAACCCTTTATGTGAGTCGGGTACCTGTCTAACTGACAGGCAGACCTGCATGCCAGCATCTATTACTCTTTTACTTTTTCATCACAGCCATTGCTGAGAGGAAAGAACTGCATGCTCGTAAGCAAACCCTTTTTTGGCCTGAAGTGAAGTTCTGAGTGTCAGTGGTTACAAACCAGATCTTCTGCTCTCTCTTTGTTTCTTGAATGTGTTGAACTTGCTTTTCAGAAGGAGATGAATGTGATTTGGACAGCTTATTACTAGTGTATAACATGGTTTGTGCGCGTCTTGTGAAATCTGGGTAAAAATATGGCCGGCCTTTTCTTCTTGCCAAAGCATGCCTTTGTCAAGACAGTGCAACAAGGGTCTCAGTTTGCCCCATGTGTCCTTGCATGTTCATTCTTGCCTGTCAGGTGGGCAAGTGGGAACCTGAATCTGTGTTGCTGACATTTTTTTAATGCTTACAGTTGTCCTCCTTTTTCTTTCTTTCCTCATTTGAGATAACGACATGTAGGGACTTAAAAAATGTGCAGAGGCCTGAATAAGTTGTGTTTTCTTTTACATTTGCAAGCTTGACACCTGTGATAGTGTTGATAAAGCTACAGTTATGCCATCAGAGCTCTTTGAGCTCCTCCCCTTTGGCAGTGCCTCTGTTGGGCAGTCAGGATCATGTCAACACAACAGAATTTTTGTTTGGTTTTGGTTTCACTTGTGACATTAGTGACACCAGTGCCACACAAATGTATTATTACAATCAGTAACACATTTGTCTGAACTCATAAAAGTGCTGGCTTGTCATATGTATGAAGTTCTGCCTGCATTATTATACATGTACACATTTTGTTGCAGATTTTTGGGGGTTTGCTCATGCACTTGTGAAGCTCATTTCCTCAAAACATTAGGAAAATGCCCTTTGTTTTTTACCCTTTAACACCGGATATATATGTAATATATATTTTAAAGTGTATATAATATATAGCCAGCGACATATTAATAGCACACGCTCTTTGACAACTAAACTGTGATAACACAATCAATGTGAAGCAGAGGATTTTGGCGCAGAGAAAAGCAGCTTTGCACCAATATGGCACACATTACCAACATAAAGTGTTGCATTTTCATGCAAAGCCGTTTTTCTTTGCGCCAGAATCAGATCAGCTGGAATCACATTAAATGCTTAAACTGTTAGAGTTGTCCAAAGAATGTTAAGACTCTGGTGTTAAAGGTTAACATCTGAAGTGCAAAAGTAAATGTGTCACAAATGTTTGTCTTGTTGGGAGTGGCTTATCTGATGTCACCTTGCTTTTTGTTTTTTTTTCTTTTGCCAGTTCCAAAGGCACTTCTCAGAGCGGCAATGAAATGTGTTTATACTTTTGATCTGCGTCAATTCTGCCTACTTGACCTTTGTTTTTCTCTAAGAACAACCATGTTTCTTGTGATACAGACTTTGAGAGGCTGATAGTAAACAAAACGTGCATTAATGGGACACATTACCTTTGACTGTATGAGAGAACTGTTGGTATGACGACACCCATAGAAAATGGCTTACTTCCAGCTTCAACAAAACAAAGTCAATTCAGTCGCCTGTTTTTGCGGCTGTTCTGGTACAATATCACGATACGTATAGTATTGTTAGTCATGTATCGGGATAAATACCGTATCGCCAGACTCTTAGCATTACACACCCCTACTGTTTACCACATCCATCTGCTCAGACCACAATGTTGGTAGCTCAACACAAATAAAAACCAAACAATAAAAACGTATTTGGAAAGTTTCTTTAGGGAGAAAAGAGCCAGTGAGGAAACGGAAGAAGAACCTTCATCTTCAAAGAGAATTATAGCTGCTATTTACAGAGAAAACCGGGAGGTTGTTCCAGAAGTTGCTCACTCTTCCTAATATGCTGCGAATGATTTTTGAATGTTTCACACGTAGATAATAAAGTTGCAGACACGGTGGATTTACATTTATAATATTTAGAAAATACCAGTTTTACGACGGTTGTGTCATTCTATTTTACTTTATTTATCTGTCACACCTTAAAAGTCGGACGCTGCTGAAGTTAGCGTCCAGTTGTTAGCATCCACTTTGACGTTAAAGGGAAAATCTTCCTCACAAAGTCTAAATTCAAACATTTGACAGATAATGAACATTTAATCAAATAAAGTTGCTAATTTGTGGAAAAACTTCTTCAAATCAACAACTTTGTTTCCTTAAATCATCATCTGTTAAAAAAAAGAAAATCTACTAATGTTTTAGGATTTTTTTTAAACAGGATTTCTTGTTGAAGCATTTTATTTTGGAAAAAAGGTTTTTCAAAAACCGGACACTTTAAAATATTGTACGCAAAATTCGGCCCCGTTTGGACCGGTCCATGAAAATATTGTCTTACATCAAACTGTTCTGCGGCTTGCGTTAGGTCACCGGAAAAGGGAAGGCATAAAAGATTGATCTCTACTTTTATGAATCGATTATTAGAATAGAATAGATTTGTTTATTAATCCCACGAATGGGAAATTTCCTTGTCACAGTGGCATTGAGTTTGGCACGTACAGACAGTAATGACGAGTTAGACATATACACAATTTGAAAGAATATATACAAAGATAAGAGTGTTCTGATAAATAAACAGGGAATGAGATGTGCAGGAATATATAGGTCAATTTGTATATACAGTTTTGTACAGTGGATAAAAAAAAACAAAAACTATGAAACTATTTACTTAGGCTGGTGTTGAACAGCCTGATAGCAGCTGGGATAAAGGACCTGCGATAGCGTTCCTTCTTGCATCGTGGGTGCAGCAGTCTGCCACTGAAGGAGCTGCTGAGGTCTGAAACAGTCTGATACAGTGGGTGAGAGGGGTTGTCCATGATTGATGTCAGTTTGGCTAACATCCTCTTCTCACCCACCTTCTCGATGGAATCCAGGGAGCAGTCCAGGACAGAGTCGGCCCGTCTGACCAGCTTGTTCAGTCTCTTAATCAATTCAGATCGATTAGTTGATTCTTTCAACCCAGCTCTGAGCACCACATGCCTTTGGGGCATGTGAATGGCTAGTTTACTACTTAAAAACTTTCACTACAGATAAAAATAGGAAAACAATGAGGATTAGCAAGAACATTTTCAAAAAAGTAGCAGATTAAGTAATAGCTATTTGTTCCTCAATAGAGGTCTATGTGATTTTGGCTTCTTGGAACCTGCCTTCACTTTGTATTTGGAACATCCAGTTCTCATATACAGTCAATGCGCATCATGATGAAAATGTAATGTGGACTTTCTTGACAAAACATGGAAAATTGTCTGATGTTTAGATAGATGTGATGAACACTTCTTTTCTAAAATGTGTGTGCAGATCAGGATGGAGGCTGGCCCGCAGGTGCAGGACACATTCATAGGATCAGACAAGCCACAGGTGGTGCCTCTGGATATATCTGTGGAGGCTGATGCTAATGGAACCTCAGAAATTCCTGTAAGGATATCATCTGGAAAAAGCATGTTGTAAAAAAAGCAAATATCAAACTTTTTTTAAAGGAAAACTTGTACATCATTTATTAGATTTTTTGTCTTTAAAATCCCACTCTGGTAATTTTTTTATCTATTGTAGAAGTGTTCCCAGTGGTCTTTTCATTTTGATTATGCAGTTTTAACCCAAATAAAAAAACCCTGTTTAAACTCTGTTTAAATGATCTCCTGCTAGCTTGCAGCTCATTACAACTCCTACCCACATTTACCGGTGCGACAAAAATGGCGAGCAATATTGGACCTACCCAGCAAGTTTTGAGACAGATGTCAGCTCAGACGAGGAAAACAAAGATGTTCATGGATGTAGTCGTCTAAAAGTGGATCCATCAGAAGGGAGCAAAGCACGGAGTTTGTGGCCTTCTGATTGTTGCTTCTACGTAGAGCTGTGACGGTGACGGATTTTTCATCACCGCGGTGATGAACCACCAGGGGGCGCGGTGTCGCGGTTAACCGCAGCCCCCCCCCCCCCCCCCCCCCTCCAAAAAAAAAAAAAAAGAACAAAAACCCACACACACACAAAATCCCCCCGCGGCTGCATCATAAATACATACAGTTACAACGTAGTATTCTTTATTAGCCTTTATTAACAAACCCCCCCCCAACACAAAATCCTCCGGCGGGCGGCCGTGTCGCGCACTCAAGAACGCACGCAGCTTAATGGAAATGAACAATTAGAACGCAGTAAATTTGTCGTATTTCCTCACAAGACAGAAACTTCTTTTGTAGAATCAGGATGTGTGTGTGCTTCTAAAACAGCGCACGTGTGTCTGTAAGTAGAGTACGCATGTGCCCCGTGCTTCTCTAAGAGACAGCTACAGCCCCGCGCGCGCGCAGGCGGGTGCAACGAGGAAAGGAGAAGAGTGAGAAAAGGTTTCCAATAGAAACCCTCTAAGTCTGAACACAGGACTAGCAGAAAAAGTAAATTATCAGCAAAGATTAATGTGTTTATTATAGTTCCAATCACGCACCATATGCAAAACTTAAAAAAATAAATAAAACAACTTTCAAAATAAAAGTGCGGTGATGCGGTGATGACCTCATCACCGCGGTGATGCGGTGATGCGGTTATCGTCACAGCCCTACTTCTACGTCACAAGTAGTCTTTTTAAAGAGAAGCCAGCTCAATGGCAAAAATAAGACCCGGGCAATAAACAGCTACGCACTGCCAGTTATCAGATACCCTGCAGGAATAATAAGATGGCCAAAGGAAGAGGTACAGACCACGGATGGTAAGACACGAAAGCTCCTCACCATGCATGGAGGGTTCCATCCCAAATCCAGCACCCTGAGACTGTATGCTAGCCGCAAGGAAGGAGGCCGAGGACTAGTGAGCGTAGAAGCCACTATCCAGGATGAAACATCCAAGATGCATGAGTACATCAAGCTCAAGGCCCCAACTGACAGTGTGCTCAGTGAATGTCTCAGGCAATGGAGAGCAGAGGATACAGTGCTGGAGGAGAGATCCTCATGGGAGGACAAACCCCTCCATGGGATGTACCACCGGACCATAACTGAAGTGGCTGATATCAAGAAGTCCTACCAATAGCTAGAAAAGGCTGGCCTACAGGACAGCACTGAAGCACTCATCCTGGCAGCTCAGGAACAAGCCCTGAGCACCAGAGATATAGAGGCTCAGATCTATCACACCAGACAAGACCCAAGGTGTAGGCTGTGCAAAGAGGCGCCTGAAACAATCCAGCACATAACTGCAGGGTGTAAGATGTTGGCAGGTAAAGCATACATGGAGTGCCACAATCAAGTGGCTGGAATCATATACAGGAACATGTGTGCAGAATATGGACTGGAAACCCCAAGGTCAGAAGGTGGTAGAGAATGAGAGGGTGGCGGATAAAGAACAGAGGAAAGCCGTTGTGGTGGATGTGGTAGTGCTGAGCGATGGAAACATCAGGAAGAAGGAACATGAGAAACTGGAGAAATACCAGGGACTCAGAGAAGAACTGGAGAAAGCCTGGAAAGTGAAGGTGACGGTGGTGCCTGTGGTAATTGGAGCACTCGGGGCAGTAACCCCCAAGCTGGAGGAGTGGCTATATATATATATATATATATATATATATATATATATATATGCAATGCTAAAGAACAAAACTACTGTTTTCATCAGAGTGGGTCTTTAAAGTATGTGCTAGTAAATGTACCTTTTCAAAAGTGTCTTCAAGCTCTGCAGACCAATAATGCTAAACCCCGCTATTCCTCCCTTTTTTAGGTGAACAATAAGGTGAAGAGCACCCCCACTTTCATTCCCTCAGTGTCGGATGTCATGTCTATGGACGGGGAAGGCTCGGTGGCAAGCATGGGGGGCCACACTACACCCAATGATTATAGATACCAGCAGGCTCCTGGTGGAAGGGTTCCCAGGGAATACCCTACATCCACTGTGCCCCGAAACTATCAGTATGGACCCCAAGGGAGCTACAATGATTTTCAGTCACCATCTCATTCTGAGGCATACGCAAGCCTTAACAGGGGAGCTCGTATGGATGATCGCTACAGGTAACCAGTTTTTTGGAGATTTTTTTCCAGCACTCTGGATTTTCGATAGGTACCACAGAGTTTTAGGGCCAGTTTACAAACAATTCTTTTTTAACAACAACTTTTAAGTCATAAATTTATGAGTAAAAAGTCATAGATCAACGAGGAAAAAACACCAAAGTTTTCTGTCTATCGGAGCCTTGCTTGAAGATGAAAGATGTGGAGCATTTGGTGAAGTTTTATTTCCCAATAGCTTTCAAAAACAAAGAAATTCTGAACCTTTTGACGACTCAAAATCAGACAGTTGTCAGTGTAGCCGGCATTCTGGGGTTCGGTGTCAGTAAAGCGGAGTTTCATTATGTAAGATAAGGAGCTCAGAGACACGTTTGGGTGAAGAGGACCTCAACTTTATTTCCTTTTCATTCACATACCCAAAAGTCCATTTGTCACCTTACGTCATGAACCTGTCCTGCGCAGAACACCAATGCGGAAGTAAAAAGAGTTACATATGCCCCCTTCTCCAGATGAAACAACAAAGATTAAATTAGTCTGTTATATTAGCATAAAAACGTTGAAAACGCCAGAAAAGTGCACCTCTTCAGACGGAAGCGTCACACAGACTTAAAGGAGATCTTGTCTTTGGTGAAGGAAAAAAGGATTGAAGTAGACAGCTGCAGGGACTCCAACGTCTTTAACAACGGTTTGCAGAGATCCTGCAAGCCACCGATTAATGAATAAAACATTAATAAATCGTAAATCAACTAGGTTTAGTCCATCTGCTCTGCTGCTGCACGGCGTTCACTTGCTGCTCTGTATGCTCACTTCAACTTTAATCTCATAATTTTACTTTTGGTTTTTGTTTTTTGGTGGCCCTTAAACTCCGTCGTAGATAGGAGACAGTTTCAACTCGCATTTCTCTTCTGCAGCTTTTCCTACATCACATCTGTGTTATCTCTTGTCAGACCGGTTCATCCAGATGGGTACAGGACTCTGGATCCTAGCTTCAGGGCCCCCAGCAGAAACCAGTTGGACCCCTATGCAGCTCAACCACAGGTATCATAAGAGCTTCCACATTGTTTGTTCAGGACTTTTCCTTTAGGAATTTCATCGTCAACTCAACAATGAGGTGCTGTTGTTCAAATCAATTTCTCCTTCTAGGTTGGACGCATAGGAAATGCCATGGAGATGTCCACCATTCCAAGGTTTGTCCCGGATCCGTACGGTCTGGAGGATGATCAGCGCAGCGTGGGTTTTGAAGATCCTGACTATGGCATGGGGTACCCCAGGCAAAACCACTATGGTTACCCACGTGGGACTCCTCACAGAACTGCGTAAGTCTGTACTGACAGATTTGTTATGCTAAGTGCAATGGAAACATAACTGAAAAATTTAGAGCCCAAATTCTTTTTTTTTCTATAATTATGAATATTCTTGTCCTGCATCAGGAGCTACGAGGGCACGCTGGACCGTATGAGTAGTGTGGGAGACATGCTCTGGGTTGGAGGAGCACCTCTGGCTCGGGGGGAGAGAGGAAGCATGGCTTCAATCGACAGCATCCAAAAGAGAGGTCCAGGCCCTGGGGGCTGGCGACAGCCAGAACTGTCAGAAGTCATTGCTATGCTAAACTATAGACTGGATGCAGTGCAACTCAACGCAGCTGCATACCTGCAGCACCTCACCTACCAGAACGACAAAGTAAGAGACTATTTGCCAGCGTATGTGAGCAGTGTGAACTTTTCATTTTAGCTCAGCTAGAATGAAAACTCAGACTTTTTCAAAGTGGCCTTTGTGCTGCTAGGGTTTTTCCTGGCTTGTGTTGTCTGATTAAAATATTTGTGTTAAAAGGAAAGAAGCAAGCATATGTTAAAGATGGAAAACAAGTGTTTTCATTTTTAAGGATTACCATATTTTCACGACCATCGGGCGCCCTGGGTTATAGGGCGCGGGCTCAGTTATGGGTGATTTTTCTGTATTTATTTTTTTATTTTTTTATTTGACACATACAAAATGCACACTGGGTTTTTAGGCGTGGGCACGTTAACACGTACCGCTAAAACATGCATGCTAGTGTGTGTTTTAAAAAGGGAGCAGAAGCAAAACTGAGTTGGTTGTGATTTATTTTTAATTTTTTCCATCAAAGTCCTCATCTTCTGTATCTGAAATGAACAGCTGGACTAAATTTCCATCAAACACGCCAGGTTCCCTTTCGTCATTGTCAGAGTCCGTCTCGTTGCCGTGCGGCTCATCATTAATGATGCCGGCTTTTCAACTCTTTGAAAGCAGTGCAAGCAGACACGTTAGCCAAAACGTCTGCAATCCATTCACAAAGTGTGGCGTAACTCGCCCGGCGCTGCCTCCCACAACAATAAAAGCTGTCCCCCGTTGTGCGTATCCTACCGTGACAGAGCCTTTGCAGCGGTGGCTCCATCCCTCTGGAACGCCCTTCCTCTCAGCCTCAGATCTGCAGACTCAGTATTTTCTTTTAAAAAAGCAGCAAAAAAACAATCTTTTTAAAATTTTTCTTAATTCTTTTTTTTATTCTGTGTTTTACTGTGAAGCACTTTGTGATTTTTATCTTGAAAGGTGCTATACAAATAAAGTTTATTATTATTATTATTATTATTATTATTATTATTATTATTATCATGAAAATATTGCTTCCATTAGGGTCTGTCACTTTTCTCCTGGATTCTGGTGAAAACAATAAGTCTGCTTTGTACTATGTTAAAATCCATCTATCTTTTAATTTGTAGGTGAAATCTGAACTGCGCAGTCTTAAAGGGATTCCTCCAATTGTGGCTTTGGTTGACCATCCCAACAAAGAGGTCAGTTAATACTTTTTTTTTAAATTAAATTAAATTTTTCTTGTGAAAATCTAATATCGTTTGAATAAAATTTCAAGAAGCATTTGTTTCTTTTTGTCAGTTTCAAGGCAGCCATTTTTACACATTTAGGCAAGCAGATATGATAAAGTAACTAAATGAAAGGTCAAAGCTAGCATACAATTTAAAAGAATTTAACTTCATTCTATATTTAGTGCTAATTCACCAAGCCAGATTGATTGTGTTAGAATTCAATTCAAGCAAAACCCTTTTTTCACTGTATTTTCATTAAAGCCTTTTGCTATGTTCACACTGAATGCAATTTGCGTGTCAGGGGCGTCCAGTTTCAATATAAGGTCATTGTACAGACCAGTGACGTGCTGTGAGGTTAATGGCTGGTGAGGCACTGACGTCATCAGTCAGATTTACAAACATATGAACCATACTGAGTAATTTATTCACCATTTGATTGACAACAGTTAACGTTTTTTGTTTAAAATATCATTTCAACATGTTTTTTTTTATATACAAACTGCAGCATAGAAAAAGCACAAACCTTATTATCATCTTACCTTTACTTGTAAATAAAGTCCATACGCCGCTCCTTCTGAAGAAAATAACTTGCCGTTTGCTATCTCTTATTCTATTATTTTTTAGCGTCATAATCTCAGGGCTCACCAGCGCCCCCTAACATGAGGCACGAGAACTGCTGGCCTCACCCAGCGGCTTTTTTGCCGGCGTTTAGCGCTCAGCACAAGAAACACGTCCCTCACATACAGTTATTTATAAAAACAAACACTGTACATCATATACATCTGCTAAATTATGTAAACTCAACTCATATAGTACAAGTGATTGAACCGACATACAGAGAGACAGCAGTACCGTCTGACTGCATAGGTATTGCGCAATCCAAGGTGAGGCTCAGCGGGCTGGTGCCTCATCGCACGTCGCTTCTTAGTATCTGAACGGCAAATGCGGAAATTCAGCAATTTTGAAAAGAAAAAACACCCAAAAATGGTACATTTAAATGGAAAATGACTGCAAAGCACAAATTATTGATTAAATATAATACTTGAATTTATTTTTTCTCTTTTCTTCCCATAATGACAGGTGAGGCACAGCCTCACCTGCCTCTCCTGACTGCACATCACTGGTACAGACACAATCGGTGGTCCTGCGGCGTGTTTTGAGCGTTGGGCAGGGCTTGGCAGTCTGGCAGCATGGCGTTGTGTTTTGGGCGTCACTGCTCTATGATTTTAGACTTAAAATATCTGAACTTTAATGAAGAAGAAGCGTCATGTCAACCAATCAGGGACTTAGCCTTGGCCTGTTACGTGTTGATAATGACAGCGGGTGGGGGAGCGGAGCGGAGCTGTGAGACTTTGGCCCGCCCATGTCCGTTGCAGCATCACAAACCTGAGCTTTTTCAAACGGCGTATTTTTGTCTGCTCCTAATACATGTCAGTTTGAATAAGGAAATACTCAGAAATGCAGCTTTTATTTTAAGTTATTCTTTATGTTCTCCGTCATGATAAAAATGCTAGAAGAAAAAGTTTAAAACACCAAAAAGGTAAGTTTCATTGGAGTGGGTCTTTAAGGCTGTAAAAATCCTTACTTCACACTTATACACTTTTCTCAGACAAAAATGAACAATTTCACACTTTATTCTCTTGTTCAATCTCTCAAAGTTCAAACCTTCATAAATCCAGAATTATGGAATGAAAACAAAGATCAAAGAGCACTTTCTCTAAAGAAGACATGGCATGGAGGAGACTGATTGGCAAGGTCAGCAGCCGATAAGGTCGCAGATTGCTGTTAAAATGAACATTTGTAATGAAATAAATTGGGGAAACAGTGAGACTGTTTTGCAGGTGAACCGCGATATTGTAATTTAACACGGTAATTTACTGATGCCTTTTTGTAATATTCATTGTAGTGTATGCATGTCCCTCAGCCATTTTACCTTAAACTTTATATTTGGCACTTTAAGTAATACACGTAGCATGTGATTGAGCTATATTTTCCTTTCTTACAATAAAATAGGTCTGTTGGCATGAATGGAAACTTAGCAAAAGTAGGGATCTTCGGTGTCCACCGTATTCCCCTTAAGCACGTAAGCAGATTTGAGTGTTGGATACGGCGCGTCAGTCTGGCAGCAGCTTGTTTTGAGCATCGCTTCTTCCAGAAGAGGCCAGTTTTCATCCATCACTCGTCCCTCCTGATGATTACTATTCTCAGCTATTATCTTCCTCGGTGTATCAGGATATTTTCCGGCCTCAGTCAGCTGATGCCATTTCTCCATGCAGAGGCACAAACTTTGGTTGGTAGCGATTCAGGAACTGTTGGAAATAGCTGTGAAATTGTCATGGCTAACTACACTAGGCAGACCCAGATGCTGGAACCCGGAGGGAGGACAGGAGGAGGATGAAGGTGAGTAATGGTATTTATTTCTTTTCCAGAGGTAAGTGGTTTCGTTGTGGCTGTAGGACGGCGAGGTAGGAAAGCCGACGAGGTTTCTGGAGCGTGACTCGTGGTTCGGCTGAGGCTCTTGACGAGGCAGGAGGTACGGCTGTGGCTTGTGACGCGGCTGGAGGTTTGGCGATGGCTCGGGCTAGAGGCTTGGCGTTTGGATGAAGTTCCGTGGAGATGGTTGGTAGCTTCTGGTGAAGTTCTGCTCGGCTGAAGCTGATTCAGGGCGTCCACTCGTGAGCATGAGAGTCCTGGACACAGGATAGAGACACATGAGACAAAGACTACGATTCTTGGCATGAACACAGATGAAAGACTAGATTAGCACCATCAGGGTTAACGAACTGGCGATGAGTGATGATCCTGGAGCTCCTTAAGAAGGTGTGGTTGGTTGATGAGTAGAGTGGATGCAGCTGAGATGAATCAGAGGCCAAGCAGAGCAAGGAGGGGGAGGAGCAGACAGAGGCACCATGACAGTACCCCCCCCTCAACGACCGCCTCCAGGCGGTCCAGGACGGTGATCAGGATGGGCCCGGAAGAAAGCCTCAATGAGGGACGGGTCCAGAATGAGAGAGCGGGAGATCCACGAGCGCTCCTCAGGACCATAACCCTCCCAATCAACCAGGAACTGGTGTCCACGGCCCCGGCGTCGGATGTCCAGAACACGGCTGACCGTAAAGGCCGGGGCGCCGTCGATGACCCGGGCGGGCGGTGGGGAAGCGGACGGCGGGCACAGAGGACTGTCCTGAACTGGTTTAATTTGGGAGACGTGAAACGAGGGGTGCACCTTGAGCGCTCGTGGCAAACGGAGTCGGACACAGGTAGGATTGATGATCCTTTCAATGACGTAGGGTCCGATGTACCGTGGAGCCAGTTTCCGGGAGGTGGCTTGGATGGGTATGTTGCAAACGGAGAGCCATACCCTCTGACCAGGCTGGTAAGTGGGTCCCACCACCCTGTGTCGATTGGCGATGCGGCAGTTGCTCTCCTTGGTGCGGAGGAGAGCAGCCGTAGTTTGTTGCCAGATGCGTTGGCAGCGCTGGAGATGTGCTTGGACAGATGGCACCGCCAAATCGAGTTCCTGGGACGGAAACAGAGGTGGTGAGTACCCGAGGGCGGCTTCGAACGGTGACACCCCAGTAGCGGAGGATGAGTGGGTATAATGGGCGTACTCAATCCAAACCAAATACTGGGACCAGTCCTTTTCATTCTGTGCCGCCAGGCAACGCAAGGCCGCCTCCAGTTCCTGGTTGGCCCTCTCTGCTTGACCATTGGACTGGGGGTGATATCCAGAAGTGAGGCTGACCGTAGCCCCCAAGGCGGAGCAGAAGGCCTTCCAAACTTGCGAGATGAACTGAGGGCCACGGTCAGAAACAATGTCCAGGGGAATGCCGTGATGCCGAAACACCTGATTAACCAGGACTTGCGCGGTTTCAGTGGCAGAGGGCAACTGGGCAAGGGGAATGAAGTGAGCCATTTTCGAAAACCGATCAACGACAGTAAGGATGACGGAATTACCCTGAGAAGTAGGCAAACCAGTGACGAAGTCCAAGGCAATGTGTGACCAGGGACGGCTGGGGGTAGGTAATGGTTGAAGTAGTCCTGCGGGCGCTGAATGGGATGACTTAGAGCGGGCGCAGGTGGTACAGGCAGCCACAAACTCTCGAACATCCTTGTCCATAGAAGGCCAGAAAAATCTTCTACGGAGGAGATTGAGGGTCCTCTGGACGCCGCAGTGACAGGACACCCGAGAGGTGTGTCCCCAGGATATTACTTCTGACCTGAGAGAGGTAGGGACATACAGAGTGCCATCAGGGCAGGGGGCATGACCGGGTTCCTCACCTTGACTTTGGAGGACTCGATTTTCAATGTCCCAGGTGAGGGCGCCCACGATGCAGGTTGAAGGGATGACGGTGGAAGCGGACTGTTCAGTAGAGCAATATTTGCGGGAGAGAGCATCGGGCTTGACGTTGCGGGTTCCAGGTCTGTAGGTGATCGTGAATTGAAATCTGTCAAAAAATAAACACCAACGAGCCTGTCGAGAATTGAGCCTCTTCGCGGTCCTCAGGTAAGCCAGATTCTTGTGATCCGTCCAAACGATGAAAGGATGTTCTGCCCCCTCCAGCCAGTGTCGCCATTCTTCAAGTGCCAACTTAATTGCCAGCAGTTCCCGGTTCCCCACGTCGTAGTTCTGCTCAGCCGAAGATAACTTCTTAGAGAAGAAGGCACATGGTTTAAGTTTACCTGAATCTTTATCCTTTTGAGATAGGACAGCTCCAACTCCAGAATCCGAAGCATCCACCTCTACGATGAATTGGCGCGAGGGGTCAGGTTGAATCAGTATCGGGGCTGTGACAAAAAGCTCTTTGAGGCGCTCAAAGGCAGTTTGAGCATCAGGATTCCACATGAAACTGTGTTTGGTGGATGTGAGGCGTGTAAGGGGTGCGGCTATACTGCTATAATTTCGTATGAACCGCCTGTAGAAGTTGGCAAAACCTAAAAATTGTTGTAGTTTTTTCCGGTTATCTGGGGGTTCCCAATTGGTCACAGCCTCAATTTTGGAGGGGTCGGGTCGAATGCGACCAGCCTCTATGATGTAACCCAAGAACTGTACAGTGTGCACATGAAATTCGCATTTCTCCAACTTAACGTACAGTTGGTTTTCAAGAAGTCTGGTGAGTACTTGGCGCACATGTTGTTCATGCTGAGTTTGATTACTGGAATAAATGAGGATGTCATCTAAATATACGAAAATGAAGCGATTCAAAAAGTCTCTGAGGACATCGTTCACCAGTCTCTGAAAGACGGCAGGGGCATTGGTAAGCCCGAAGGGCATTACCAGATATTCATAATGTCCCAAAGGAGTGTTGAATGCCGTCTTCCACTCGTCCCCCTCCTTGACCCGGATCAGGTGGTAGGCATTACGTAGATCCAATTTCGTGAAGACCCGGGCTTCCTGTACAGAGTCGAACACAGAAGTGATGAGAGGTAACGAGTACTTATCTTTGATAGTTATTTGATTGAGTTCCCGATAGTCAATGCAGGGGCGAAGAGATTTATCCTTTTTTTCCACGAAGAAGAAGCCAGCTCCCACGGGGGAAGACGAGGGACGAATGTGGCCCAGGGACAGCGCCTCCTGGATGTAACTCTCCATGGAGAGTCTTTCAGGTCCGGAGAGATTGAATAATCTGCCTTTAGGAAGGGTAGCACCAGGTAGCAAATTAATGGCGCAGTCGTAGGGGCGATGGAGTGGTAACGCGCTGGCTTTGGCTTTACAGAAAACGTCTCGTAGATCATGATAACAAGGAGGAACCTTTTCCAAATCCACCTTGCTGGAGGGTTCGGGGGAAAAATGGTGAATGGAGGGTATAGCAGACGAGAGGCAGTTAGCGAGACAATAGGCACTCCAATTAGTAATTTGGCCAAAGCTCCAATTGAATTGGGGGTTGTGCAGTTTTAACCACGAGAACCCTAGGACAATAGGAGTGTGAGCGGATTGTGTGATGAGAAATTGAATGGTTTCCCTGTGATTACCAGACGTGAGTAGCTGAACGGGTTTGGTGCGGTGCGTGATCCGGGAGAGGTGTTGACCTCCTAAGCCCGAGGCCTCAATGGGAATTTCCAAGGGTTCTGTGGGGAGACAAAGTTTAGAAACAAGCTCTTGATCGATAAGACTCTTTTCGGCCCCAGAGTCAATCAGGGCTTCAGTACTATGAATTTCGGATTTCCAGCATAGCTTGACAGGGATGCACATAAAATTCATGGACACATGATTGCTGGAATTACCCCCTCGTGGCCTGTCATTTAGCGGGGGGTTCGGATGTTTAGCCCGTAAGGGGCATTGATAGACCAAATGTCCTTGTGCACCACAATAAAAACAGGAACCCTCATCCCTACGTCGTTGTCGCTCCTCCGCAGAGAGTTTTGAATGACCTATTTGCATAGGCTTCTCCGATGTTACAGGGCCTGTGATAAACTCTGTTCTGGGAGGCGACTGGATGGAGGTCACCGGGTAACTGGTGGATTTGTATGGATTCTGTTGGTGATCATTATGTCGTTCTCTGAGCAGAGTGTCGGATCTGAGAGCTGCGGAAATGAGTTCTTCAAACGAGTGAGCCTCAGGTTGCGTACACAGGTGATCTTTGATAGTTTCATTCAGTGACTGATAGAATACTCCTTTTAAAGCTAGATCAGGCCAGCCAGCTTCCACTGCTAAAATGCGAAAATCAATAACGTGGTCTCTGACGGTCCGATTATGTTGTTTTAATTTTAAGAGACGTCTAGTAGCTTCCTCTTGTTTACGAGGCTGGTCAAAAATCAGGCGGAATTCATTAAGAAAATGTTCATAGCTAAAATGAGAAATGGGATTAGCAGAAACGAAAGCTTGAGCCCACTGCAGGGCTTTGTTCCGGAGTGAGTTAATGATGAGAGTAATTTTACTATGGTCAGAGTGATAATACCTGGGGGCTTGTTGGAAAATGAGTTGACATTGTAGTAAGAAGCCGCCACAGGCTTCGACGTTGCCTAGAAACGGCTCGGGTTGTAGCCGGAAGTTTTCCGGCGTGTCGGCGGAACCGGAAGTAGCGATCTTGCCGGAAGATGGAGCGGAGTTAGCATATTGTCCGGTTAGCCCCGTAAGAGTCTGTGTGGTACCTTTGATACGGGAGAGAATGTCCTCTTGAACAGTAGTGATACGGGAAATGGCACTGTATAGAAGTTCCAGGAATAATCCTTGCTGGGAGACCGTCAGGCGGAGATCTTCCGGGTCAGCTGGGTCGGGAGTTGGGCCAGTTCGTTCTGTCATGGCTAACTACACTAGGCAGACCCAGATGCTGGAACCCGGAGGGAGAACAGGAGGAGGATGAAGGTGAGTAATGGTATTTATTTCTTTTCCAGAGGTAAGTGGTTTCGTTGTGGCTGTAGGACGGCGAGGTAGGAAAGCCGACGAGGTTTCTGGAGCGTGACTCGCGGTTCGGCTGAGGCTCTTGACGAGGCAGGAGGTACGGCTGTGGCTTGTGACGCGGCTGGAGGTTTGGCGATGGCTCGGGCTAGAGGCTTGGCGTTTGGATGAAGTTCCGTGGAGATGGTTGGTAGCTTCTGGTGAAGTTCTGCTCGGCTGAAGCTGATTCAGGGCGTCCACTCGTGAGCATGAGAGTCCTGGACACAGGATAGAGACACATGAGACAAAGACTACGATTCTTGGCATGAACACAGATGAAAGACTAGATTAGCACCATCAGGGTTAACGAACTGGCGATGAGTGATGATCCTGGAGCTCCTTAAGAAGGTCTGGTTGGTTGATGAGTAGAGTGGATGCAGCTGAGATGAATCAGAGGCCAAGCAGAGCAAGGAGGGGGAGGAGCAGACAGAGGCACCATGACAGAAATATTCCTTAGCAGCCAGCAAGGAAGCTGATGGGTGGCCGTGCTCTTATCTCCGCTCCCTTCCTCCCCCACAGCACCTCCTTCAGACACAGAAGTCTCTTACAAGCGTCTTGACCTGAGTTTTTGTGACTGGAAAAAAAAAATCTATGTGCAACCGCAAATATTGAAACATGAATAACACTGTATTTACCTAAACTCTTATTGTCCTTGCAGGTTTACTTTGCAGCTTGTGGAGCTCTCAGAAATATTTCATTTGGCAAAGATCCTGAAATCAAAAGCACAATTGTAAACTGCGATGGAGCTTTTTGCCTGGTGAAGCTGCTAAGGAAGACTAATGATCGGAATCTCATAGAGATCATAACAGGTCAAAGACACACACACACACACACACACACATCCAATTAAAAAGCTGCTGCTCTTCATCCTGAATTTATGCTTTGTAATTTCTGTCATGTTTGCTAAGGTTGAAATATACACTTCACTGACTCATGCATGAGCTGCTTGTCAGTATTTTTTTTGCACACAATAGTCTGCAATAGTTTGACTCTAAATTGCTTTTCTAACACATTCTGGAATGCATGAATATTAAAATGTCAGTGACATTTTGAGGCTACATGCAGCTTTATTCACACCCCTGCTTGTCTGGGGCCTCCAGTAATGATTAATGTTAAGTTAATGTACACGCGGTAACAGATTTCTGTAAACTGTAAAATGTCAGTAGTAAAATACTGTACAAAGGTTTTACGATATTTCACTGTAAACACTAATGAATTGTGGGAATTAACTGTAAAAAGCAATGCATTGTGGGAATTATCCTTGTCAGTACTGTAATTTCCCAGTGACCGTGAATCACATTACAGAAAGAAAAACACTCCCTCAGAACCTCAGTGCACCATACGTTCCCCAGCTTGTGGTTAGGGTTAAACTTAGGGTTCAGAACAGGGCTAGGCTTAAAAAAAGAGAGAGTGTTGTCTGTCAGTGGTCTGTGGGTACGGTTGTGGATAGATTGTAGTGCAGGCAAGATCTGGAGGTCTCTTGAAAATATTCGTGCGTTGCAAAAGGATCAGATCATCCCTTGAAGTGTGTGGGGCAAGGGTCAGGTCGGGTCAGGTCTTAGATGCAGGCAATATCTGGAGCAGCCTACTAGAAACTAATTGTTATTGTTATTAAGTTGAATTCAAACATGTTAATAGTGAGTTAAATATTCTTGGATTACTAGCTAGTCTGACAATAAGTCTGTCCAAAGGAATGTTTTAAGCCTAACTTTAAATGTAGAAACTGTGTCGGCCTCTCTTACATGAGCTGGGAGCTTATTCTATAAGACAGGGGCTTAGTGGCTAAACGCTCTACCTCCTACTGTGCTTTTATAAAATGTATGATCATTCTCTTATTTGTATTAAGACAATAATAAAAAGATCTTCTAATTTCATTCTTATTTAGTTTTTTTCCCTCCTCGGACTATTGAGAGACAGACAGTCGTCAAACTGGGTCACAGAGAGTCAGAAGTGCAGCTGAAAGCAGCTGTCATTCAGACGCAGCTCCTTCAGTAGATGGTGAACCTCAGCACACAGTTTGAGTTTCTGAATGATCTCCTGAACCCAGACACCGAGGCGTGTTCACTGATGCTTTTGTAGAGCTCTTTAACATAAATAAGCCTGATTTCCCAACATCATCCGTGTATTCCATGCATTGAAATTGAGATCTGGAGCCAAGCATCAGGGTAAGCATCTGGAGCGCCAAGTTTATGACCACATTATTGGACAAGCGTCGAGCAGTGAACTTGAAACTTATCAAAAGAGAGGCGGTGGACGCAAATTTGATTTATGATACCTTTTTAATACACATGTATGAATGCATACCCTGGAGGTTATCATTTACCTCAAAAACAATCTCTTCATTAGCATGAAACCCTTATTAAAATTGTATGTGTTATGTTTTTTTTTCCCCACAGGAACTCTTTGGAACCTATCATCTAATGAAGCCCTGTTCAAGACCCTTATAGAAAGAGCGCTGACTGCGCTCACAGATGAGATCCTTGTGCTTCATTCAGGTGTAAAGCAGAGGAGCGCTGGAGCAGAAGAAGGCAAGGAAAAAGGCACATCCCCATATCAGGAGTGGGAGAAGGTCCTCATTAACACAACAGGATTTCTGAGGTACGGACAAGGGTAGTTGAGAGTTACAGCTGATGATCCTGAGAGGGAGTTCAGTAAAGCATCAGGATAAATGAAAGAGGAATAATGAGGCCGAAAATACTGTAGGTCAAAGAGGAATGACATTGCATTCAGAAAATAGGATGTTTTTTTCAATAAAAATGATGAAGTTTGACATTATATGTGACCTGCATCATTTAGAAACTGTAGCAGCACAAATGATCATTTTAATGGCACAAACCGGCACAAACTTAGCACTAACGGCTCAGCCCTTCATGTTAGCGGAGAACGAAAACAGACTCAGATGCTGGAACCCGGAAAGATCACGGACACTAGTTTGGATTACAGTCACAGTTTATTGTCCTGGAGGAAACTGGTATTCAGACGCTTGCGTTCTGAGGCTGGAGGAGGAATCCGTGATGACTGTGGAAGTCTGGAGAGAGCGGGTGCAAGTGAGTGCAGGCTGCAGCCCGAGACGGTGAGTGGTGTAGTCCTTGTTTTGTTGCGATGCACAGTCCACGTAAGGCGCGAACTGGTGCTGCGTGGCAAGAAGTATTGGCGTGGCTGGAGGTCGAGCTCTCGGGCGAAACTAGACAGTGAGTTGGTGTGTGGACCCAGGTCGGCACAAATGGTGGTAGTTCCTGCTGACAAGGAGGTGGTCGTGAATAGACAAGAGTAGGACGAAGATCTAGGCATAACTACATGAAATACTAGAATTACCAGAGACCAAGTACTGCACCAAATAGGGCAGATGAACTGGTGATGAATACTGGAACAGGCACATGCTGATGAGGTAAGTTCTGACAGCTGAGTCCACTTAGGAATGGTGGAACCCAAGGATTCGATTCTACGTGGAGAGGAAGAGTGTTAGGAGAAGGTGGTGGATGACTGAATCCAAGTGCGGACACAAACTGGTAGCAGTGAAGTGATTTATTATGTCTTGGCTGGAGAGGATGAGACACGCTGGCAAAGGGACTTGCAGGTGGTCAAACAGGCAGGCAGGCACGCAGATAGGATGGATTTTCTGGAAGGGATTGTGCAAAAGTTAGAGTTTAGGAGCTCTTTGATGCAACTAAATGTTAGAAGCCGAAGACTGTTACCACAAGGAGAACAGTAATCTGGCGCTGGCTGGAGGTCCTCCTCAGGAATAAATAGTGTCCTTGATGGCCAGCAGGGGTGGAGGGGCTGATTGTGGGAATATGCAGCAGGTTTTGTGCCCCTGGAGGAGGCGTGCCCCACAGAACCACAACAAATAGAAGGGAAGGGAGGGGGGAAAAGCACTAGATCCGCTGCGGCACCATGACACAGCCAATTTGCTTTTTAAGTGGGTGCGGGATCAGATTCACCAGGGCTCTTAGTCACAACTGCCCTTCCGTTTGGACACGGGGTATCTGCAGATGAAAAATTGTTAAAGCTGTACCTTGGACGCAGGTGACCCGCAGGAAATATCATGGTTGTGCACCACTGTGAGAGTTATTAGTGGATATTTTTTTACTATGGGCATGCTCTGAGCGACAGGTTGTAGTGAACACGTCCAAACAGTTGGTTTTTGCTTTAACAAATGACATCAATGTAAATCTTTTTATTGCAGTAAATGTGGATAGTTGCAGTTTAGAATAAATCTTGTGTAAACATAAAAATGTAGACAGGACTTTATGGAAAAAATATTTTAACTTATTATGGTCCTTAAGAACTTGATAAATGTAAGAAATGCAGCAAATGAAACTGATCTGAACCAGGTATAAACTTAATTAACCTGAAATATCCCTAAGAGCCGCGCAGTCCCAACCAGGTTTGGACATTTGCCATTGGATCCCACTTAATGGGATCTCACACCTCCTGTCTCCTTTTCTCTTCTAAGAATTTTAGCTTGTACATCTTCATCCTCATTTGCAATTTTGTTTTTGAACTATCTTCCCCTGCACTGTTTTGCATGACTTTTTCCAATAATTTCTTTGCTGAATGCTTCACTTCTACCGTTGCATTAGGCCTTACCTTGGACTAAAAATCACAATCGTTTTTTATACTGTATTTTATTTTTTTCATAGTAGGACTATTGTGAGAGTTCCTGGCACCTGAAAAATTTTGCAGTAATAGTTCTCTATAATTTATTTACTTTCCATAAACCATCCTGTGGAAGTTTGACATTAACGGTTGTGAGGTCAATCATTGATTTTTTTAACACGCAGGTCTAGCTCACAACAGCCTTTGCTCCAATTCATCATAAAGGTCTTCTGTCAGGTGGAAGTTAGGATTCTGTGCTGGGCTCTCCATGTCATAATTGTTCAATCATATGAATATGGACCTTTCTATGTGCAGCCACACGTTGTAGCGGTAAATGACCATCCCCAAAGGGTTGTGACAAAATTGTGAGTTCAGAATGATCCTGAATCTCTTGTTGACTTCACTAAAACTGAGGGGTTGAGCTGAGCTCCTGAGAAGCAAGTTCTTTTGTTAATCTGAAAGACACCGGATAATAGTTGACACTACAGACGGTGGTGACCTCTGAGTGCCATGCACCCGGCTGTCATGTTTACAAAGCTTACCATTTTGTGCCTTTTCACACACATTTTCACACTAACTTGTCATGTACAGTACAGACCAAACGTTTGGACACACCTTCCTATTCATTTGAATGAATAGGAATACCCCTCCATGTCGCATATTGACGCTTCTAGTGAGCCTATGTCATTGTTTTACTGCGTGCTGCCTGTTCCGATTTAAGTACCTCGATACAGTTTCACAGATTCTGACTTCCGCGTTAATAATAATAATAATAAAAATAATATTAAAAAAACAAAAAGTTTTTTTCCCCTCATATGAAAGCAGCATGGTAAAACAGAAGTGAAAGTAAATTTATTTTTTATGTTTGAAAATGTAATTAGGGCTGCATGATGGCATAGTGGTTAGCGGCTTCCTCCCACCATCCAAAAACATGCTTCATAGGTCAATTGGTCACTCTAAATTGTCCCTAGATGTGCATGGGTGTGTGATTTGTGGCCCTGCAACAGACTGGTGATCTGTCCAGGATGTCCCCTGCCCTCGCCCACGAGTGGCAGAGACAGGCACAAAGCAGGTTTAGAACATGAATGAATGACAATGTAAATCAATCACCAGCAATTTGAGATCTCTTATTTTGAACACATCGAAAAACGGCGAGATGTGGTCCATGTGTGATGCAGAAGACTGCCTATCCAAGCGTCCAAATATGATGAGTTAGGATGAGAACATGTTGATCAATCAGTCTTGTTGCACAGTTAACATCTTAACAAAGTACCATAACTTGAAATCACTGAGGTTCTGGGATCAACCCATTCTTTTGCAAATGTTTGTAAAAGCAGTGTGCATGTCTGGAGGCTTGATTTCCTATAGCTCTGGCAACCTAAGGAATCAGAACACCTACATTTATATTGCTTAGTCTACAATTAGTATCTAAGCTTTGCAGTGAATCAACAGGAAAGACAAAGTACACCAGCAGTAACTCTTTATACCAGTCATCGGCTGATTGGAAGCCTCTACACTTTTGGCCAGTGTCACTGAGCTGTCCAAGTTGCTGCCAATGTGTGAGTGTGACATACTTTATAAGTCAGTTTATACAAATATTTCTTAAGACTTTCATTCATCCAGGATGAGTCCATAACAGAAAATGTTTTAAAATGTGTTTTGAAGTTGAACACGTCTTTTTCAAGAAGCTTTGTTTTAAGTATCTCTAGTAATTCCATCAGCACATTTGCTAGAAAATACAAAAGAACCACATGTGTTTTTGTGGATCAAAGGCTCAAAACCCCTACAGGGATGTCAATTCTGCAGCAGAATTTCACCACAACATGTCAGCATTTCCTAGATTCTAACATCTTTTTTAAAAACTGCTTTTCCACTTAAATTTCAAAATTCAAAGTGAAAGGGTAACACAACAGGGCAGTTGGAGGCTGACTCAGCCCAGATTTGAAAAATGCAAATAAAAAAGCGGGCGGGGCTAGGGGAGGCGGCCTGAGCGGGGAGGCTTTTATACGGCAGAGTGTGACGCAAAACCTCTGAAATGACATGGAACTTACATCAGTTTCCTATGGAGGGGAAGCTCACAGACGGATTTAGCAGTGCTTTAAATGGACAACAAGGAGTGGCGGTACCCTCTTTCATGGAAGTTGAAACAAAAATGCAGAGAATTTTGAATGTAAATATTAATCAATAAAAATAAGTCTTTTTTCTATGCATAATAATATAAAATAAGAAAGAGGGAGCTGAGGTCAAGTCTATAAATAAATGTAGTCGTACACTGACTGTAGATAAAATTATTTAAAATGGTGTACAATTATAATATTGATTTTCATTTCATTTAATAATAAACAAACAGTCAACTAACAACAATGGAACAAAAAATGTAACATTTTCTTGAAATGGAAAAACTAAATGATGCTGTTTTTAAAAAACTGTTGAAAAGACTGTCTAAAGAATGTTAAAATAAATATCCTGATTTGGTCTTTAGGAATAAAATGACCACCCCGGTGTGGTCTGTCACTTGAATGCCAAATATTCTGTAACTCACCATCTTTTGAGTAAGTGGGGAGACGTCATGAAGGATTTATCTGCTACCGCGCTTCCAGCATAAGTCAGCCGTCTTGATTTTAACCAGAAATACTTTACACAGTTCTGTGCATAGCATAGAGCCCTTTTGATTGTTTATTTTTTCTTTTTATTTATTTTATTATTTTTTGGGGGGTGGGGTGGAGGTGTGTGGGGGGGGGTACTGTTGTGTATTGGAATCTTCTATTTACCTGAAAAGATGAGTATTTCAATTATCTTCAGGTTCCCATTTGCCACATTCTGTTCTTGGGCTCTTTCCATAACTATTTTTTTTCTTTTCCTTTTTTATAAAGAAATGTCAGCGCTGCAGAGATTGATGAGAGGAAGAAAATCAGGGAATGCAAAGGATTGATTGAATCTGTCGTCCACATCATCAAGTCTCAGACTGACCCTGAAAACAAAGTATGTAGAAGTTTGTCTGTCTTTATTTTTAATGCATTAACGTTAAACTGGTTTCCAATGGCTTCTTTTGTTTAGAAATGCAAACTTTACAGTCAAAATATCCACATTAGTATTTCCTTCATTTTTTTACTCAACACATTTTTTATCCATGTCTGCAGTTGACAGAGAACTGTGTTTGTGTGCTGAGGAACCTGTCCTATCACTTGCACATTGAAATCCCAAACCATGAACACTACAAGGAGACGTCGTCCTCCATGAGGGGTCAACGCTTCGGCTCCCGCAGGAGTAGAAGTCTGTGTCCATAAAGTGATTCTTTAGTCTGTTTTACTCACAGTAACGCTCACTTCCAAAGTATTGTGTTTTCTCTATCCCTATTTTTTTTTAAGTCATCTGCTTACTGCGCGTTCCAAATTATTATGCTAATTTTCTATGAATTTTCTAAATACTCATCCAAATAACAGCATAGTTTTCAAGTCACTAACCATTAGAGTATATATTAAATGCTATATAACAAATTTCTTTCAAAGATAAAAATCTTAAGATGCACTGTTCCACATTATTACACACAACAGAGTTTCCACAACATTTAATAGATTCTGAAGAACTGAAAATGGTCATTTGTTGAATTTGCTGCATTAGGACGTCATATTTACTGAGATCAAAAGCTCTTCCAATCAAAAACGTCTTAATTGGTCAAGTTACATTTTAACATAGGACCTCTTCTTTTGTAGCAACTTCATAATTCATCCACTGAAATTGTGAGTTTTTGGAGTTTCTGCTTGAATTTCTTTGCTGGATGTCAGAATAGCCTCATAGGGCTGCTGTTTAGATGACCCTGCCTCCCACCCTCATAGATATTTTGGTTAAGGATGCTCCAAAGGTTCTCAGTAAGGTTGAGGTCAGGGGAGGATGGAGGCCACACCATCAGTTTATCTTACTTTAATGTCCATAGCAGCCAATGATGCACAGGCATTCCTTGCAGCATGAGACGGTGCATTGTCCTACATGAAGATGTTTTGTTACGGAAAGCATGGCTCTTTCATGGGCCATCCACCAACCACCCACTACCTCATCTATCTGGACCATCCAGGGTTGCACGGCACTCATAAGAGAACAAGACTGTTTGAAAATGAGCCTTTATGTATGTCTGGGCCCATTGCAGCCGTTTCTGCTTGTGAGTGTTGGTTAGGGGTGGCCAAATAGGAGGTTTATGTCTAGCTGCAAGCCTCTGGAGGATCCTACACCTTGATGTTCGTGGAATTCCAGAGAAACCAACAGCCCCAAATATGTGTTGCTGCTTTGTGATGGTATTTTAGCAGCTGCTCTTTTAATCTGATGTATTTGTCAGGCAGAAACCTTCCTTATTCTGCCTCCATCTGCACCAACCCGTGTGAGCTCAAATCAGCCACAAATCTCTTAATAGTAGGATGGTCACTCTTAAGCTTTTGTGAGACATCCAAGGTTTTCATACCTTGTTCAAGGCATTGAACTATTTCAAGCTTTTCAGCAGCAGAGATCCTTTTTCTTTCTCTTATTGAGACCGTCGTTCAGCTTAATAATGCGGAACGTTCTTCTTTAGTAGTTTGTCCTTTGGCTGAACTCACCTGGCAAACTATTTATCACAGGTGTTTAAGATCGATGTCAGCAAACCAAGAGCCCCGAGACACAATATCATCCATGAGTTTAATAGAAAAACAAAAAATGACACCTTTTTGACACTTCAATACAATATGCATAATAATTTGGAACGCACTGCATTCTGTGTTGTGATGCGGGGATATAACAAGGCGAATATGCGTCAGTGTTATGAATTGGCTGCTTCATTTGTCTAATTTTTTCTTCTCATTCTATTTCCTTCCATCACCTCCATTGTTCCCGGTTTTCCAAAGGTAAGCATTTTTTATCTCAATATGCTGGCACTTTGCCTTTAACCCTTGTGCTATCTTAGATGACCCCACCCTGACTTTGACATGTTCTCCCTACCATGACAAAGGTGGATAAAAGTGGAAAAACTTCATGTAATCCATTTAACCAGTGAAGATCACAAAAAATAAAAAATAAAAGGTTCAGAGCTCTGTCTAGTGAATCTAGATGACCCAACTCCCAACTGTAAAGTGCCTAAGGGTTACTGTTGGCTGCTCGCTCTTGCCTTAGCCCTTGTGCTATCATGTGGGGTCCAAATGACCCCACCCTTACATTGGTCCTTACCATGACAAAGGTAGATAAAGGTGGAGAGGATTTTATGTAATCCATGGAGACCAGTGAAGATTACAAATCATTGAAGAAGAAAGGTTCAGTACACTGTCTAGTGGGTTCCAGATGACCCCACTCCCAACGTTAACGTGCCTTGGAGGCACGTTAACGTTGGGAGTGGGGTCATCTGAATCCCACAAGACAGCACAAGGGTTAGGGAAAACAGCAGTAGACCGTGTAGTTTCATATGCGATTTGTTCATTTAATAAACACTTGTTTTCTCAGTAAAATGTTGATATTAGAGCAGTTATTGTGTGTTGGTCTCACTAATCTTAAGGAAATGCACTAATACATGAAATGTTCTGATAAGAGACTGGACTGTCTGTATTTGAATGTTTGGATTTGTTTTCTAGGAATCAGAGAAAATGAAAGACAGGCTCTGACAAACACATCTACTAAAGGTGAGCTCCGACTTAATGATGGCCTATTGTGTTGTCCTCACTACCTTTCTGTTTGTTTTTGTACTTGCTACTTTTTGTCCTTGACTTACTCGTTCCTTTGACACATCATACAGGCTGGGAGCTGCTGTGTCAGCCAGAACTGATCAAAGAATACGGCCGCCTTTTGGATTCTAAAAATCCTCATGTGTTGGAAGCATCAGCTGGAGCCATCCAGAACCTGTGTGCTGGAGACTGGACTGTAAGTGATGCTGATTCTAAGGCGTTCGCTTTACAACGCCAGCCAACATGTTTAATATAAAGAGGGAGAATAAAAAAAACATTTACAGGTTTGTATGATAATGATAAAGGTGAAATCAATGTTAAATATGACATGGGATTGCTTTAGCTGTGGATTAGGCAAAAGGCTGATGATGCAAGGAAATATCAGCCTCCTTTTGCTTCAATTTCACCAAGGATTTTCCTTTAAAAAAATTGGAAGGTTTGGTTCCCGTCTTGCTGGCCCAATTGTCGAAGTGTCCGAGCTCAACATTCAGTCCATGGTAGATGACATATGCTGATATAGCACTTTTCTGCCTTGCTTTAAGGCCCAAAGCGCTTCACAGTCACAGTCCCATTCACCCATGCACACACTTACATTCACACACTGATGGCGGCTTTGCTACCAAACACTGGCGCCAACCTATAACCAGGAGCAATGTGGGGTTCAGTGTCTTGTCCAAGGACACTTCCACACGGGCGGGCAAGGAGGGAAATGAACCTGTGATCGTCAATGATAAGGGAAATGTTTCAAGTTTAGCAAATCAGGATATTTGATTGGCTTAGAATTATTGAAAACGTTGAACATGCATGTCTGTTTAGTGTGGACGAGAAGTCCGTGCCAAGGTGATGGAAGAGAAATCTTATGAGAAAATGGTGAAGTACCTGGATCATGAGAATGAGCTGGTGATCCAAGCCATGTCTGGAGCCCTGTGTAACCTGGCCTTAGACCCACTCCACACAACTGAACTGGGTGAGTCCCAAAGAGCTGTATTGATGGATGTGATGGCAAGATTCAATGATTTGTTGCCTTAGGACATGAGTTGGTGAACAGTTCAGACTGCGTATGTTTTGGAACATTTCGGTTTTTCCATCTGTTATCAGGTTTGATGGCCGTTCCTAAGCTGATGTCTAAGCTGCCCGATGGGGAGGGTCCTTTGATGTATTCTGAACAGACCAGGATGGCAGTGCTCAGCGCCCTCTATGTGATATTAGGCCAGAGTCTTGAAGCTGCCAAAACCCTGCTCCCAAAAGATTCCAAGAAAACAAAAGAAGATTCCAAGAAAGCACAAGAAGATCCCAAGAAAACACAGGAACTCTATAAACTGGTGCAACTAAAAGATCCTGAGTAATGATTAATTTTCTTTGTATATTTTTACTTTTTCCTCAGGTTTCTAGCCATTTCCATGTTCAATTAACATTCTCTTGATGTGTTCCTCCTGTTCATGTCTTTTTAGGTCAAAAAACAGCAACCGATATTCAGAGCGTGAGGTTCGGGCAGCCAGCTTGGTGCTGCAGAAACTGTGGGATCACAAAGGACTGCGTCGTACTTTACTGAAGAACAAGTATAAAAAGACTGACTTTGAGTTGACAAAAAAAACCCCAAGCAACAAAAAATCCAAAGGAAGTTCTGAAAAAGAGGCCCCTAAAGAAAAGGGCCCTGAAGAAACGACTCACCTATTACAAGGTATGTTTATTTACAGTAGATAGTTTTAGATAGTTTTCTTGCAAAACCTTGGGAATAAAATACTTCCCTCTGTTGTTACTCTAGTGAAGCGCATGTTTTTCTAAATTCAGAAAAGTTTAATCCAGAAAAAAGCATTTTGAAGTGCATAAAGGCTAATGCTAGCGCTTTTTTAGACAGTATCACTTCGGTCTTTGTATGTGAATATGTTTCAGTCATTTAAAATTAGGTGTCATGCCTGAATTTATTCTTTACTCCTTTGTTTTCATATAAACTTCTATTTGTACTCTGTGTTTTCATCTTTTTTTTGGTTCTTCAGATAGCAAAGATGAGCCAGTTGACAGGAATTTGGAAAAAGGCAAGTTGAATTCAAAACAACAACAAAAATACACACACTTAACACACTATTATTTTATTATGGGAGAGAGGAAGCTAGTTTTTTCAATTCAGTTGATTAATAATTACAATTTTATAATATTTTTTTAAAGATTCTTGCATGACAGACCAGTCACTAGTGCATACTTGTTTGAATAGCTTTCCATGTGTCTCATTTAGGCCCCTCATCTAACCAAGATGGCCAGTTGGACACCGCTGCCACAGGTGCACAGGTAGGCTGGCCCCATGAGAAAACTGCACAAACACAGTCCTGCACAGCTGCATTGCATCCTGTTATCACAACTGCCCTTACGGGTAGATATGGGATTTCTGGGGGCAAAAAATGGGCAAAGCTTGGGCAAGTTGCCCGCAGGAAATATCAAATTGGTAGACGGTGAGTCCGTAGGGGAAAATGTTCACAAACATTTTCTTCCACGAGTATGCTGCTGTGACAGATGGTAGGGAACACATAAATAAGGATGAAGTACACTACATTACCAAAAGTATTCGCTGACCTGCCTTGACTCACATATGAGCTGAAGTGCCATCCCATTCCTAACCCACAGAGTTGGGAATATGATGTTGCTCCACCTTTTGAAGCTATTACAGCTTCAACTCTTCTGGGGAGTCTGTCCACAAGGTTGAGGGGTGTATTTAGAAGAATTTTAGACCATAGCGCATAGGTGAGGTCACACACTGATGTTGGTTGAGAAAGGCAGTCTCTGCTCTAATTTTTTAAGTGTCAAAATGTTTTGGTATCCTGAAGCATTCAGAGGTTCCTTTCACCAAGTCCTGAAAAACAACCCCACACTAGAATTCCTCCTCCACCAAATTTCACCCTCGGCACCATCCAGTTCCAAATGTACCGTTCTCCTCAGAACCTCATGATGAACCTGAGAACCTTTTCTCATGATGGAGGACAAATGTGAAGACAGTAGAGACAAAACTGTGTTTCTGAGTATTTATTTATTCAAAGAGTAGTAAACCAGGGTTAAAGAAAAAAAATGTGGTTTGAAAAACCCATAAATTAAGGGTTACCTGTTTTCCCCCCAACTCTGTGTTGATCAAAGTTTCCAATGCAACTACTTTACAAATTCATTTTTCTTACTTTTTTTTTAGGGGAACGAATAACTGAGTGCATCTTGACAACAGAAAGCCTTTATCAACAGGCTTTGCTGAAATGATGATGGCAATCACCATGACAACTATGTGGCAAACTCCCAAACTCAACACCAACCTGTCTGCCCATCATGACTCTGGTGCAGTTTTTTTTTTTTTGTCTCTGCATTAGACTCTGTCCTAGGACCAGGGCATGTGGTTGTTAACTCCGATATTGTGGCCACACCACTGAACCTCCTCTCCACTCCATGCTAGACCTACAGCCTACCAGGGAAACACACTAAAGGTCTTTCAGAGATTTTGACTTCATCACTTTGCAGAGGTTGGAAACGCTAAATGGTATCTCAGAAGAAGCGTTTTGGACCAGACCCAAACAAATTTTGATGAAGTTTTGGTAATAAGAAATCAAGGGAGAATGCAATTTTGTTATTTTATCTTTCACTGATGGTTAACCCTTCATTTAAAAAAGAATCCCTTTAAAGTAAAAATATATATAAAGAGTTGTTTTATGAAAGCTTTAGTATTCATACTGGTTGATCTGCTCTACTATTATTTTCATGTGGCAAACATCTGCCAAAGGCTGCTCCTCCAGCTACCAAGGATGAGAGTGCTCTGGTCCTTGTATTTTTGTTTTTTTCCTGGCTTGTATCTCCCGGTCCTTATGAAAATGCAGAATAAATGTGTTGAAAGGCAGTAAATTAGAACTCCTCCTATCCAAAAACAACTAACAACAACTTCAGACTTTCAGTGACCTTTAAAAAAATGTATTCTACTTCTATGAATTCAGTTCAAAAGCTTAGTCTCTATATTTGTCTTTTTTTTGTCATGCTCTATTCTACGAAAGTGTCTTTAATTTACTTTTATTAACTCAGTCTGACAGAATAGAACCTTTGAAATGACCAAGTAATGTCTGTTTTTTATTTTATTTCTTTTTGCTGAGTGTACTGTACATACTGAATGGAAATTTAAGGGAAACTCTGGGAGCTATTGTTGAGGTTTTTTTTCCAAAATATTTTATCGTTCATGAGAACTAGGCCTCACTTTCAAAAACTGCCTTTATAAGTGAACTGGTTATTGTTAAAGAATCTAAGTGGGCTCAGAAGTGAAATTAATAGGCAAAGATAGAAAAAAGCACATTTAAACTATGTACTAAAGAAATGTATTTTTTATATATAAGGATTTGGGTTATTTTCTTTTGGGTGCTTTGGGTTAGTACATATGCCATTTGTTTTTTCTTTATCTTTAATCGTAACCATTTGGTTTTGTTTGATTAAAGTCAACTTCTCAAAATCATTGGATGCTGTCATGGAGATTAAATCAAAAACATTATGGACTGTAATTCATTTTCTGAGCTGTTGCTCTTAGAAGTCACAGTATCATGTATTAATGATTTATGCATTTTTTATATTGTTTTCAATAAAAACCAAATGAATTCCCTGCCTTTGTGACGTGTTTTCTCTGCAGTTAATAAAAACTCGACTTACAGATCAGCCTGCAGTGCGCTGGAGTTGCCGCTAGGTGTCGCTGCAGCGGCCTTGAAGCGGAACTTTTACCACACTTCGCCATATTCACTTTTCACCCCTGTAAGTCATGAAGTTGAATTTTTTGGGGTTTGAATAGGAAACTTGACTTTTAAAGCTGGCAGAGAATCGGTAAGTAACTGAAATATTTAGGATAAATTGTTAAGTGAATGTGTCGCTTTAACCAGCTAGCAAGCAATGCCCCCCAGGTTTTGCGGTTTTCCTCCTTACTGACTTATCATGTGCTTCCTTTGACAACAAAACAGTGAAAGTCAAAAATTGAACTCTTAAGGTTGGTTAAATTCAGCCGATACTTGTGTGAAATTCTTGTATTTTCCACGTGGCGTCAGCAGCAGCGGCCTCGAGAAATGTTTGGGCCATCTTTTGGACAGGTGAGCCACAGAAACGTTCAGGTTTTTTCGGGCGCGCGCTCACAGAGTGCTGGTGGCCGCACCGGAGCTAGCTTCATAACACGACGCTGAAGTTGGCTTCTGATTCACAGCTTCCGTTTCGCGAGGGCAGGAAAGGAACATTCCGCTGCATTTTACAGACTGAGTCCACCTTAGACCAGGTCCTGTTCAAAAACCACACGACCTGGACTGCTTAAACCGGGATTAAATTATGATTTAGATGGTAAAGAACACATTAACCACAGTCTCTGATTTGTGAAATAGGTGATTTTTTATCGCATTACACAGTGAGTCCAACTTAGGTCCTGTTCAAAACCAGAGGACCTGGACTGCTCAAAGTTTCAAACCTGGATTAAATTAGGCATTAGATCAGAGTTTTTTAACCTTGACAAAAATCACGCGGCACACCAGCATCCAAAAAAAAAAAAGGAAAAGCTCATAGTCTGTATTGATCCTCCACAATCTCACATGCATTTTGTGATAATTGTGGCAGAAAAAGCTGGAAGCTGCAGCAGTTTTTTTTTTCCTAAAAGATGTATTAAAAGTTAAGTTAAAAGATTCAAAAACTGTTTGATGTGTGTTTGTTGTTTCAAGACGTTAAGAGTAGAACTCATTGTGCGCCGAGACGCTGTCACTTTAACCCAATGAATCACAACTGAGCGACTTTATTAGCAGAATCAGAACAAGGAAGTGAAGACTTTAACCACTTCTGATTGGTCAGACTGTTAATATGTGATTAAGACTCCAAGAATGATTGGTGGAGACAGTTAAAGGGGCGGAACCTTTGAGAAAATGGCTTTAGTTACAGCTAAATCGCGGTACCGTCATTCCTATCAAAATGTCTTTATTAGAATAAAATAAACACAAAGAAAAAAGTATTTTACAATCTTTCATATTCCTAACTTCTTCGGTTTTATCAGTGCATGTCTGGATGAACACAGAGCTGATATCCTGGAGATGAATGATGTTGTTAGATCAGGGCAATTTCCTACGACACACTTGACCATCTTCCACTGCACACTAGTGGGCACACTGGTTGAAAAACACTGCATTAGATAGTAAAGAATACATTAAACACAGTTTCTGATTTGCGAAACCTTCTAAGCAGGAAAAGCCACAAAAATATAAACCTATCATAAAGTAAACGTGACCAAAACAACTTGTAAGATAACCTCTCTCTTTTTGGACCCTGATATTTTAATGGTTATCTCTTTCCATTTCAGTTTTACCCAACTCTGATTTTGATTTGATTTGATTTGAAATGGTTTATTTCAAGCAATCAAATAAGAATAATACACACAAACAATACAATAGTCAGTTATACATTCATACAATGACGAATCAAATTTATGATAATTAGACATAAAATTAAATATTGCTTGAAAGGGAGTGGAAGGAAGCGAATTTATATAATTCCACCCTGTCCTATAACCATTTTATTACATGATTCATCAATATCAGGTTCCTAGCTTTTATCAGACAAAATTAAGAATCCTGAAATATCAATAAAGCACATGACAAAGATGAATTACTTAAATTATTATGTAAAAAATAACTTTTAGAAATCAACATGGCAAATGCAGATCATTTATCCAAATTATATGGAGATTATGTTAATTATAAAAGTCATGTATATAATTAATAAAATACTATATCGGTAAAATAGACGTAACATTGTTTCAAAAATCTTCATAGCAAAATTTGATCAAGTATCAAAAGTTAAAATATGTGCAAAATTATGTTACATTAGGAAAAATCATGAATCTATTTTCAAGTTTTGGAGCAATTAATATAATTAGAAATCAATCAATTTAATCATTTTCAATAATTGATTACGCATTTATTTATTATTATTTTTTATAATAAGGTAATGCTGTGAAGTAAAATAAAAAGGGTCTATAATCTGTCGAATGTCCAAAGTTGCTTTTCCTTCTTCTGCTGATTAACAGCCGTTCTTCTGGAAACTTCCTCTGTTGTTCATATAACTTCTCTCCTCCGTCGATCGTATCTCTCCCTTCCTCATTTTAAGAAATCAAATAAAGGTTTCAACTGCTCGAAAACTGTGTTTAAGGTATTCTTTACAATCTAAATAATAATTTAATCCAGGTTTGAGCAGTCCAGGCTCAGTGGTTTTTGAACAGGACCTAGGTTACCTTAGTGAGAAAAATCCAATCAATTCATCACATTTTCACAAATCAAAGAAAGGTTTCACAATTTAGAAACTGTGTTCAACGTATTCTTTACAATCTAAATCATAATTCAATCCAGGTTCGGCAGTCCAGGTCGTGTGGTTTTTGAACAGGACCTGGTTCTAGATGATCTTAGTGCGAAAAATGCAGTGGAACGTTCCTTTAGTGCTGTCGCGAATCGGAAGCTGTCTTCAAAACGTTCACTGTCACGTTTTGTCATCCTGAATCTGCTCAATTACAAAACATTTAAGAGAGTCCATCTTTGTGACGCAGCCAGTTTTGCTGAAAGAAAGTGTCTATCTGCAGGTAATTTTCTACAAACGTGCGGCCAACAACTAAATTCAGCCTTAAATACATGCAGACAATGCAGCAGTGTGTGCATCTTGGCTGTATATATTGCCAACATGAATTTCCATCACTTTTTATGCTGGTCGCACGTTAATACGTGCAAATAACATCAGCCTTTTCAAAAGTAAAGTTGAAATTTTATGAAAATAATGTACATATACAAAAAAAAGGTAAAGAACATTTGGCGAGAGCAATATGAAATGTCTGCTGTCAAATGTTAAGGCTGATGGTATTTGCACACATTAACATGAATTTGAATACATTTTTACATGGCAACAAATGAATGTGGCTATGTTTTTTTTTTAATTCAATATTTACTAGGGGTGTCACGATTTCAACTTTGAATCGAAATCGATCAAAATGAAGTCACAGTCTCGAACTTCCAATTAAAAAATGGAATCGTCGATGCTGCCCCCATGTTGCGTCTGGTTACTGGCCAAGCAGAAAAAAATAGTTGTCTTAAGTGCTGCGAGTCAGCCTCCTCTAACAGCCACTCAAAAGATAGCATGGCAACTGCTGATGCAGGAGACCCATTGACAGAACTCGAATTCCCTCCTCTTTCACTGAAGTCGCTGGTGTGGATGTATTTTGGATTTCCAGTGAGTTATGTTGACAACGTTCGCGTTGTCGACAAAAAAACAACAGTTTGCAAGCTGTGCTATGTGCGTGTACCATATTCTCTCACTAGCAGCACAACTAACATGGAAGGGCATCTCCGCAGGCACCACAAAATTATAGATTTATCTGTTTTAACCAACAACTACACAAAGTACTCTTCTGTCTTCATTTAGAATTAAACTTCCAAGCTACTCAACTCGTGCAAATGCAATTACGCGTGCTGTAGAAGTATTCATAGCCGCGGACATGGACCTTATTCGGTGGTGGAAAACTCCAGTTTTAGGCATTTAATTAGCGTGCTAGAGCCACGCAATGAAATCCCAAATAGAATCCATCCAGCGTTAGAAATAAGGAAAAAAAAAAAGGTTGTCCTCTGGACAACCTGGCAAGTAAACTAGGTTGTCCTCCCCAATTTTTGGTTGTCCTTCGATACCAATATTCAACAGCAACGAAACCTACTCAGATGTCAGTACTTACATCTTTATTTCTTCTATACATCTAATATCAGCTGCCTCTTATGATGGACATTTAAAAAAACTCTTTAAATATAAAAAGCAAACATTTTACTAAATATTGAAGCATCTGGTTACACAAAGTATTGTCAAAAACTTGAAACTAATATCTTTATAACTAGTGTCTTTACACAGATTTAAATACAGTGAGGTCAATAAGTATTTGATCACCCTGTGATTTAGCAAGTTCTCCCACTTAGAAAACATGGAGGGGTCTAAAATTTTCATCATAGGTGCATTTCCACAGTGAGAGACAGAATCTGAAGAAACATTCAGAAATCACGTTGTACGATTTTTTTAAAACAATGTATTTGTATATCACTGTGACAAATAAGTATTTGATCACTTGAGTTAAACAACTTTAATATTTGGTACAGAAGCCTTTGTTAACAATTCCAGAGGTCAAACGGTTCCTGTAGTTCTTCACTAGGTTTCTACACACTGCAGCAGGGATTTTGGCCCACTCCTCCATACAGATCTTCTCTAGATCTGTCAGGGTTCGGGGCTGTCGCTGAGCAACATGGAGTTTCAGCTCCCTCCAAAGACTCTCTATTGGATTTAGGTCTGGAGACTGGCTAGGCCACTCCAGAACCTTGATATGCTTCTTATGGAGCCACTCCTTGGTTTTCTTGGCTGTGTGCTTCGGGTCATTGTCATGCTGGAAGACCCAGCCATGACCCATCTTCAATGCTCTGACTGGGGTACGGAGGTTTTTGCCCAATATCTCACAATACAGAGCCCCGTTCATCCTCTCCTCAATACAGTGCAGTCGTCCTGTCCCCTGTGCAACCCCCCCCCAGCATGATGCTTCCACCCCCGTGCTTCACTGTAATTATGGTGTTCTTGGGATAATGCTCCTCCTTCTTCCTCCTCCAAACAAGCCGAATGGAGTTAAGACCAAAAAGTTCTATTTTGGTCTCATCTGACCACAACACTTTCTCCCATGACTCCTCTGGATCATCAAGATGGTCATTGGCAAACTTTAGATGGGCCTTGACATGGGCTGACTTCAGCAGGGGAAACTTCCGTGTGATACATGATTTTAAACCATGACGTTTTAGTGTATTACTTATAGTAGCCTTGGAAACGGTGGTCCCAGCTCTCTTCAGGTCATTGACCAGCTCCTCCCGTGTAGTCCTGGGCTGATTCTTCACCTTCCTTAGCATCATTGATACCCCACGAGGTGAGATCTTGCGAGGGGCCACAGTCCGAGGGACATTGACAGTCATCATTAGCCTCTTCCATTTTCTGACAATTGCTCCAACAGTTGTTTTTTTTCTCACCAAGCTGCTTGGCAATTGCCCCGTAGCCACTTCCAGCTTTGTGAAGGTCTACAATTTTGTCTCTTGTGTCTTTTGACAGCTCTTTGGTTTTGCCCATGTTGGTAGTTAGACTTCTGACTGATTAGGCCTGCACAATATACCGCAAATTTATTGTTATCTCTATATCAAGCTGTGCAATATCCATATCGCAAAAGTCAGCAAAAATAGCAATAAATGGTTTCCTTAAATATGCTAAAACAATCTTATGGCAACTTGAAGTATTTAACGAATCAAATAGGTCCATTTATGCATTTGACCTATGGACCCTTTCACGTTGTTGACCAATCAGATGGAGGTATTATGTTAGATGTTTGCCTCCTACGTTAACGAGGGTCATTTGGAGTAAAATTTTTAAATTGTTGCAGTGAAATGGTAATGCTGTTTTTGGTGGTTTACTATTTGTGTATATACCGCAAATTATATCGTTATCGCAACATTGATCACTCATATCGCAAGTTACGCTCATATCGTGCAGCTCTATGACTGATTGTCGGGGGCACAGGTGCCTTCATGCAAGCTAACGATCTTAAACAGGTGCCACTAATTTAGAATCATGAGCAGAGTGGAGTTGGACTATTTAAAAGCAGAACAGCAGGTCTTTGCTGGTCAGAAATCTATCTGATAATCAAGTGATCAAATGCTTATTTGTCACAGTAATATACAAATAAATTGTTTTAAAAAAATCGTACAACGTGATTTCTGAATGTTTCTTCAGATTCTGTCTCTCAATGTGGAAATGCACCTATGATGAAAATTTTAGACCCCTCCATGTTTTCTAAGAGGGTAAACTTGCTAAATCACAGGGTGATCAAATACTTATTGACCTCGCTGTTTATTGATTCTTTTTTTTCTTTGGTTTTAATAATTGTTGCTTAAAGAATATAAAATACAAAGACTGTTGTAAAAATTTAGAATATTGTATTAATCCAATGGAAAACGTTTTTTTTTTCAGCTCATGTCAGTCTGTTCTGTTATGAGTGAAAGTTATAGTGTTTTATGAATGTGTTTTAAATCTTTTTGCGTGTTTTTGGATACTGTTGTTCAACACCTTTATTTGACAAATGAATTATATTATTGAAAAGTGCACATGTAGAAACAGAAAGGATTCGCTAGCATGCACGCACTTCGCTTGTCAGTGGAAAGAATTTGCTGCATACGTCTCAAGTCAGAGGTTGTCAAAAACTAACCCTTGCAACTTGAAAAATAGTCGAAAAATACCAAAATGTTGAATAAAAAAGACCAGGTTGTCACACGGACAACCATCAGGTTCATTTTGGTTGTCCTCCGTGAAATCTGGTTGTCTCGGACAACAGGATAACCGCTTATTTTGAATGCTGCCATCTCACAGCACAGCTTGTTCAGAGACTATGGACATGTCTGTTGTATTGTTTTTGTTTGTTTTGTTATAAACTTGAATGTCATCTTTGTTAAGAAGACTGCACTTACAAAAGAGAAACTGGATGGCAGTTTATTTTAAGTTTTCAATTGACTAAAGATATAAGTTATTGTTAGATTATGTTGTTAATAAAAGTTTTAAATTTGACAATGTAGTGTGGTACATTGCAAACAAAGGTCAGATATTATTTTGCATAAAAGTCTAGTTTGAAAAATGACAATCTGTGCTTTAAAAAGAAGAAATGTAAAAAACGAGAATCGAATCGAACTGTGACCTTAGAATCGAAAATGCAATCGAATCGAGGATTTGGAGAATCGTGACACCCCTAATATTTACACAACATTCAGTCCTGTATAAAAAGAGTCTTGAGTTGTCTTTTCCTGACAGGCTCACTGGCTTTAAAACTGTTCAGCCCAGCAAAAAGTGAAACCCTTCAAGTGTTTTGGTGGCTTGTCATGGCTGTCATCATTTCAAATGTACACTTTAGTGCTTCTTTCAAACTGTCTTCCCTCACTTCCTGCTTAGACATGCAGAAGTACTATTGGCCCAACTATGATATGCAGCTCCTCGAAGAGCTGCAGAAGCAGCAGAACAGTGCCCAGTTCTGTGACACTCTTCTGCAAACTGAGGGTGAGAAACCCAAAAAAGGATTTTGTTTGAACCATTTTTTTAACTTTATAACCAATTCATTTTTCTTTGAACTGTCTTCATGAAGGTATCTCGGTCCCAACTCACAGTTGCATCCTAGCAGCTCTTAGCCCCTATTTTTCCCAGAGATTGTCTTCTTCTCCATCTCCTCCATCCGGACAGAAACACCTGTTAAAGCTCCATACAGTTACTGCTCACATCTTGCTGAAGCTTGTTGGTCTTATGTATTCAGGGGAGCTGGAAGTTAAGGGAAACGAGGAGAAGAGCGAGTTGTTGGCGGCAGCCAGCCTGTTTGGATTCTCAAATCTTGTAGAAGGTTGTAAAGGTGGAGTTAAATGGCAGAGCCCTCCAAGCTACACAGAGACATACAGAAGGCTGAAGATGCGGGATGTACAAGTTCAAGTGGAAATGGCTGTAAATAAACATAATACTCCAGAGAAAAAGAGCGGTGCCTCTGTTGGTACCCAAACAGTTGTGCTGCTCGATAAGAAAACGGCTCGGGTCCCATTTGTTGTGAGTTTTTCTTCACTGTCGCAGTGTGAAAATGCTCCGGTGGATAAGCTAATGTGCCTCACTCCACCTCCAATCATCACAAGTGATGGAGAATCTGAAGTAGGGCAGTCCACAAACCACAAACAGTTCTCTGCTTTGTCGTGTGAAGCAGACACATTTTCTGTTTTACTCATTGGTGGTTCTGGCCTCCAGAGGTCACAGGAACAAGGCTGCTCCCAACAGTTACCCGAGTATGAGGACAACATCCAGGTGTTGGAAAGAAGAAAAGGAGTGGCAAACTGCAAGTTGATGGAGTATGGAGGAGTTTCACCACACCAAGAACAAGTTGGCAAAGATCAAATGTTAGAGGGAAAAAGCAAAGAGAGGACGCATTCATTCTGCAAGGCTGGAATCAAGAATTTGGCCAAGATGAAGCAGATGATGGGCACCACAGAGATTTCTATCAAGGTGAGAAATCTGGTGTCAAAACTGAGTATTTTTCCCATTAAATTCTGAACACAACCTGACAGCTGCAATCTAAAACTTCCCCAAAATCCCTAGACATGTAGGACCCTTGGTGGGTGGGTGGGGGGTGGGGGGGGTGCTTGGACATCACTGCCAGCAAGCAGGAGATGTCATCTCTGTACCCTGCCCGCCAATTTTAACTGCACCCCTTAGTACACACACCCTTTACCCCTCAAAATATACACTCCAATACAAGCACACACACATGCATTTCACAAGGAAGGTGGGACATCGGACCATCTGTCCCCTACCCCATCCCTGGTAGGGGGTTTGGGACCTGGACCTGGCAGCCCTCTCTCAGGGAGGATACGCAGGGAGAAGGATCCCTGATCTCTCTGGCAAGACCAAAAGCCGGGTATCCCAGCACATCTGAGCCGGGGGGTTTTCCATGTCCCTGTGGTGTGGGTTCTGGTCCTTGCCCCTGCGCATTGGCCTCGCCAAGTTGCCAGCTGTGGGCGAGCCTGGTCGGGCCATGTTTGCAACACTTCCTGTGGACCCCCTCTTCCCCTGGGTGCTCTTCTCCTGGGCCGGATGGGTGGCTGCCTGGAGCGGGGGAGGGGGTCTCCCTTGGGGGGTCCTAACTCGTACCTGGGGTTGTGGTGGGGGGATGCCCCGAACTCCTGGGTGGTGATGAGGTGCTTGTCTGGGGCTGTGGGCGCTCCCTGCATTAAGCCCTCCCGGCGCGGCGGGGGGGCTGCTCTCCTGGTTGGGCTGGAGCTTGCACTCTCTGTCCCCCCCATGCCTCCCTGCTCTCTGGCTCTGGGGGCCCCCGTGGCGGTTCTGCTGGCCCAGGCCTGATGTGATCGCGGATGTGATCGCCCGGGGGGCGGTTGTTCTCTATCCGCTGCTGTGCGGGTGTTAGGGGGGTTCTGGCTGGCACCACTGCTGCGGTGGGGGTCTTGGTGTCGGGATGGCTGGGCACCCTCCCTCCTTCTTTTTACATTCCACCATCCATTTTAGAAGAACATAAACACTCACTTGAGCACAGTTGTTAGCTCACCTTTGCACAAATAGTGCGTAAACGGTATTTGTATTGTGTGCATGTTGACATGTGAACGTGTTTGGAGCCAACAGGTATGTTAGTGGCATTTGGGTGTTTGTGCCGACAGGTCCCGCCTTTATAGACTAGTACTACATCTGAACCTCACTGTAATGAGTATAACCATCCAGCAACTTGTTGCTTTATGGTGCTTCATTGTCGTCGTCGTCCCCCCCTCCCTTTCTATAATCACCCTCCTATCCATCCCCACCAACACAAAAGATTTTCAAATTTGATTAAAATGAATAAAGTTTGACCTTGGTTACAAAAGGGGTTTATTCAGACATACCTCTGGTTTGTCAGAAGATTCATAACCCCTGCTGTTAAAGTAAAATATGTCCAACACAAGAGGCCTTCAGCTCTCATCTGTTTGCCCAGCTGTTGGACAGGACAAGTTAAAAATAAATAAATAAACTTCACCAAAATGATCAGGGGGAGGATATAGACACACCTTCTCATTCAAAGAGTTTTCTTTATTGTCATGACTATGAAAATTGTAGATTCACACTGAAGGCATCTAAACTATGAATTATATGTGGAATTATATACATAACAAAAAAGTGTGAAAAAACTAAAAATGTCATATTGTAGGTTCCTCATAGTAGCCACCTTTTCCTTTGATTACTGCTTTGCACACTCTTGGCATTCTCTTACCAAATTATACATATATGTATAGATACATTTTTTTGTATTTTTTTTTTTTTTTACTTCTGCAGTTGAAGCTAAGAAGGACCGCCACAGGAGAAGTTTGGGAGGTGGCGAGCATGCAAGACAAAGATGAGACATTGTCACTTGTTTCTTCAGTAAGACAGGTAGATAAGAACATGACTATAATTTACTGTAGGCTTCAAAAAATTAATAAAACATACAGTCAAGGATTTACTAAACTAAATTCCTGAACCATATTTCAGGGCAAAAACAAGGTTAGTGAAAAAAGGAATTGAAAAAAGGCTCATTTAATCCTTTAACACCGGAGACGTCGCTGGCAACACCCAAATAATACACATACGCTCTTCTACGTTCATCTGATCTACGTGATTCAGTTGATTCTGATGCAGAGAAAAGCAGCTTTTCATATTGACTTTTTGAGCCTGTAAATGGTTTGTTCTTTCTTTTCAATGCATAATAGAGTATTTAATTGTATAATAATTGGAAAAAAAAAAGAGGTTTCTACTTCACGGATTTTGCCTATCACGGGTTCTTTTTGGAAGGGAACCAGATTTTTTAAAATATATTCAGAGATTATATTTGATAATATTTGTATGAGTTCCTGGTCTGTTTTACTGTTTGATTAAACAGCTTTAGTCTGTTTTGGTATAGTTGATAGTTTATTACGAGCTTGTTTTTTTTCCAATGTCTGTCAGCAGATCTGCATCGTCTCTTCACTTTTTTAATATCCTCAGTATTCCAAGGGGGTGTGGGTTTGATACTAGTATTTTTAGATTTTAGTGGAGAAACTGAATGAAATTTCCTGTTTAAACTTTCTAAAATTGGATCGCAGGGGGCTGGCAAGATAAGTGGAGAGTTAGAGCGAGCAGATGTAAGAAATGTTTCAACTACTTCAGGAGTCAAATAGCGTTACTTCGCTGTCCTCACACAGGTCTCTTGTTTTATAAAACCAATTTTAAACAGCACACAGTAAGGATCAGATACAGCCAGTCCACAACAGTGGACATACTAGAATGTAAGCCATGACTGATGACAAGGTCAAGAGTGTGCCCCCTATTGTGCGTTGGCTGCATGACGTGTTGTTTAAAATTCGGAGAAGCTAGCAATTCTGGGAACTATATAATGTTATAGTCTGAATCCCTGTCAATATGCAGGTTGAAATCACCAGTTATTAAAATCACGTTCAAGGAGGTATGGATTGATGCCAAGTCATGTTTTACTGGTATATGTTAACGTGCCTGTGCCTTAAAACCCTGTGCGCCTTTTGTATGTGTTAAATACAGAAAAAGCACCCATAACTGAAACTTTGCCCTATAATCCAGTGCGCCCTGCGGTCATGAAAATACAGTATCTTGTTTCCATTAGGCTAATTTATTATCGCAAATCCAATTTGCGGAATTTCATAGTCAATGAAGACGCAGCTAATGTCTATGAATCTTCCCAATGCTAAAAAAAGAAACTATTAAAAACTTTCCACAAAAAAACCATTAATGCAGTTTTTTCTAATATTATGCATTAGACTGAAGCATGCACATTGAGGTTTTATTCACACCAGCCTCTGTTTCTTTCATTTGTCTGGGCCTCGAGCATGAGTGAACCCTGCCCTAAAGCATGGACAAAGCTGGAGTAACGAGTATATCCAACCTTTTTAATTCTTTGAAAGATGCACACACAAAATGGCTGTTAGAGAAAACACTCAAATGTTTTTCAATTTTTAGCAAATAGATGGAGCAAGGTTTATAATTGTCTTCTTCTAAACAATGCAGCCAGTGGAAAAAAAAAGTTCCAAACCTACAAAAAAAAACATGAAGAAAGAGTGAAAGTTCTGGTAAAGAAAAAACCATTAACAAAGTTGATCAACTTTAAATTCATCCGGTTGTTTGTCTGCTGGACGTTGCATCATCAGAGATCAACAGATGAGACTTAATCTATTAATGTCATTGTGCTGCACAATTGCAATAATGTGACGGCATGGAATTAAAAGTGGTTTATTTCATGGATTCAAAGCATCAACAACAAAAACTAAGGGAGAATAAACATAAAAAAAAAGATTTCTGTACATGGACTAATCCAGGGCTACCAGCCAAATGAGATTTCTAGTAGCCAAAAATGATTTGTGTATTTGAAAGCAAAACCAATAATCCCTTTATTTCTAAAGTTTCTGTTCATGATTATTCTCTCACAAAAACAGAACACTAATAATAACTGAAAGCTTGCTTCTGTCGGGTTTTACAGCATTGCAGAAATGTTATCAATAGTCACTTCTGATCTGTGAACCTTTTTATGAACACATTCCTTTCTTCAAAGTATCGACTTTTCATCAAAGCCCTAATGTTTATTTCTAGTCATGGCCTTTTATTTACAACTTAAATACATTTCTTACAGATCAGTGTGTTGTAGTTGTAGTTAGTCCTTTTTAAAGAGTTACAGTGACATGGAGCAACAAGTGAATGTGTTTGTGTTGACTGAGGTCAGTGTGAGCAAATGCTAGAAATTACCAGCGCACCTCAATGCAGCAATAATGAGCTCTCGATGAAAGCACAGAAGTGCGGAAATTCCATGCAGCCCTTGAATGCACCTTGTGCTGCGGCGCATGTGACTGTACTGCACAGTAAGTCAGAATTATATGTTGTTTGAACTGACTCTGTGATGGATGTTTGTGGGGAAGAAGACACTCAAGGCCCCCTCAGTGATGACCAATGCCTCGCCTGCCTAAGTGGCTTGTAAAATAGTTTTTGCCAGACTGAAATTTACCTGGCGAGTGCTAATTTAGAGCCTCGGATATATCAAGCTTAGGATGATTAGTAATGAAATTAATTAGAAAATAACAAGTTAAAGAAGATATAGAAAATACACATATACTTTCACTGCCTACTTTATTAGGCACAGCTGTCCAGCTGCTCATTCATGCCATTTTCTAATCAGCCAATCACATGGTGGCAACTTGATGCATGTAGATATGATCAAGACGATCTGCTGCAGGGATTTTCACACACAACCATCTAATGTTTATATTTAAATTCAGGATATCTTATTTTTGTGGTGTTTTTGAGGATCAAACAGTGCTACTAACTAAACACTGAAACCAGTGAAAGACTATTTAAGAATGACTTTGAAAGGTTTTCAGGCTGCGCAAAAACAGGGAAATTAAAACTCTTTTACTTTCAATATAAATGGACTGCTTTGTATAAATACTGGTTACATTGTTTACATCTCAAGAAAGCAATGGCAATATTCCTTAAAAAAATTTTTTTTAACAACTTTACTAATTTGGATATTTCCAAAAGTTTCCCAACCTTTGAAAAGGGGAAATAACCATCAAGTTTATTTCAGAATTGTTTTACATTTACATGACTTAGTAATTCATTTTCTGTCATAAAAACATTAGCAAACAAACAAAGGAGCATAAACATCAGAGATGCCTCTCTTGGTTTGGAGCTAGCCTGTTCTTTTTTGCTTTAACTGCTACTCATTTCTCTGTAGGGATGCTCCACACAGAAAACCCAAGCTAACGACTGCCTCAATCCTTCCTCTTCTTCAAACCTGCTCCAGAAACCAGAGGCTGGGAACCCTCAACCTCCCATTGCTTCTTCCCCTATTACCAGTTCTGACTCCTACCTTCTCTCTGTTGGCGGTGTCGATATGAGCCACAGTAGCGAGTTGGATTCAGAGCGGGAGTTGGATTCCCCCCAACCCCAAACGTCTGTGGAGGAAACAGATGAGCAGATAGAGATGCTGCTGGAGGATATCATGAAGGGCCTGAATATTCTGCCCAACCTGGATGGTGACTGTAAGACGCTGCAGGCAGGCCATGACTGGGAACCTGCTTTTAACCAAACGGCAGAGAACGATCTGAGACGGAGCCCCATCTATGCAGCCAGCAGCACAGCAGAGCGAGTTTTCTACCAGGATTTAGAGGCAGCAGCACACACAGGTTTGATCGAAACTCCATTAACTAAATTGCTAACATTACAGATTCTCTGACTTCAATATTTTTATTTGTTTTTACATTGACAAATTTTAAAGTTATTACATAAGATCTTTTTGGAGGAGGGCTGCAGATGAAATAGATATCAAATTTACACTCTTAGATTAATACAATTACGTATAATTTAAAATTGTAACATTCATCAGTAGACTAAACCTAAAAACATGCCTATTTATGCAACAAAAAATAGAACAAAGTTTTGGTTAATTTAGCACCAATTTAACATTTTACATTCACCTACATTTTATTCCTGATACAACTAAACAGGATTAATAAAAGTTTAGTCCTGCATTATCTGTGTTACAGTGGGACAAAAACGTACTTAGTCAGTCACCAATTGTACGAGTTCTCCTACTTAAAAAGATGAGAGAGAGGCCTGTAATTTTCATCATAGCTAAACCTCAACTATGAGAGACTAAATGAAAAGAAAAAGTCCAGGAAATCACACAGTTTTATTTTTAAAGGTAGGTACTGGCTGTCTGCGGGCAAAAACCTGTACAACACAAATCTAGATAGTGGGTACAGAAAGTATTCAGACCCCTTTACATTTTTCACTTTTTTCTATTGTTAAACTAATTTGGGAAAATCTGGAAAGGTTATTTTAATTTCTCAATAATCTTCAACGAGTCTTGACAGAAAAAAGATAAAAATGTCTTCAAATTTACAGTAAAAGAAAGACTAAAAGGTCCTATGGTCCCAAGTATTTAGAAAGTTTTTGCTCAGTATTGAGTTGAAGCACCTTTTAAGCTGGTACAGCCATGCGTCTTCTTGAGAATGATGCAACGACTTTGTCATACCCGGATTTGGGAATCTTCTGCCACTCTTCCTTGCAGATTCTCTCCGCCTCCATGGCGTTGGATGGTAAACGTTTTCCGGTTTCTCCAGAGATGCTCAACTGGGTTTATTTCAGGCCTTTGGCTGAACGTCACAGAGTAGTTCTAAAGCCATTCCTTGGTTATTTTAGTGGTGTGCTTAGGGACAATGCCTTGTTGGAAGGCAACACTTTGACCCAGTCTGAGGCTCTGAACTTCTGTCAGAAGTTTTCTACTGTACTTGGTTGCATTAATCTTCCCTTCAAATGCAATCAGTCGTCCTGTCTCTGCTGCTAAAAAGCACCCCCAAAGCATGATGCTGGCACCACCATGTTTCACTGTTGAGGTTTTATTGGGCAGGTGTACTAAATGAAACTTCAGTTCATGATCAAAAGTAGGTGGTGACTAGTTCACATAAAAGCGGCGAATTTTGGCCGGATGACGGCTACTTTTGAGGCCCCAGTTCTGTGTCTGTTATTTTAACTGAAAATATAATTGTCTTTCCTCTCGTTATGCAGATCTCAATTGTCATGCACAGAGCCAGTCAGGCTTCACAAACCCTTCAGCTGTACACCCAAGCGTGGCAACACAACAAGACTCTCAGATCAACTTCTCTGTGAGAGCAGATGGATTGGGACAGACTGATCCACCTGGATATCCAGGAATGCTTGTTTCCAAACATCAATGTCCTGAAACCTCCACAGCTGCATCAGCCTTACCTTTAGCATGTACCTCTGGACAAAAACTGCATCACCAGCAGCAGTCCTCCGAAAAAGACCAGAGCGTTTTTGGCCTTTTACCTCTACATGAAGCTGATGGCCCCTCTGGTTATCCTTTTTCATTACCCTGGATGGATGACATGAGGCTTCCTCAATGCCTTTCTCCATTAGAGTTGTTCACTCCTAAAGAAAAAGATCAAAACCTCCCAAGTGACCTAAGAAACCGTGAAAAACAAGCTCAGAGTCAACTTCGTCAGCGTCCCTGGCTTGCTGAAACCCCTCAGTCTCTGCAGTTTCCTTTCAGCACCATCAAAGAAAACAGCGACGTTTCTCTACTGTGTAAAAACAGAAATTGTAGCTCAGCATGTTGTCAGTGGAATTTGGAGGCAGACCAAAAAATCATAGATGCCAGGAAACAATCAAGTTCTATCAAGAGTTTAGACCCTGAGAAGGTGGACAGCTTGAAACGCAAATGTGACACTAACGGGCACGAGGTCATCCGTAAAAAACGGAGGAGGAGGAGGCAAATAGAGCTCCTACAGGATTTTGGCAAAGCTTTTTTGGCCCCTAAAAATGTTACCGATGGAAAAAATACTGGAACAGGTATTGAAAAGGAAACATCTAGAGGACCTAACATTAAGAGTGCCGAGCAGACCTGGATCAGGGCCAGGGGCTTTGTTAAGAGATATCTACAGAGGGGCTGTAACACTGTCCCAGAAATGAGCCACAAAAGTGCTGGAGTCTACAGAGATGTGAACAAACTCGGAATCGCGCTACCAAAGAGGAAATGTGGAAGACCGCGTAAAATTAAGGTTGAGCGAAAGCCTTCAACCAAAATCTCTGCCAACACTAAAGACGAGAGCCACAAGGAGGCCAGAGAGAATCTAGATAACCAGGCTTTAGCCCCTGAAGGCCACGTCCAACGACAGAGATGCCGCAAAAAAACCAACAGGAGTGAAGAAGATGTGGAAGAAGATCCTCCAAAAAAGAAGAAAACTCCTCGGTGCTCGAAAATAACAAACCGAAGACACCCAGGAACATCCAAGCCACCATGGATGGCCTCTCTCCCTGAGTTTCAAAAGCCAATCCAACGGCGACAGCCAAAACGACAGAATGTCAAAGACAGTCAGGAAGAAACTCAACTTTTAAGGAACTCAAAGGGAGGAAAGAAAGGGGGCACTGGGTTCCCCTCTGTCATGAAGACAATCACTGAGTCTACACAGACTTCAATTGCTAAACACCAAGAAGCCATCAGTGTTGATGAAAACAACAATCAGCCATTTAACGCAACTCCAGCTCACAGCAATAAAACAGATCAAGACGACAACAGAACATCTTCAATTGAGATGTCACACTTGTCCGGTGAGAAATGCCATCCTGTCGGTTCTCAGGAGTTCTTGGAGGAAGAGTTGGTGGAGGTGTCACCCAACAGAGAGCAGCACAGTTCTGATGAAGGTACGGTAAATTGTATTTTAAACACCCACTCAGAGGAAAATGGTGTTTTTAACACATCCTTGTTGCATTTTTCTCATGATGGACGACATTTATTTAGAAAATTAAGATTAAAATGGAATTTCTGAGTATTTCTGTATTCAAATTGTTGTGAATCAGGAACAGATAGATTTTTTTTTTTTTAAAGCTTGTAGTTGCCTAAAATATACAATGGGCTGGCCACAAGCTCCCTGCTTCCCTCCATTCAGATGCATTGCTTGCAGACAAATAGATCCATGAACGTCTTTGTTTGCCCCGTCTGAGCTGGCACCTGTACGGCTGGAAAGCTTCTATACTGCTCGCCATTTTTGTTGCAGCGGTAATGTTAGGTTGGGGTTGAAAGCTATCTGTCTGATCCCTTTAGATCAAAACATGATTGAAGTGGGACTTCAAGGTTGTTATCAAGTGTGGGACTGTATAGAAAGAAAGCGGGGTAGACACAATTAAATAAAACCTGCAAAATGGTGTTCATCCACCTGCTGGAGAAGCAGAACGAGAGCTGCTCATACAACTGTGTGTGGGAACCTGATGGTTCAAGTCCCACTCGGAACATCTTTGGGTCTTTTGTAAAACGTGGTCGTTTCATCATGATTATGCCGTTTTTAGCCAAAATCAAAGAGCCTGTGTTGTTTTGTAGGACTGCCAGTAGTTCATTAGAAAATCATTAGTGCTGCAATTACCTCTTTGTTTTTAGCAGTTATCAGCAAGTTAATCAATATGCTGAAATATTTGTGTTTGTGATGGAAAAAGTTAGGGATAAGATGATACGACTCATTCTGGTCAAATGTTGGGATTTTCTAAGCGGGGGGGGTGAAATCCCCAAAATGCTTGTCCTCTCAGTGATGAGTTTGGCTGGTCTTCTGAACCTGAGAGGTAGATGCTGGGATGTTTAATTTTTTATCTGGTTGATCTGTTTTTTTTTTACTAATTTTTTTAATTAACATCTTTACAGGAGGGGTCTGTTGTAGCGGAGATTTCAAAGGAGACCAGCCCGTCCCCACTGATGGACGTGCGTCTGACTGCTCGTCTCTCCAGTCCAACGTGTCCGTGGACCACAACTCTCAGCCTCAAACCCCCCAGAGAACTGTGCTGCTGGTTGATCACAGAGAAGAGGAGGAGGAGGAGGAGGAGGAAGACGTCGATGTTTTGCTATGTTCTCCAGACAACGGGTCTCCTCATAGAGCTGTACTCAATAGCATGGTCTTAACCGTAGATGAAGAAGAGGAAGATGTGAATGAGATTGATGTGACTGGAGATGAAGCTTAGGAGCATTCTCACATCTTTGTGCCATGTGTAGTTGATTTCTTTTTAGGTTGTGTTTTCAGCAAGCTCTTTCTAAGCAAAACATGTCACCTCGTTCTGTTCCAAACACACCGTTCAAACTGACGTGTCAGTTTCTGTCGTTTACTAAAGTAAGCCGGTTCTGACTGTTGTTTTTCTTTTTTTATCTATAGGTTTGACATTTCAGTAAGATTTTCAGTTGTTTTCGGTTGAGCTCAGCTGCTGTAAGTAAATGTGTATTGTGGATTCCGCTCTTTGTTTTGATGCTGAATTAAAAAAAACATGGCATATTTTATGTACAGTTTATTAAAAAAAAAGTCCGTTTTCATGGTTGTGCTTTTTTTTTTCTAGCACAGAAGTTGTGGAGGTCGGCCCTGGTTTGAATTCTGGCTCATTTCTTTCTGAGTGGAGCTTGCGTGGGTCTTCTCGGGTCTCTGACTGCCTCTCACAGTCCAAAAGCTTCAGGATTGGTGACCTGGAATGTCCCTAGAGGGCGAGTGTATGTGTGTCTGTGTGTGGTTCTGACCCGGGTGCACGCTGCCTTTGCCCTGTGTTAGTGCTGCAGTCTCATGCAGCCGTGCGGGGGCTCACCTGATGGGGTGCTGCAAGTGTTTGGGTTGGCTGTGCCCATGGGGGGGGGGGGCGTAGAGAGGAGCAGCCACACCTTACAGGGAGCTCAGATTTGTCTTGCATTTCACTCGAGGCTCCTACAGGCGCCTAAACGGCCGTTATGAAAATGGAAGGTACCATTGTTGTGTGTGGGGTAATGGAAGGTATTTGTAAGAATAATGCAAGTTAAATGCAGTTATGGTTATGGCAGTTACTGTGCCTTCATGTTGCTCTCTAGTCTCTAAGGTGCACACACTGGCTCCTTACTGACCGCACAGAAATGCTGCACACACGGGACATGTACGAAAAGCATCAGTTCCTCGTAGGACGTCAACACAAACTACACTGTGATTGTATCATTTCCTCATTTCTAACAGGCTTCATGCCTGGAGCACACCTATCACCTGAACAGCACTAGCAGGCCCATTGCACACGGTTCAGCGGGTGGAAAAAAGGACAAATCTGGAAGATGTGCAAGCGTCTCACCCTCTTCACCTGTACTTTTGTTTGAACATTCGTTAATAGCTTTAGGAAATGTATAAAGTAGAATTTGGAAGTTAGCTTATTTTCATAATCAGCAAAACTAAACAGGATGTTGTTTCCCATTTCAAAATGAAATGTGAATTAATTTGAATCCTAAGAGTTGACTTTGCTCCAAACTCCAGTTCTCATGTCCAGTATAGCTCGGTAGTACAGAGGTCGTCCACAGGAGGGCGCGCTGTTTTCGACTCGACCTTTTTAAACACAACTTTATTTATACCGGAAGTCAGACGCGACATCACACGTGTGTTGGGATTTGAAGGTGACAGTAGCATCCCGGCTTGCTGTTATCCAGCTGGAGAGGGTCACCGGCGCTGGGCTCGGCTGTGAAACGACACGGAGGGCGACAATGGATCCTGTGAAAGCGCAGCAGCTGGCGGCGGAGCTGGAGGTGGAGATGATGGCGGACATGTACAACCGGTAGGTCTTCATAATATGCACGCGGACTCTCTCTGCAGCACCATCATCATTCATTCCCGACCACCATGGCCGTGTTGAAGAGGGTCTTCAGCGCCAGAGACGGTCTCCGTCTTATATAAAACAGCCTAAATCCCAAATCAATCCAGTTTAGCCTCTGCTGGACATCAAGGAAACGGACACAACAAATGGGATTTCTTCAGCGCAGCTTCGCCATAACTACACTCATGATTACGGAGCCCTGAATAGCATGATATTAAATTAAAAAGTCGCAATTTGATCGTCTGTGGCCTGGAGCTAGTATTCTATATGCTCACATTAGCATTTTGTCTGCACAAATATGCGTTTCGTGCACACAAATTAGCATGTTGTAGCCTCAATTAGTAATAGAAATTGTTCTATATCAAAAAGTGCTATATCAAATGTGCACACAACACAGTAATCTGTGCCTACACACAATTTACACGCAAAATGCTTCTAAAATGTTGGCCACAAATCGAATCTATATAGATTTATAAATGCATGTCTTGTGTATGTCATGCCCAGGGCTTAATACACTAATGGCTGCTTTTTTACGTTGTAATGTCACCCTAAGAGACCTGCGTGACGCCCTCTGACCTGAAGGACGTCATGCAGGTCCAGCTGCAAACATCAGCGGACACAGAAGAAGGGCGCTGCCCTTATTATAGATGGTTTGATTTAGGCTAAAAGCGGCATCATCATAATTCAAAGACCACTGGGAAATATATCAAAGATGATCAGAGGGGGCTTGAATAACATGAGAGGTGTCTGTAAGTAGAAATTGATTTAGTTGTTTACATTTCATGAAAGATTTTGGTAGCTGAGGAATCTTTTTTTCTTTGCTTTCTAGAATGACCAATGCTTGCCACCGGAAGTGTGTCCCCCCACACTACAAGGAAGCGGAGCTCACAAAGGGCGAGGCGGTTTGTCTGGACCGCTGCGTGGCCAAATACCTGGACCTTCACGAAAGGCTGGGACGGAAGTTGACGGAGCTCTCCGTCCAGGACGAGGAGACGATGAGGAAAGCGGCAGTGGGTAGCGGGTAGAGCCGCCGGGGAGGAAACGGAGCAGCGCTGTCGGAGCTACCAGGAGATTCTGTCAGTTATAGAGAAATGTATCTTGATGATGGGTAACGAACAAAAAAAGTGTTGAAGGTTCACTGGGATGTTCTCCTGTTCTGTTCAAAAGAAGAGGATGACGAGAATGACCTCTAGCCTCTGTGAATGTTTGCCTCCGTCCAGCGCAGCCTCAGAGGGAGTCAGCTGCTGAACACTGCCTGGAACGTCGAAGGTCCTCAGAAGCTCCTTTTCCTTTTGCAGCTTCGGTGCAGCAGCTACTGATGCCATTCAGTGTGTTCATGTTAGATTTAACCAATCGGAGTGAATTTATTCTGGGATCCTCCACATCACCCGTTGAATTCAACTGTTGAGCTTTTATTTTGAAGGGAAACACCATCATTGACTGTCAGTTCTTCAGATGTCACAACATACAACATGCATGTGTGGAGATCTTACTGTTTTTGTAAGTGTGAACCGGACTGATGGCTCTACCATCTACCTACCTGTTTAACATTTTGAATCATCTTTATGTTCTGTTCTTTAAAGCAAAAAATATGTTTGTCATCCACACCCGTCTGAGATTCAGCCTTTTATACTCTTTGTTTTCTTAGTTGTTAACGTCTGTAATGGTAATGTTTAAAAAAACAACAAAAACCCTCCCATTTCAGACACCTTGTCTTCATGTTATGTCAGAATCCATGATTTCCAAGCAACCTGCCGTTTAGGCTCCTTGTTGGCTAAACACCCAATCAGCAGTTCAAAACAGAAATCTCTGGCAGAATGCAGACTGAGCGCAAGGTTCAAGACTCGATCCGGACCAAATTAAGCTGACCAGTGGTCTTTTCCAGTCTCAATACACCTGAAGTAAAGGAATCTTGATTGTTTCAAGTCAGTTTTAGAGAAAGTTGAATTTAAAAATGTTTAAAACGGCATCCTTAAAGTAATACTAAATAGGTATTTATTAACCAGATTCCATAATCAAGTCTATTGTGATAAATCTATCAATGTGAATAGTTACTTTCATTTCATTTAAAAATTTAAGATGCAAACTTAAACAGGTTTCCTTTATCTTCAGCTGGTTGACCATTATGGGTGCCGGGCTGTCAGCTTCTGTTTGTGTGACATCATCAGACAAGTTGTTTAGTTTAACTATGAATTCTCCAATAAAATATTTTCTGGGATGGAGCAGAGTGTAAATCTGTGTGAATGGTGTTCACGGTCCTAAAGCAGGTCTGCAGCCTGAGGCTCTGGAGCCACAGGCGCTTCTTTCGTCCTTCCACTCCAGCTCCGGCTTTAAAGAAAAACACTAAAGACTTGAATAAATAATGACTTTGAAGTTTTGGTTCAATTAATTAGGTTTTGTTGTGTAAGTTCATATTTTTAACATGTCAGATAACTAAACAAATGATAGTAAAAGGTTTCATTCATTGTCAGAATGGTTTACTGTATTATTAGAACAAACTTAAAGCATCTTCCGTTCAACAGTGAGAGAGAGGCAAAAAAAAAGAATATGGCCACCAATCCTGCAAGTTCTCCCACTTAAAAACATGAGAGGTTTGTAATTTTTTTTATTATTGGTCTACCTTAACTATGAGAGACAAAATAAGAAGAAAAAACACTGTCTCGTTCTTTTTCAAATTATTTATAAATTATGGTTTAAAATAAGTATTTAATCACCTACAAACAAGCCAGATTTCTGGCTCTCACAGACCTGTAAGTTCAATAAGAGGATCCTCTGTCCTCCTCTTGTTACCTGTATTAATGGCTCCTGTTTGAACTGCTTATTTATATAAAAGACACCTGTCCACAACCTCAAACAGTCACTCTCCAAACTCTACCATGACCAAGGCCAAAGAGCTGTCTAAGGACAGAAACCAAATTGTTGAACTGCACCAGGCTGGAAAGACTGAATCTGAAATAGGTAAGCAGCTTGGTGTGAAGAAATCAACTGTGGGAGCGATTATTAGGAAATGGAAGACATACAAGACCACTGATGATCCAGGGATTTGAATCCTGCAGTGCCAGACGTGTCCCCCTGCTAATGCCAGTACATGTGGTAGCTACGTCTAAAGTTTGCTAGCGAGCATTTAGATGATCGAGAAGAGGATTGGGAGAACTTCCTACGGCCAGATAAAACAAAAATAGAACTTTTTCGTCGTTTAAAGGTGAAAGAATGTTGAGTTGCATCCAAAGAACACCATCCCTACTGTAAAGCATGGGGGTGGAAACATCATGCTTTGGGGCTGTTTTTCAGCAAAGGGACCAGGGTGACTGAAAGAATGAACAGGGCCATGTATCCTCAGATTCTGAGTGAAAACCTCCTTCCATCAGGGCATTGAAGTTGAAACATGGCTGGGTCTGTCAGCATGACAACGATCCCAAACACACTGCCCTGGTAACAAAGGAGGGGCTTCATACGAAGCATTTCAATGTCCTGCAGTGACCTAGCCACTCTGCAGATCTCAACCCCATAGAAAATCTTTGGAGGGAGTTGAACGTCTGTGTTGCCCAGCAACAGCCCCAAAACATCACTGCTCTAGAGGAGAAGAAGACTTACAGAACACGTTTGACTGCTGTCATTGCCAACAAAGGTATTTAATAAAGTATTGTGGTTAACTTTGGTTAGTGACCAAATACTTATTTAATTTACAAATACATTCTTTAAAAATAAAAAGACAAAGTGATTTTCCTGGATTTGTTATTCATTTTGTCTCTCATAGTTGAGGTACACCTATGATAAAAATTACAGGCTTCTCCCATCTTTTTAAGTGGGAGAACTTGCACGATTGGTGGCTGATTAAAGATGTTTTTGCCCCACTGTAGATGTCTGGCCCGCTCATCTCATAGACTTTGGAGGGAGCTGTTTCAGCAGGGATCAATTCAAGTTCAGAAAGATTGCCGGTAACAGATCTGCACCTGCACCAAAGGTCACTGGATGCCATTTGTGCTTCACATCAGAAGATCCACAGTTTTTTTTTTCTGCAGCTCCATCGGTCCACCAGCCGTCGGCAGAAAGGCAATCTTTGAATTGCTTTTCCTGAGGGCTCTTCCTAAATTGACCTCATAGGAAGTTTTGGCTCGTCTTCATTGAAAACTTTTATTTCTCACTTTTGACTCTGTCTCTTTTTGTCAGATGTAATATTGTCATCTTGATAAGCAATAAAGCAGAACATTTCTCACCAACAGATGATGGAACTGGCGTTGAACCCGTGATGGAAAAATGAGTTTCAGCATTTGAAAATGATGTAAAGTTTTTCATCAGCACAAATGGCTGATTTGTGGCTTTACTATTATTATGATATTTTTTTTTTTTAGCTCTAGAGAGTTTTATTTGTTGCATTTAAATGCACATTTTAGACAGAAACACACATACTGTTGTTATCTATCACTTCTGTTATTTAAAAACATTTATAAAACTTCCTTTGCGGACAAATCCATTCTAGAAAACAAGATCATCTGCAGGGTAACTGTTCTCAAAATGATATTTGTGAAAATGTGATCCATGTGTTCTAGATTAGGTAAACTGATATTTCTATACTGCTGCTTTACATGCAGCTGCAGTCAAACATAAACTAGTTTAAAACTGTCACACCTCTAACCAGTGAAACGAATACTGTTATAATTTAATTATAGTGAATGTTCAATGGATAAACATTATAAATAAATGGCTTTATTACCACAAAACCATAAATCAAGTGTATTGTTCTAAATGGTGAGGGGGAACTTTACAGTTCTTGCTGGGTTCTGGTCTGTAAGAAAGTGGACCAAATAGTTCTGTTAGCCTTAAAGTTTGCAGATTCCAATGCTGGCAACAAAGAGGAAGTGACATAATGTTCACGCATGCAGGGAATGATCGGGTAGCTGTCACAGATTGGCTAGAAACACCCCCTGACCTGAGGCATGGAACATGCGTGTCTGTACCATCGACTGTACAGGGTACTGGACTGAGGCAGTGTTACGCCACCCATAGAGAATGCCTTATTTCCAGGTCCAGCAAAATGAAGCCAATTCAGTAGCCATTTTTCAGCAATACGGACGTTGCCATGTTGGAGCCAGACGATGACAGAAAGCAGTGATTGGTCTGAATCGGCCTGAGACAATGTTTCCTTGGCAACTGCTGTCGCCAATTAGGACTGGGCATGTTCAAAGTCCACACCCCTTCCACTGAAAGCGGGCTTGGGACAATCTGTCAATCAAGCGTTCGAGGTGGGGGCCAGCGGGCACCATATGCTTTTACAAAGACTTGTGATTGGCCAGTTTATAACTGGAATAACTTGCAATAAAGAAATATAAATCATAAAAAAGGAGGAATAGCAAGAAGATGTTTTAAAAGGGTAGTTAAGAAAGAAAGAATGGTTAATCTGACAAATAGAATGGCTGAGTAAAATAGCTGTTTCTCTATAGAAGTCTATGGGGTTTTGGCTTCATGAAGCCAGCAGGTACTTCCGGTTTGGAACGTGAAGGGGGGCGGGGTTACTCAGTCCGGTTCTGTGTAGTCAATGGTCTGTACCTTTAAGAGATACCGCCAACAAGAATGGGAAGTGGAAGAAAACAAACTTTCGCTTCCTCGTGAAAGTTATATTTATACCTGTTAATGTTCAGAATAAAGAAGAACCAGCGACCAGAGGGACCGGAGTGCTCTTCAGCATGGTAAGTAAGTGACCGTGGACGGAATTCATTATTGCAAAACCTGGCGAGGCTGAAAGAGTGGACACCTCCATTTAAATGTTTACTCTATTATCCGTTCTCTCTACAGAACATCTAAAGAAATTTCAAATTAGTAAACAACTTGAAAATGTCGGCAATTTGTTGTCTACGAGTTTAAACCAAACCAAACCAAACCAAACCCACCGGCTGCTGCTGCTGCTGCTGCAGCAGTCTGTCTGTCTGTCTGTCTATCTGTCTGTCTGTCTGTCTGTCTGTCTGTCTGTCTGCGCGGTAAAGTGCAGTACGGAACCAAACGAGCGACTGCTGGAAGCTTCTGTTAAAATTTGAAGAAGTAAACGTGTTTGGATCAAATAAAAGTCGTTAAAAAAATTCGGGCTTGTTGATTTCCAAGCAGAACTTGGAGGCTCCCAACTAGTCTCCAGCAAAGAACACCTAGAACATGGACGAAGATGGAATAATATCCTGCGAACGTTTTTAGTTTGATTATAATCCCATTATAACAACATTCTTCTTCACTTAAAATTAATATAAAAGTAGTAACATATGTTTGTAATTTGTAAGCGTTTCAGAACCGTTATAGATCTGTTCCTGATGCGGGAAGACTGCTGCTAAACGGACAGTCACTTTAATCACACTGTATTCTGGTCTCTATTATATTTTATTTTTATTTAGTGTATTTTATGGCTATTTTTGTTCTTTGATTGTTATTGTATTGCTTGATTCTTTGCGCTGTCATGCTAGGGAGAAACAACATCTCGTCTCACCTGTGTATTTCTCTGCAAATACTGTGTGGAATGACAATAAATCGAAAATTGAATCCAGAAAATGTTTCTGTCCTGCACTTCTGCCTTTTGTCCACTAGATGGAGGCAACGGAGCAGGAAGACCACATCGCAGATGCCGGCCAGTTTGTAGCGCCTCCTAATGGTAGAGTGAATCAACTGCTGGATATAGGAGAAGACAACATGCAGGGTCAGGTGAGAAAATGAAAAAAGCTGCTGTTTTGATCTACTTAAGAAGTTAATATTTCTTTGTGTTTTTTGCCACATTTTTTGTTTTCACTGCTTGTCTTACGCTCTGCTCTTTAGCTGTAGAGTTTTATAAAAAAAAATGTTAGAAGGATTTTTTTCTTTTCTTTTTCTTTCACGTTTTTAGATGGAGGAGTTTTTAGGTCCACAGACGCAGTACAACGAGGAGGAGGAGGAAAGGAAATACTACAGGAGAAAGAGGCTGGGGGTCATCAAGAACGTGGTTGCAGCCAGTTTGGGAGCCATGATGGTTTACAGCGTTTACATGGGTGACTTTCCGATTCTGATCCTTTTACTATCATTCTCACATGTACATTTAAATTTACATCAATAAAGTTCTAAAATCATAAGGAAAAAATCCACACTTTACAAGAGTAGTTATAATTTCACAAATTCTAATTAAAATAATTTATGAGACTAAAGTTATACATTTGTGAAACAAAAGGCTGTTTATTTAGAAAAATAGCTACAGCAACAAAAAGAAGAACCAATGGTGTTTCAGTATGAGAGACGTAGAGGCCTTAGGCCCAAGAGACACTTAGACCAGTGATAAAGATTCTTGACCCATCTCCAGCCAGCGCATCGTTTACACCAGGGGTCTCAAACTAGCGGCCCGCGGGCTATTTGCAGCCCCTAAGATGATATTTTGCGGCCCCCGCCTCAATATGAAAGTTTAATTTTAATGCGGCCCACCAGTCTGTGTGAATGACACCTTTTCAGTGTTCGTGGAGCTGACAACCAACCAATCACAGTGAGGTAAATTACTCTTGGGGGCGGCAGGGCTCCAGACTGCGACCAATTGGTCGCATTTTGCGACCAAAATTTGAGAGTGTGCGACTGAATTTTACATCCAGTCGCACATGCGCGACCCGTAAATTTTCCTCCCCCATCTTTGGTATTTTTAATACATTAAACGTAGAAGGGGCACGTCAATGATCAAGGAAATAATCAATGAGACGCTAGCGCACACGCACACAGGTAGACACACACACTCGCGCACATACTCATGAAACGCCAGCACACATTCGCGTGATGCCTAGGGGGAGGGGCCTAGAGATATTCGCGCGCGTAAACATATGTGGGAAGGAAACGGAGACAAATATCATCACAACCTGACATGTGCGTCTGAGCTATGGGTAAGTGAACTATTGATTCGTTCTTCCAACCTGCGGCTAGTGTACCAGTGACAGAACTACAGCAGGGGTCTCACACTCACGCCCCCCGAGATGATATTTTGCGGCCCCCGCCTTAATATGAGTTCAATTTTAATTCGGCCAGCCAGTTTGTATGAAAGACACTTTTTCATTGTCGTGCGCGGAGCTGACCAACCAATCACAGTGGGGTATATGACTCTTGGGGGCGGGACAATGACAGGGCTTGAAAGCAGGACACCTGACAGCCCCCTCCCTCCCCGGACCACATTAAGGAGTTCCTTACTTTCCTTTAGAACGTATTTTTTCGCTCGTAATTTTCTAAATACATGCAGTCCGTGCTGAACTTTTCTCTGGGTCGCACAGACCCGATGGAAGGTTTAGGGTTTTGGTTAAGCGCGCGGCAGCGTGTCACCCCCGACCACAAACGGTTTATGCACGGCTGTCAGCTGAGGAGAATAAATGTCCCTCACGTACATGCGTGACAGCTAACGGGGCTTGAACTTTAAATATGTGCGAGTGAAAAGATTTAGTTTTAGACACACTGAAACACGTTGGGGAAAATGCAACGACAGACGTGCTTGAGATGAACCAGCACCTCGCCTGGTGCTGGTCCTCGTTGGGGAGACCAGGCGGGGGGGGGGGGGGTGAAGGCGAATGAAGGACAACAGGAATTGGAAATAAATAAATAGAAAGGAGTCTGCATCAAAGTTACTTTGTTTCCATCATCTCACTCAATGCTAACTCTGGTGTTTGACAGACAGAAAAGTCTATTCAAGGTTGTGGGAAATGGACAAAAGATCAAAGGAAACATCACACTCATAAAGAATAAAAATAATTAGTTCAAATAATTAAATGAATATCCTGTCTGGAACATTATCATGTATAAAGTAAAATGTTTTATTAAAAAAAAAACAATGTTGTTGCATAATGAGGTTATCAAACACTTTATGTTCTTTCTTTTTTGTCCTCGAAAAGTATCGATAAGAGTACCGTTAAAATACCGGATCGATAAGCAGTATCGATAAGAGTAGTAGTACCGTTAAAACCTTAACGATACCCATCCCTTTATATACATGCTATTTACACGCTATATACACGTTATATACAGGCTATATACAGGCTATATACACGCTATATACACGCTATATACAGGCTATATACACGCTATATACACGCTATATACACGCTATATACACGCTATATACACGCTATATACAGGCTATATACACGCTATATACACGCTATATACAGGCTATATACAGGCTATATACAGGCTATATACACGCTATATACACGCTATATACACGCTATATACACGCTATATACAGGCTATATACAGGCTATATACACGCTATATACACGCTATATACAGGCTATATACACGCTATATACACGCTATATACACGCTATATACACGCTATATACACGCTATATACAGGCTATATACACGCTATATACACGCTATATACAGGCTATATACAGGCTATATACAGGCTATATACACGCTATATACACGCTATATACACGCTATATACACGCTATATACAGGCTATATACACGCTATATACACGCTATATACACGCTATATACAGGCTATATACACGCTATATACACGCTATATACAGGCTATATACACGCTATCCAGGGCAGCAGGATGGCTCAGTTGGCTGGGTGAGAGATTATCACCCAGGAAGCCTAGGTTTGCTTCCTGGGTGTGCAATGAGCTCAAATCCAGTGTGGGTCCTTAGGCAAGACCCCTCGCACTGCTACCCATCTGGGTCTCCCTGTGCCATGAAAACACAGGGTTGTATCAGGAAGGACATCCAGCATGAAGAAAGTCTCAGCCAAACCAGAAAGCTGTTTAGCTGTGGCAAGCCCTGATGTGATCATCAGGAGACAATCCCAAAGGATGCTCTAATGTTGGTGTGTTTGCTACAGGCCTGCTGCAGATGCAGCTCATCCTTCATTATGACATGACCTACAGAGAAGTGAAATACAGTAACCTGGGCCTGGAAGACATCGACAGGAAGATGCTGATGGGGATCAATGTTACTCCCATAATTGGCCTCCTGTACACCCCCGTCCTCATCAGGTGCAGACCCACAAAATTGGGAATGTTTCTTTGTCTTTGCTTGATTCTCCTGACAGGCTTTTACTCTGATCGTCTAAGGTTTTTCGGTACCAAATGGATTATGTTCCTGGCCTCCGGGATTTATGCTCTCTTTGTCTCAACCAACTACTGGGAGCGTTACTACACGCTGGTACCTTCAGCTGTGGCCATCGGTGTGGCCATTGTCCCACTTTGGGCATCCTTGGGCAATTACATTACCAGGTGAGAGGCACAATATGGAAAGCCAAGTTACATCTGCAAATGTGAACAATTTGATGGATAATAAAAACTATAATGTAGGAACATTTTTGCTTAACCATCATCAATGCATGGAAGTATCGGAAAATGTGTCCTCCTCATGCAAGCGTTAACTGTACCACACATTTTTTCATGACCGAATTTAGTCACAGATTTAAAGAAATAAAAAGCAATTTAGTCAAAAGTTACAGGCAAAACGGGCTTTTAGTTTATTGGTTTTAAACATTTTTATTACTCAACTGAACTGTCTCACAGTTTGTAACAGTTGTTAAATGTCTTAAATGAAATATTTTTAAATATGACACATGGCTTTAAAGAGTATATGATCATAAAAATACCAAAAAAAACGCCATAATGAAACCCATACGCAATCCTTATATATTTTGACAAATTTGTGTGTGTGTGTGTGTATAGATAGATAGATAGATAGATAGATGTGTGTGTAAATGTATATATGCTTCTGACCATCCATATGTCAACGTTAAGTTCTTGGATGTCGATGTAAAGCTGATGTCAACTTGAAGCACAGCTATATTTAAAACTACAACGTATACAGATGATGTCTTTGTATACTTTGATCTGTGGTGCAGGATGGCGCAGCAGTATTACGAGTACGCCAACTACAAAGAGGAGCACGTGCAGGAGCAGAAGAAGCTTCCAAAGGGGGCGTGCCACAGCTACATCATCATCTTTCAGTCTGTCTTCTACCTCATCTTCAATGTGAGCCCAAAAATCTTTTCCCTTGATCGTTGTACTTCTTGTCTGACTAAATGTGATGGAAATTAATGAAGAGATTTGTTTTCAACAAAAACCTTTGTTGTTTTTTTTCTACGTCAGCTGAGTTTAGTCTTCGCTGAGCTTCCCATGCGCCTCGTCCTCAACAGCCACCTGCATGAGAACAAGTACATCCTGGCTAACGTGAAAATCTGCGGTAAAAATGCCCACCTGCCTCCCTCTCCCTTTGCCTTTCCACGGTCTCTGCAGCGAAATCTCCTCCATAAACTAGGCGGTGAGCTAAAATGAATAGTGAAAACCAGATGGATCTGAAGCATCAGGGGAGCACATCACTTTACTTCCCCCACTTCTCTGCACTGCAGAAGAAAGGAAATTGAGGGGATGTAGGAAAAATTCAACATCAAGTTGATAAGAACCACATGGGAAGTTCCTGTGTGTCAGTGTCTGGCACTAAACTCTGGAAGAGGTTTAGCACCGGACTCAAACATGTTCAAATTCAATCATTCATAAAAATGAACAAAGGAACTATCATTGAACAAGCTGAGAGGACTCAAAGGTTATTAGTTTAATTATCTCTTTTTTTTATACTTGAAATTAACCAATCAAATTAAAATCAGTTGTTGAATTCCCAACAGCAGTGGTCCTCAACCAGTGGTACCAGATTGGGCGGTTTTTGTTCTGCATTTGCGCCCAAAATGGACATAGTTTGGGTGGGTTTGGGGTCGGTTCGGCGGTTTTTATTCCTCATCAAAATATTTTTCAACCAGGGACGTGCAGTCAGGGGAGGCACGTGAGACAGTGCCACACGACATCGTCCTCGCCATCATAAGCAACAATTCATATGACAAATATGTGTTCACTATTCTGTTCTATAAATGCAATATACAGACCAAAAGTTTGGACACACCTTCCCAGAATACTGTATATCTATATCATTTTAGTCCTTCCCTGTGACAGACTGGCGACATGTCCAGGACGTCCTCTGCCTTCGCCCACAAGTGGCCAGGATAGGCTCCGGCAGCCCCGTGTCCCCCGAAAGGGATAAAACGGAAGCAGACGAATGAATTTTAGTCTTTATTAGCCCAAAAATCTGTGTATTTTGCGTATTTCTTGTTCAGTCACAGCGCAGGCTATGAGGTGATGCGGCACACAGCAGATCCTGCAGCAAATGGGAAGTTCTAAATAAATGATGATTAATTGCAGCTCATTAATCCCTCATCCCTTAATCCCCTTGTGGGACGTGGCGGTTTTTAGATGACTTTTGGGTTGAAAAACTGTGACTGTATCTGGCAACACTGTCGTCAACCTTTTCAAAGCCGCAGACAGGCCTGTACAAGGCTGGGGTTGGTTTTTGGGAGGAATCAACATTATACACTTAAAAGCTCAAAAACTGGATTTTTAAAAAAAAGTTTTAGGGTAAAGTTTATCTTCATCCTCTGATATTTGCTAACCTTATTGTTTCAATTCAGAGGTTGGAGCAGCCGCTTTAAGAAAGCAGCAGCGGATGGATTTTCAACTTGTGAAGTGACTTGACATGCGTCAAGAATGAGTCTGATGTGCTGCAGAGAATTCAGTATTCATTCTTTTTTTTCATTGATTCATCTTCTAAACATGTTGTTGTCCCTTTTGGGGTCACGGGGAATTCAGTAGTTCAGTAGAGACTTCAGTAATTTTTCAAAATAAAATGTCTTATTATCGTCGTTGGTTGTTGGATTATTAAAAACCCCCAGAAAAACTGCATGTTGTTTTTTCTTTCTTTTGCTGTAGTTTCATGGACTGGTAGGGGTCCGTGGAACTCATAACATGTTTCAGTTTCAAAGGGATTCTTTTCTCTGACACAGAAGCTTTTGTTGCATTCAGGTGCTGAGATCAAGGGAATGATCCCGGGCTTCAACACCACCGTGCTGACCAACCTTCCCCGCTCCATGCTGCTCATCCAGGTGGAGAGTGTCCTCATGGGCTTCGCCTTTCTTGCCATGATCATTGTAAGATTCAACATACGTGTACAGTATTCATCCGTGACTGCCCCCCTCCCCCAACGTCAATAGATCTGGTTCACCTTATCAGTGTCAACGTCTGAGCCTCTGATTGATAGTCAATATAAGTTCATTTTGCATAATTTGATTTGATCCACTGACTTAAAATTGATCCAAGACATCTTTATCCAAGCAGTGTGACTCAGAGATAAATACCTGGTACTGAACAGAGCTGGTTACATTTTTCAAGATTCCTTGTATTTCTTGCAAGATAATCAACTGTTTAATAAGTATGTGTTATTCATTTTACTCATCAAATGTCAAACTTGTTTAAAAAAAAAAAAAATCAGAATCCACTGAGTTGCTTTCTATGTGATGGCGCCAACAGTTTCTCGTGCTGTGCGGCCCCGCCTATCGCCCAACGGAGGAGATTGACCTTCGTAGCATTGGCTGGGGTAACATCTTTCAGCTGCCCTTTAAACACCTGAGAGACTACCGCCTGCGGCTGCTCTGCCCCTTTTTCATCTACAGTGGATTAGAAGTGCTGTTCGCCATCACAGGATTCTCCCTGGTACTGCACCCATCCACGTACCGTTGGCAGTAACTTGGTTTATCAATAGTCTGAGAGAATTCCCTCGCATTTCCATCTCTTGTGCTCTGCAGTCATATGGCGTCTGCATTCTGGGCCTGAAGTACCTGTGGCTCCTCATCGTTGTCTACGGCCTCTCCAGCTCCGTGTTCTCCTCCCTCTCTCTTTTCCTGCTGCGCCTCCCTCGCTGGCTGTGTCTGCTTGGAGGTGCTGCAGTGCATGCGGTGCTAATTATTGCCCTTCTGGCGTTCTCTTCAAAACCTGACCAACCAGACTATTTGGGACCCCTGCTGGTGATTTCTGTGCTGTGGGGACTCGGCACTGCCCTGAACAAGACTGGAGTAAGCAGTGAGTATCATCTGACGTGTTGGGGGGAAATGTTATTGAACAAGAATACATTCAATAATATGCAAAATTATTTCAATTAGTTATTTTCCCTTTAGGGGGGTATAACAGCCTTCCTCCACCATATTTTTCTTTAAATCCTTTTTACTTTTTCAAAAATTGACAGTGCTCATCCTTATCCTGTGGGTTTTATGTATGAAATCTGGTTGTGCCCACTGACCTTAAAATGGTTTTCTGTGAGACATGGCTGTCAAAAATCTGCCAAAATGTTTAAGTACGACTTTGGTAAACTACAAAGTGGCACCACTGGATGGATTGTCAATGGATTTCAGACTTATTAGCTGTGTTGCATGGTCTGCTAAAGAGGTGGACGAGTAGAACAATGCAGCTCCCTAGAAAACTATACAAAACTTCCCATCAGTTCCTCTGATCAATCTCATGCTGCCTCTTGTTCCCTCTAGGCATTCTGGGAAGTGTAGTCATCACACAGGATCAACTGTTTCAATTGCTTAATGAGTCCCTATAATCTGGTGATCCTTATATATGAAAATTGACTGCTCCTTCTCTGTTCATTGATAGTGAGCGTCATAATCCAGTGTGCTTTTAGTCAAAGGCTCCAGACTAAATGTTTGCAGGGGTTGCACCGGTGCGCCTAACCTTTTTTCTTAGGTGCACCAGCCTGAATGTTTGGTGCATCTACCTTCTCAGCCTTATTGCATTAAACTCGGCACTTTTACAGTGTCACTTCCTTTTTAATTGCTGTCAATATTGGCATGAAGGACTGGAAAATGATTAACTTAAAAACTGGAAAACAAAGGCCTTTATGTGAAACACAATTCTACAGTAATGATTAATTACTTAAAGAAATCTGTGTTTAAAGACCCGGTCTAAAAAATCTCTGTTTTTAGTGTTTTTAACATGTTCTTTTTCTAGTGATAGAGGACATGTATAAAAGAATTTAGGATTAAAACTGCATTTCTGAGTATTCCTTTATTCAAATCGGAGCAAATAAAAACGCGTCGTGTAAAAACTCAAATTTGTGACACAACAAGAGTGAAATAGACGGACGAAAGTCTCCGTCTTCTGCCTCATTCTGATGCATCCAATCGCAGACAAATGGATCCATGAATGTCTTTGTTTTCCTCGTCTGAGCTGGGATTTGGCTCAGACTCTCCAGTTCTGACATGGCTCGCTGTTTTTGCTGCACTATCATGTTATGTTGGGGATGCGAGGGGCTGTAAGCCAGCAGGAGAGGGGGTAAACAAAGATTTCATGGGATATCAGTGGAGGGGTTACTTCCGCACCAACAGCCGACAACTCAGGGGAATTTCTGATGAACTCCTGCTGACCTGTAAAAAATAAAAGTATAAAGTTTTGTGAGTAGTACAGAGCATATCCAGAATCTCTTCATTGGTAAGTCTTGAATTAAAATCTAATTTATTAACAGCAGCTACTGTATGTTTGGGTCAGCAGTAACATTCATGTTTGTGGTTTAAGGTGCTTCATGTCAAGTAACTGTCTGTCAGAATGATGGACAAACGTCATCATCTCATCAGCGATGTCCCATAATACCTTTTCCTGTTTCTTCTTTGCTTCTGGAAATTACTTCTGTTTTGTGAAACTTTTTTTTTTTTTTAATTTGTTTCGGTTTGTGGAATTTTGTTTTCATTTCTAAAACTTGACTCTGTTTTTTTTATTATTTGTTTTGCCTTTTCCATTTTTTTATTTGTGATCTTTAAAATGTTTTGCATTGAGGGATTTGTTTATGTGATTTAAACTTCATGGCCACCATAGTTAATCATTTAACACCAATAATGTCACAGTGACACCTAAATAACAGCGTTTTTTTTTTTGACACACTGTAAATCTTCAACTGTTCACATGATCCCCGTGAATCAGCTGATTCTGACGAAGAGAAAAGCGTCTTTTCCTTCTGAATTTGCACCGCTATGCAACACATTACAAACGTAGAGCGACGATGCAAAGCCGCTTTTCTCTGCAGCAGAATCAGCTAAATGTTGATTACGTAAACGCTGCACAGTGCTGCACATCAGCGCAAGGCTCTTTTCTCCTCTTCAGAATCCGCTGGAATTACATTAACCGTGTTAACGGTTGAAAAGTTACGGTAGACGAAAGAATGTAAACAGTGGAGCTGAAACTCCGATATTTAAGAATTTTAACAGACATTTTTCATTCCCTCCAACTGCCGCCATCACTGGTCACATGTGCACAGCATGCGTGTGCACGGACGACTCGGGTGTACATCGTCATAAGCAAAAACAATCATTCTTATTCGAGGTGTGGTACACCTGTACACGTACAGGAATGACACTTTCAGAGCCGTTCTTTTTTATTCCATTATTTTTCTTGCATGGTTTCAGTTGCGACCATGGATATATATTTTTTTAAGCCTAAAAAATCACACGTGCGACTAAATTGGTCACACTCTAGAACCCTGTTTTCAGTCAGATGCCTTTGGTGAGACCATCCTATGTATTTACCCTGACTAAAGCCCTGAATTAGGCCCCTCTGTGGTTGTGTTGTTGGGATCACTCCTTCCATGTGAATAATTTCTATTAGTTATGTTGAACCAAACTCCAACAGAATCATCAAGGCTTTAAGTGGAAGTAAAACGAGCAAACCTCTGAAACGCATCATTTCATCTGTTTCATTCATATCCAGACCACATTTTTAGAATGAGCCTAGCTAAAAGTACTCTGCTGGAAAACAGTTGGGTTGTGTCCAAATTTCCTCACTACTCACCTATTTGGTGCACCGTGTAGGGCGTTCGCCATTATGTTGGAATGTCTGAATCTACAATTGTAAAATCTAGTGCCCTGGAAATGTGAAAATCTGCCAAAAAAACCAGTGTGCATTGATGCTCACAAGATTGGTGAATATAGACCACAATGCATTGCATTTGAACAATTTGTCAGTTACATTTTTTTTACTTAAATACTTTTAAATGCAAATCATCCCAAGTTTTCCTCACCAGAATGCAGTAGATTCCTAAATAGTCTTCAGCAAATGTTCATATTTATTAGGTCTTTACTTTGGGCAACGGGTGACGACAAATTTGCCTTAAAAAAAGAAGAAAGTAGTGAGCATGGTGTCTGAATCGGGTAAAAATCCGGGGCACTGGATAGTCCTGCACTTATAGGGGTCACTGAGTAATTAGGGAATTTATACATAGCTTGTTTTGTTTTCTGTAATTCCTCCACATAACCTGGATGAGGTGACAGTGGAGGCATAAGATTCTCAGGACAGGAAAAGAAGACATCCATCTCAATCTATCAAATCAAAGGGGACAGAAATGGCTGATATGAGAAACACAAGGACAAACAAGCTGGTTCGACCATAAAAATCATCCATCCATGAATTTTCTGAACCCCCTATATACCATACAGAGTTATGGGGTTGCTGGAGCCTGTCTTGTGTGTCCGTCTGTCGCAGGGCACACGCCATAAATACAGACACAGGGAAGTTATTTTTTCTTTTGCTAGGTTTAAGATGCTACTGTAGTCTGTCTAACATGCTTTAGCTTCACTGAAACGTGCAGTGAAACTCCTGGACAGGTTAGCCCATTCCCAGCAGTGATCAAGGTGTGTCAGAAAACATTCCTTATTCTATTCCTTATTCTGGTTAGCCTCTTTAACAAAATCATTTATGGGGAATTTTTTCAATGGAATGAAATTGCAATTGTAAATGTTAGGATTTGCAAACATGCTAACCGTGGGCCTCATTGCTCAGTTTATGATCTGCAATTGGTTTAAAAAGGACAAGTCAACATATGTAACATCAAATTTGATGTTACTGCACCACATGAGGACAGAAGACTAACCACAACCAGAAGATCTTCTGCATCAGTGTGGCCTCTTGTAAAAAATACATGTCAAAACAGAGCGAGTGGTAAATTTGATCATTTATTGTCGTAGTTGTGTGTTTAAAAAAAAAGTGCTCCACAGGATGAGGAAACAGAAGTGACTGATGGTTAACGTTGACAGAGCTTTGGTCTCCATATCTTTGCATATTGGGTCGCATGAAGAGAAATGGAGCTCTGCAGACGTCTACTTGGTTGATGACCTCTGGTCAATTCTACAGGATCAACTTCATAAGCTTTTAGAAGTTAAAACTGACCACCAAAGATTTAGATTTAAGGGACTTTGCAACTATTTTTGCACACTGGGGTAAATTTTCTTGTATCCTGTTTCTGCATGATGTCATTTCCGTGTGCGGCAGTTCTTCTTGGTATGTTGTATGCTGAGGAAAAAGAGCGGCTGGACTTCATCTACACCATCTATCACTGGTGGCAAGCCATTGCCATCTTCATCGTCTACCTCTGGTCTGGCCTGCCTATGAGGGTAAATGACAGTTTTAGGGGGAATATAAAAAAAACTGAATTTAAACCATACTTACAATCTTTTTTTTCCCCATTTACCTCGTTCTGTCTCTGCAGGCCAAACTCTCTATCCTGCTGGCCACATTACTGCTGTCCTGCTATTGCTACTATGTGATGGAGCGTCGGATGGCCAAGAAAGTTCAGCACAGACTGCCTCGCATTCCTCGCCCACGACATAAGGTAATCAGCCACTACTTTGCAGACAGTTTGATGCATCTATTTACCATTAGTCTGTTTTCATCGAATTAAATACTTTTCCGTCATCACAAGTAGTGATTTCTTTCTGATTACTCTTTGCCACGATGGTACATTTGGAAGAAATGTGGTTGCTGTTAAAAGATATTTGAAAATAACATCCACGGTATTTGATGTGTGGTCCTAATGAAGGAACATGCTTAATGTTTGCTTTATTTCATAACAAACCATGTCCAGTAGTTTGTCTGGTACTTAGCTGTTCCTAACTAGTTTAAAGAAAAACCCTTCAGAGTAGGGATGGGTATCGTTAAGGTTTTACTACTACTCTTATTGATACTGCTTTTCGATCTGGTATTTTAACAATACTCTTATCGATACTTTTTGAGGACGAAAAATAAATAAATAAAAAATTAAGAACATAAAGTGTATTATTTCCTCATTATGCAACTTTTTTTTTACAAATCATTTCACTTAATACATTTTTCCTACTTAAAAAGTAAAATACATGAAAAAAGAAGTTAATTAAAAAAATAAACAGCAATATTTTGACATATTGGTGTCATGATGTAAATATAAAATAAAATAAATAAATGTTTGAGTTCATAAAATTATCCCAGAGAAAGTTTCTGCTTCAACTCCCGCCGTGAAAGCTGCGTCTAAATCTGACGCCCGTGTTTCCATCTCTTTGAAGCCAAAGCCCCCCCCCCCTCTCTATCTGCTTTTCCTCTCTATCTGTTCACCTGTTCTCATCCGCTGCAGTTGTTTTTTCTCGCGCTCCTCAGTGTGTTCTACACAGAGAGCGCAAAATACGTCATCATAGCTGCAGGTTGACACCATAGTCACGGCGCTCCAGCACAGATGTAATTAATTTTATGCACGTGCCGCGTACTGTCTGAACAACAGCCCGCCCCCCGTGCACACAAATAGCTAGACAGACCTCTACTCTTCAGCGAGAATTGCGAAATAAACATCATCATTAATAAATGGAAAATTGACTGACTTGGTGAGTTAAATATGGCAGATAACGTTTACATCTTGTGGGACACAAAAGAAAAGTAACTTCTCCAGTACCGATAGCAGAACCGTTGAGGTCAGATCTTAATGATACTGCGGTCTTTAAGAATGTTGCCCCGGGGGCTCAATCAATACCGGGGCACGGTACCCATCCCTACTTCCGAGTTTGGTCAGTTTGGTAAGACACAATTGTTTTTCTTGTTTTCTTGTTTTTTTTCTTAAACTTTGAATGTGTTTTATAATTTATAATGGGTGTTTCTGTGCTATTCAGTGTTGAAGATAATGGGTCCTCCTCTCTCAGGACAGGACCTCTCTTTAGTATCTGGAATTTCCTTCATACTCCAGATTCATTTGAAGCATCTTCATGTTGTTCAACTATGTCAACAGACATCTGTCACATAGGACATTTAGGACATTCTATAAAATTATTGCAACACATGTCAGTTTAACATTTGCCAGTTTGAAATCAGTCAATTACCTTAGCCCTTGTGCTGTCCTGTGGGGTCCAGATGACCCCACCCTTACATTGACGTGTTCTCCCTACCATGACAAAGGTGGATAAAGGTGCAGAGGATTTCATGTAATCCATGGACACCAGTGAAGATCACAAATCATTGAAGAAAAAAGGTTCAGTGCACTGTCCTGTGGGGTCTAGATGACCCCATTCCCAATGTTAACATGCCTCCAGGCACGTTAAAAGTTTCTCTAATTATTCTAGTATTTTCTGATTAGAAATGCCTTCTTTAAACGCTGAATCCTTCAATTTCACAATCTTCTGTATAAATAAAATCAGAACAAAAGCCTGTGTTTTAAAGGATCAGATGTAAAATAGAATTTAGCTGTGAATCCCAACATAGAACCAAAGTCTCATTTGGTGCAGCTGTCAGGAACTGGAGCCAAAATGCAGGAAACTGGGCATGGTGGCAGAAACATAAACATTTATGAACAGGGCAAAATCTAAGGAGAAACAAAAAGCAGATCAAACTGATGATCTGACAACGTAGAACTGGAAAACAGACACTTCTGAGCACTGAGGACATTTAACAGAAAAGAAGACGGCTGTGGATAATTAACATGAACCTGGAGTGACCGACAGGGAACAGAACACGACCAAAACCACCACTGAAAAACTGCTGAATCCTCACAGCAACAGTGTAATATAGTTAAATATGATTCATGTCAGCATTCTGGGGATGACAGTTGTTGGATATCTGTGTATAAAATATTACCATCTGGAGTAAACCAGATTAATGTTGATTATGCCTGCAGCACATTGTGCCAACATAAATAGCCTCCAGTGTTCTATTGCTTTGATGTCTTCCAAGTGAACAAACTTATGTTGACAGTCATTTGTTTGCATAAATGACTATTGTATAACTTTCACCTACAGTAGAAAGTATCTATCTAAATAAAGTATTATTTAAGTATCTAAATAAAGTATCTATAAGTACTTTATTTAAAATTTTCTTAATTTCCATATTGTTTTAAGGACGAAAAAAAAGTGTTTTTGCTGCCTTTTTCCGACTTTGAGCCCCCGCCCCTCTAAGTCCTGTGCACGTCCCTGCCGCTGGCGGTCGGTGCCACTTGATGCGGACGGCTGCCGTCTGGACACATTTTCCAATCAGAGCTTCTGCTGCCCGGCGATCTGACTGCTGCTGCCCTGTGGCCACCTCATTTTGTAATGACATCATTGCCGCCTGATTGTCTCCATTAATCACCACGCCAACGCCAATTTTTTTCCCCCAAGAAATCGGGCGGCGGCAGCTAATCTAAAAAATTCTGCTTATGAATCCCCATCCCGCAGTGACAGTTGAATGTGTCACCATAGCATAAGCGGGGCAGATGATGTTGGTGGTGAAATTTGATCCAATAGCAGTCACAAAACTGATGTTGGATGCTATTGGCCTTTTGCCTCAGTCAGAGCCGGCCTTACCAGTGGATTTGGGCTGCCTGCGGGTAAAAAATGGGCAAACTTGTAAAGGGCATGCAGGTGGCCTGCATGACATTTTAAGATTTTAGGCTACTCAGTGAGTCTGTCAAGTGAAAATGCACTTTTCTATTCTATACGCAAACTGCGGCACACTCATACGTAAGGGTAAAAAAATGGTGACGCAAGTCAGATGCAGCCATGTTGTACGGATTTTCTTTTATTTTATTTTTTCAAACCCAGCGCACTGCAAAAGGTGTGCACTCCTTGCATGCAGCCTGGGTGTCAGAAATTAGAAAGTTAAACAATCAGAGCTCAGTTTGTGTGGACATTCTGCGGACATCTTAAGGGCACTCCACTGCGCATGCAGCATTTGCGTGCAGTCAGTCAGGGGCCAGTACTCGCACCATAATAGCAACTGGAGTGTGGCTTTAGGGCACCGTACAACAGTATGGGGTAAGGAATCTGTCAAGAAGAAATGTATTCACTATGAAAAAGGTTTGCACAAACCAAAGCTAAATGCACAACTTTGCAGAAACATATGGAGTCATGGTTTCTACTATTTTCTACTAAAATATTTCGTGTTTATAGTTATATGTACATGAGAATACAAGTTACGGTTTTGAGATCCATTTGACTTTTTGACAGATGTTATATTAAGGATTCAGTCTCAGTCAGAAATGGTGGATCATCTGCAGATTTTTCTGCTCTCTTCAGAATCGATCCTACACTTCTTGATTTATTCAGAAGAGACGTATTTAAGCGTGTCCTCCTTCACTGCAGCCCCTCTGTCTTCCTAACAAACCTCTTCACCACCTCCCCTCCTGCTCAATCATTGAGGTAACAAAGTCGTGCATTTTCTCCCATCCCATAGAATGACAGAAGTGAAGCATCACTGTGTCACACTGTGAAGGCGTACGTACTGCTACCTCATAGGAATTTCAGTTTGGTACATAAAGATTAAACATGAAGGGCTGTCTATTGCATCAAATGCATGAACAAATGTGGATGTCTGCAGCAGTTTCACTCTATTACTGCGACTGAGTGAATGAAATGAGGTGTGGGCAGATGTACCCCCCTGGGTATGTATGGGAGGAAGGACTTCAGAGAAAGTTAATTTGATCTGAGGCTGGAGCGTTTTCTTTAATGAATGTCTCTATTTTCCTACAGTGGTTCGTCCTTGGGCTGCCTGGTAAAGTAGCAGACATCTTCACCAGCTTTACTTCCAACTAAAGTCTGCTTTCTCCAGAGTTTTCATTTGCAATCAACTTGCTTTTGAACGACTAACTTACTGAGGAAGTTGTCTACTGCTAAAGATATTGTTATGCTTAGTGAACTACAGATTAAGAGAATTGCTGAGATTTATAAAAAAAAAAGCACATATTCTGTGTCCAGGCATTTGCCCCATTAGACTTTTCACTCAAAACCGCACCATTTATTCTTTAAACCGGGAGTTTTGTGATCCCTTGCACTAGTGAAAAGCAATCCCCTTTAGCCCGATCACAGGATTTTCACCTTACGATCCTTATAGAGAGTAAGAACCACTGAAGAAATAAATAGTCAGTTTATGCATCTGGGATGCAATCTTGATGACATTGTAGTGACAGATGGGCATAACGTAGCGAGGTTGGAGGTGTTTAATTAAACAGGCCAATGGGGGGCTGGTCAGTGAAGGATACAGCTACATAGCTTTTGCTCTGTGTTCCATGGAAAGCCCTTACTGCTGTGATGACGGGGGACTGGGCTCTCTGCATGCTGGATAGAAATGAAGTTCTATCCACAGAGACATTTACTGTTGATTGGAGATTTATTACGCAGTCCAAGAAAATCCGGTTAAGGGTTTTGGGGCAGATATTGGACTCGTTGCCTATATGAATATGGGATTGCAATGCCCTTAGTTGTGTGAACGCTTCAAAGCATTCACTCTTTCCCTTTTTCATGGCCATAAAATTCCTTCATGCTTTTTGTTATTTTAGCAATTTTGAGGTATTTCTGCCAAATGTCTGCTTGTTCAGGAGCATCCTGCTTGTGTTTTTTGGATAGGTTTTATGGTTTTTAAAAATACATTTTCAGCCCCATGGGAATGAATATGAAACCGTTCAACTCCTTCAAAACTTTTGCCAGTTGGAAACTATTCAACCTTTCAGCAGGGACTGTGCTTTCAGATGGACTCAGCTTTTAAAACCCCCAACAGTTTTTACACTATTACAGTTCCGTTTAAATGAAAATTTCAGAGGATTTCTGGATTTCTAATGGAAGTCAATGTGCAGGAGCTAGTGATGACATCATCACTTGGACTCAGAAGAGGTGATTTTTTAAGACTCTTTATTTATTTTTACTTTTTTAATAAACTACCATAACTCCAACACAATTGGTCACATTTGAGTTTTATTTTCAGCAAAGCACAGGAATATGCTTCTAGTTTCAAAAAATCCCACTCTAGAAACTGAGAAAACCACTCAACTCTATATCAGGCCATTTCAAATCAGGTGATCGTTACACTTCCCACATCCTGTTTTCTACTTGCAATGCTGACAACATACTTGAATTTAGAGACTTAAAACCAGCACACAGATGGGATTCTTTTTTTTTTTTTTTTTTTTTTTTACAAAGGTTCAATGACTGATAAGTGAAGTAGGTTTGAATGGATAAACAGCTGTGTCAAGCAAGTGAAAATTACCACTGGGATTCTCTGCTCAGAGGAAGAGCTTAGCTTTCACTCTTCTGATCCATTTAAGATAAAGACTTAAAGCTTGAGTCAAATAGGATTTCTATGGCTGGATTCCTCTTTGTTTGAACTGAAATTATTATGATCAGATTTATGGTTAGAGCATCCAAATATTTGGAGCAACCTGGGTGAAGATTAATCTGCAGTTTCTGTTTTTTGTTTAGCGAGCAGCAGCTGCTCGCATAGAATATTTACAAATAGATCCGCATCTCCTGCCTCATAAATACCATATGGAGACAGCTTCTCCACTTATTCTGAAGTGCACACCGCACACACACACAGGTTCAAGAGCACACTAAATGCGCTTATTCCAGTCGTTCCCTTTCATAGCTCTCTTTTGAGATTTGAAACACTTGATATGAAACACTGAGCCAGAAAGCAAAGCTCTCAATTTACCGGTCGATCTTCGTTCCAGTACTCACCTATGGTCATGAGCTCTGGGTCATGACTGAAAGAACGAGGTCCCGAATACAAGCGACTGAAATGAGCTTCATCTGTAGGGTGGCTGGGCGCTCCCTTAGGGATGGGGCGAGAAACTCAGTCACCCACGGAGAGCTTGGAGAAGAACCACTGCTCCTCCACATCCAGAGGAGCCAATTGAGGTGGCTCGGGCATCTGGTCCGGATGCCTCCTGGACGCCTTTCTGGAGAGGTGTTCCGGGCATGTCCCACTGGGTGGGGGCCCTGGGGAAGACCCAGGACATGCTGGAGAGACTACGTCTCTCGACTGGCCTGAGAACGCCTCGGGGTCCCCCCAGAGGAGCTGGAGGAAGTGACTGGGGCGAGGCAAGTCTGGGCGTCTTTGCTTAGACTGCTGCACTCGCAACCCGGTCCCAGAGAAGCGCAGGAAGATGGATGGATGGATGGATGAAACACTTGGTGTCATAAAATTCCAGCCGGGCATAAACCGCATTTAAATAATTTCTCCTCCATGGTCAATTGTCAAATGGTTGACACTCATGGAAATTTAAAGAGATTCCATCCATATGTCACTACCAAATCCGAGTCCCTGATTGGTCAAAGTTCGGCCTGCTTTAACTTTCAATGTGAGTTCAATGGCTGCACATTTTGTATGTAGAGCCCAAAAACGGTTTCAGACATGTGAACGCGAGTTTTGAACACAGAAGCCTGAAACACACTTTCACATAGACCTTTCAGTGGAAGTGGCTGCTTGAATGTGCGTGCAGAGGGCGGTGTGAACATAGATGTAGACTTACATGGGAGTTTACACAGAGATCTTTCTGCTGATCTTTTTTTTTAATTTTTTATATTCCTTTTATCCTCTTAGACTTGATAACATTTTGCTCAATTAAATGTTGCTCCTTTTCACAAACCACTTTTCTTCTAAATATTTTTCTTTAAAATGACCTATTATTAAACATCTTGTTTTTTTATTTAGTTAGTGTGTCATTTCAGTTGAGATTTTAACAACCTTTAAAGTCCCTTTAAGTTCTTTTTATGCTTTTGCAAACTTTTTTGTAAACATATGCAGCATTTTTGATACAGGAAATCATTTTCACATCAGGCAAATGGCTGCAACTAGTTCATTGTGAATCCTTTTCGAATTTTATGTAGCCTTTTTAACATGACTAAAACTGTGCTCACATATTTATTTTTCTTTCTTTTGTTGTCAGGTAAAAGGCTACCGTTACCTGGAAGAGGACAACTCAGATGAATCTGATTCAGAGAAAAGTGGGGAAGAGGAGAATGATGAAAACATTGAAGAGATGCCATCAGCAGACGGGGAGGAAGAGGAACAGGATGCTGGGACAGAGGGGGCTGACTCACCCAGAGTCTGGAGGAGAGGAGCCAGGGGTCAACAGCACAGATGGGAAGATGGCCACCTCCAGGGGGCCGAGGAAGAGGAGAAGCAAGTAGTAGAGTAAGAGAGGATGTGAAGAAAAGACAAGTCTATGAGAACTGCAGGATGCCGTTGATTTGAATGTTTTCTTTTCTTTTTTCTTTTCACTGAATAGAGAACGTTTGGCCTTATTGTTACCCAAAAAATATGAACTTTACATTTATAAGAATAATTGTTTAGGCAACAACACATAAAATGACATTTATGACGTTTTCCTCAGAACAGTTACAGAGGAATTTAAAATATTCCCACTAAACTCTCAGGATTTAGCAAAACCCCAAGAAAAACTGGAGAGTGTGAAGCCAGTGTAATGAAGCTAAAATAGGGGAAATAAGATCATTTTTTCTCACTGGAGTTAAAAGACCTGCAGCTGCATTTTGTACCAGATGGAGTTGAGCGATGGTTGTAGCGCTACCCGCCACAAACAGGGAAGTGCAATAATCCAGCCTGGTGGAAACAAAGGTGTAGATCACTGCCTTAAAATTGTAAAAGGAAAGGACATTGTCTCCCTCATGCCAGCTGCCTTAAGTGGACAAAAACTTGACTTAAAAATCATTAACTGCACGAGAACTGATCCAAGGGAGTGTGATGTCAAGAATCATGGAGCCTATTTTTTTTTTTTGTCCCTCAACTTTCAGTTCAGTGTCCACCTTCACCTCTAAATTATTTACATGAGGTTCCGCATTTTTGTTTAAAGAACCTAGATTGGCAGGGGGGGACCCAAAAAACCATCACTTCTGTTTTACTGTCATTGAGGAGTGAAAATGTTCAATTTGAACGATTCTTTATATAGTGCATTAACTGGTGACACTGATGATGTAGAGGATCTACCTTTGTTCTCACTTCAAGTTTCACAAGAATCCACCTCCCCAACATGGGACATAGCATATTTGCTTTTCACATTAAGGGCTCCAAACGCTTTTAAAACTGCTGGAAGGTGTTTACTTTTTAGCAAAAAAAAAAAAAAAAAGGTCTGGTATTTCCTTGTATTTTTTAGGTTGACATGAAAGTGTCTTCGAAATGCTGTTGGAATAAAAAAAAAGACATGGAACTCTTTTGGAGAGCAGGGATGTGGTCTGGTTTTCCTGCACTTAAGAGAGCCACCTGTTGATTCTTAAAGACAATGAATAGTGGAAGAAAAAATAGTGGAGAAATGGACAAAAGCTTGGTTTTCCTGTTTCCTGCAGATTATTGGTTGTTGCGTTTCAAGCAAAGAGCTTGAACTTTAACTGAGCAAATATCCAAAACTATGTCAGAAGGATAAACAGTTTCTTTTCTTTAGTATTTGTTAAATTGCAGTTCTTAACTCATGCACCTTTTTCTGATAATCCAAAGCAGAAATGATGCCTAAGATCTGGTCTTGCATGTATGTTTACACATCTTGAATCTCTAGTTCCATATTTACGCCCCTGAAATATTTCAACCTACAATGGCCATATGTTACATGGTATATTGTCATCTATGTTTAAATACAATCTTTTAAAAAACTTATGTTCATGCCAACTTTTTCTAAAAGCTATGACATAAATTTAAAGTAAAATGGTGCCATCAGGCTAACAGAGCTGCCCAACATGCTCTGTTCATTCCAACAGTTTGATGAATCTGTCTGTGTTTAATTAACTATAAAATTGTGTCTGGCTCTCATCAAAATTTGCCCTTTAGTGGGTTCGATGGTGGGCCTTGAGGGAGGAAAAGGGTTGTTCTTATTGGGACAAAATGTTGAGAGTAATGTGGTGTAGGCTGTATGAAAATGAGAAGAGCCACATGACTTACTGACTCAGGCCATGACCACCAATATGAGCACTTCAACCTAACAAAAGCTTGTTGCAGACACGTCTTTAGTAAACACGCACATGGTCTGTTGTGGTTTCCCTAGACAGGTTTGTGTAGAATAAAGCTGTCCAGTCCACAGGTATGACGCAAAGTATTTGTATATATGTAAGAGAACCACGTTTACCTGTGGCTTTATTTGGAAAGAAAGCTGTTGTTCCCATAGATGAGGTGCTAGAAGAGCATCAGTAGTTCTTAGTAGTCATTTATAAAATTGCACAGCACAGAGCTGAGAGGGCAAGCATGCAGAAACTAAAAATAGTTGAAGTTCTGTGCTTGAATCCAGATTTTGATGAAGGTGACCTGATCAGAGCTCTTGGTGGGTATATGTTGGCGCCAGTGTTCGACAGCAGAGCCACCATTGGTGTGTGAATGTGGGTTTGCATGGGGGAATGGGACTGTGACAGTAAAGCACTTTAGGCCTTTATGGAAGGTAGTAAAGTGCTACATCAGAATCCACCATTTACCACTAGATGGCTTAGTTGGCTCTGACTGGTGCACGGGAAATCAGGGTTCGTTTCCTAGGAGGGGTGATGAGCTTCATCCAGTGTGGGCCCTTGGGCGAGATCCTTCACGCTGCTGCCTAACTGTGCAACCACAAGCTGGCCTCAAAGGTGGGTCTCCCTCTGCTGGTTCCCAGCCCGGATAGAATGCAGGGTTGTGTCAAGAAGGACACCCGGCATAAAATCTCTGCCAAACCACCTGTGCGAACCAGTGGAAGCTAATTTGCTGTGGTGACACCTGGAGGGAAACACCCAAAGATGAACATTAATATTTGGTCAGTCACAGGAAAAGAAATTCAAGATTGTTAGCATCCAGACACTTATTAAGTCATTTATCCCCCATCTCCACAGAGGATTGTGTATTTTGTTGCCCCTGCAGGTCCAAATGGTCAAAAAAGGGTAAAGTTAAGGAGTCCCTGAAAGCAAAGTGATGGATGCCACTAGATATGGAAGCTATGGAGAGTACCCACATTGAAGGGGGTGCAAATCCTGAAAATTAAGCTAATAAAGCTAATAGCTGTGAGGAATGATGATGTTTCATTGTTTGGGCAATGTCACAGATTGTGTAGTGTCCAAACCTCAACCTCCTCCTGGTCTTACTTACAGAGGGGACGCTGACACGCTTTTTGGTTTGTGAACTCAGGATGTCAACTAGGACCACTGTTAAATGTTTAAAACTCATTTAACTGGTTACTGTAAGCTGTAAGAGCATCAGTGATCATTTAGAACCTCATTGTATTTGTTGTCAGGTCACTGATGTTTATTGGCGGGGTGGGAGGTGATGGGAGGCTCTACAAGGTGTCGCTGTCCTCAAAAGGCTGAATGATTGCTGGGTTCATACATTTTTTCAAATAAATAAGAGTTTCATAGTATAACGTTTTTTTTTTTGTTTGTTTTTTTTACAAGATTATGTTTTATTTTCATGATTAGTGTTTGTATGTTGTATAATTGTGGCTAATGAGCTTTTATAAAAACTGGCTGCTTAAAACTGGTCATGTGGGTTTGATGACATACTAGGAATGAAAAGTTTAGGATTTGGATACATTTTTAGGAATGTTTTCATGCTATGAATGTCAGTATTTCTGTTTTCTGTGCTCTTGTGCTGCTTCCTGAAGCAATTGAACTTCACTGTTGTAACTATTGTCTTGCCAGCTCCTGATGATGTTGCTGTAACTTACTCTGGATGTTTGCTGTGTTCCAGTAAAATAAGTTGGAGATGTGTTTTCAGTTTGTGATTCTCAGGCTAATATATTTCATTCTGGTCTTGGACAAAACCTGGACTGTAAACGTATGCAAGGCGATCCATGGGATCATACAGCAGCTGCATACATTTCTATAACTTTAGTGCTGTTTCTCTCTCTATTGGTGCCCTGCACAACACTTGTATTTTATTTTGGACCAAACTGTAAAAATCAAAAGAGTTTTTCTTCTATGTATTTACAAAATGATGAAAAAATAAAGCCAACAACTAATCAATTATCCGTCTGTAACAAATATGCCTTCAGCATTTCAAAATTGACAATGAAAGAACAAGACATAACTCGGGACATAGAGCATCTCTTTTGACGCAGTTTCTTCATGCACTTCTAAATGATCAGGTATGTCTAAGTATTTTGCCTTCAGAGCACTTGATTTAAAAAAAATTGGTTTTCTTCTTTGCAATTATCTTTTACAACTCAGATTTATATTACTGTGGCAGCAACACAAATCTTAAGACTTCCACACTGTTCCAATTCATAAAAAAAGACTTACACCTTATGGTGTTAACTTTTTACGGAGTCACTTGCCTTTGTATTTTGGTGTCTGGTTTCTTTGTCAAGTTCCTATTCAGCTGATTGAAGCTTGTGTAAATATGCTGTAGAAATATGTGCTCTGAAAAGCTCATTCATTTCTTTCCATTGATCCTTTTTTACAGATATAAACTCAAATGCATCTCTGCTTCTCTGACAAAAAGCCTTTTTAAAAGCAAAAATGACTTCAGGTACAACTCTCATACCTGCCACCTGCAGGAGGTTTCTGAGAGCTCTACCTCTTTAGAGTCTGTGATTGGATTTGGAATACAGGGGAGCAATCACTGACTTTGTGATCTGGTTTACTTTCTTCTGAACTCCTGTAAAGAAAAAGAAGTTAGTACTCAACCTTAGACAACACCCTCCACAACACACACTGATGAGCATCTAGGGCTCAGTCACTGAGACACCTTTAAACACCCTAGTGTTCACCTGAACAAAAAATGGACTGGACTGACCAGATAGATACCCCGTACTCAAAGGGCCAAAGTTGTCTCCACCTGCTGAGGAGGTTGATATCCTTAGGTGTAATCAGACAACTTTTGCCAACTTCCTACAACACTGTGGTGGCCTCAGCACTCCTCTATGGTGTTGTGTGCTGGGTGGGGGAGAACATGGAGAGAGACAGGAAGACAAAACAAATTGGTTGGATCTGTCCTGAGCTGCACAGCGGACACCTTCAGGTGGTAGAAGACAGAAGGATGTTGGTGAAACTGTCATCCATCATGGATAATACCTCCCACCAGAACGGGACTAGTACTCACTCACTTTATGCAAGAATGCAACCAGCGTTCATTCATCCCGACAGCCTTCAGAGTGTGCAATGCAGTTGAAATTTCATATTACAGCGGTCTTCACCTGAAGTTCTGAAGCCACATGTGGACCTTTCACCTCTCCATAGTGGCTTTCTGGCTGGGGAAAAGTATGTGATAGTCATTTTTAAGAGTAAAGGTTACTTAATTAGCATTAATTTAATTTAGATGAGTTAGGTGTAGAAATTTATGGCTGAGATAAACCTAAAGGTAAGATGAAACAAAAGATAAAATAACGACTTCTGAGCTCATTTGTTATTGATCTTGATTTATGTTTATTTGGGTTCTAAAAGTTTCAGCCACAATGTTTAAAGGGTTATATCAGCAGTGCTTTCAGAATACAATGGAGAAATGTTCACGAGGACAAGTCCTCACTGTGATGCATCCATTATTTCATGAAAGAATCAGAAAAGATTAGATGATGCAATAAGGTGGGAAATGACAAACGTACACAAACACACCACAAGAATACAGATAGAAGAGACAAAAGGACAGTAAATTTCCAACTGACCTGGTTCACACTGGCAAAGGGGATAGCTCTGAGTAAACAAGTGAAAAAGGGAAAAGACAAGCACTGCACACCCACAGAATATGGACACCCCAGCCCAGACGGGATGTTATACCTGGCTTCTGACATGGTCAGACTGTAAAATTCTAAGATGCCTTCAGAAAGCAGCCCCCTGGTCCCACCTCAGCACCTGCTGCTCGGCCCTTCCACACAAAAACGTGTGGGAGAGGAACAACAGCAGTTCCTCTCCTGCCTAACCTGTTTGGAGCTGATCCTGTCAGCAAACTGCACAGCAACCAGACATTCCCAGCTGAGTTGTGTCACTTCTATTTCTTTCTTACACGCTCCCTTCAATAACTCTCTGGTGTTTCATTTCCACATAGTTTTTTCTGCTCTTTTATTCCTCTACGCCTCTTTCATTACTGTTCTTCACATCTCCTTCAGTAAGGCACAACACAGTAGCCGGGGTAAGATGACATGACAGGACAGAGAACAGCTAAAGGCCTCCCGGCCTCGGTGAGCCCCTCTGTCCAGGACGACCTCCTGACCCTGAAAACCAGAGTTCTGAAAACCACCCAGAGAAAGACACAAGTTACAAAAACTTATAACCAGACAGATATATGGTTTTTCTTTTTACATTTAACGCTAAATATTTTAGCTAACTTAGTGCAATATTTTGTTTTTATTCAGAGACACTGTTGTTGGTGATGGAAACAGACTTTTGCCAGGTTGCACAGGGGGGTATTCCAGAAAGCAGGTTATGCTAGCTCCCACGGTAAGTTTGAGGCTAAGGAAGTGGATAACCTCAGCTTTCAGTTCCAGAAATGGAGGTATGTTTCAGGGTATGTCAAGTTGCCATGGCAACTCATGCTCTGAACATAACCTGGTCCGGAGCAGGTTTAGTTGAAGGTTAGTTTGTTTTCAGAGAGGTGCAGCAGCATGACGTGTCCATTTGAAGATGATTTAGTGGATGAAGAAGCTCAGATACTTTTTCCACCGTGAGAGGCTGATAAGACCACATATGGATGTTGGAAAATTAAACTTGTTTACTTTGAACTAACTTAATTATTTGCTTCAGTTAAGATACATCATTTTTTTGTTAAGTCACCTTAAAAATAACACGTAGTTTTCAGACAATTATTTTACTTTCATTTAAATTAATTCAATTAAGTAGGTGTAACTTTGGTGCTGCTGTTAGATCAGCACCGCAAGGGATTCTGGGATATCATTCCCTTTGCCTGTCTGGATGGATTTGGGTTTAAGTGTGGCTTTTTGACTAAATATGTTTAGTTGTTTAGCTGTTTTACTGTGTTTTGCCGTGTTTTGCCGAGTTATTTTGTCTTACTATGCTTACGTCTCAGCACCACGAGTGAGAGCGAAGGAGAGAAGAGGAGAGTTTTTATAGCCCCCCTACACTCATATTCTGTAAGTACAGTGATGGGAAATTCTTTGATTAAGTTTTGCACTCCGTGCATTTTTTACCGTCCTTTTTATTGTTATAAAAATTAGCATATTCACAGGCTCAAACTTAGACATATGAGAGTTATATATATATATATATATATATATATATATATATATATATATATATATATATATATATGCGTCACAAGGAAAATGGTAACAAGATCAGAAACTCGTGGGTTTACTTTGTCTGTTGATTTTCTCCAAGCAGAAACTCTTTTTTTTTTATGATGCAGCCGTGTTACTTTTTTGTTGGACGTATAATCTTCATACGCCGTCATTATAATCTCAGACTCCGTCTCACTTCCGACTCAAGTGTCGCGTTTTCTTTTTTTTTCTCCACGCGTTTCCATGGTGACTCCAGAAATCGGCGATCTATTGAGAATGTCTTTATGTACACGACGTGCACGTGCGTTAACCCAGGGTTACCAAGTCGAGTGTAATTACGCCAACTCATATCTGGTCTTCTGGAACCAACATACCCAGAGTAAGCAAGTTCAGGCGGATTTCAGCCAGAGTTCAGGCTTAAAGTCAGGCTAGTTTAAACATGCTTCCTGGGGCCTGTTTCAGAAAGGAGGTTCAACCAACTCTGAGGTTAAACTTGAACTCTGAGTTGGTCTACCGAGAGATTAACAACTCAGAGTTTTCTGTTTCAGAGAAGCTGATCAGAGTTAGGTTAATCAACTCTGAGTGGACTGAATCGGAGTTGAGCGTGCGCACGGCGACCATAAGAAGCCATTATCAATGGAGCGCAGATATTACGAGTCCCCATGGCAACCGTGGAAACAAAGAGGTCTGCATATTTTTCGCCAGCTGAACTTGACGTGCTGCTGCAGAGTTACAGTGAATATGAGCACATATTCCAGAAGAAAAGCAACACCGCTGCATCTGCAACACAGAGACAGCGTTGGAAAACATAGCTGCTCGAGTTAATGCGTACGTTTGCATTTAAATCATTGTTATAAAATATTGGCTGTAATAACTTTTTAAATAGCGTAAGGTGTGAAATTAAAAAATGGCGATATTTCGGTGTACTTTTGAAGTGTTATTCCTGGTGTAATTGCATGAAATGCTGCATAGTGTACAGAACCAATCTGGGGGACAAATGCATTTAACCTCGGTGATGTTTAGAGGACTTTTTTGTGAACCTTCTGTTAGGACAGTGAAAATAAGCCACCCCCCTTGTTAGTTATTTTATATTTATTTTATAATTGTTTAATTTTAAAACGGTTTCAAGTGTTTGTGGGTTCATTACAAATTGTGTAGTACTGTAAATGGCCAGCAGGTGGAACGAGCGCTGTCGAGCAAGAATGACGTCATGCTGAAGCGCGCAGAGCGAGTAATCCCTGAAGTATAAAACATAATTCAATCAGGTAAAATGTGAGCATGTCATGGATGTAGGAGGAGGAGGAGGCGGAGGGGTATTAGGGTCCATCAAACTCCTCTGCACGGATGAACACAGTTCAGTGACGTACAGTAAATGCCAGAGTGTTATTCTATGGAATTCATGTTGAATGAACAGGATTTAACCCCACACTACTGTATTAAACAAATAGAGAAAACTGATAAAGAGATGTCCTACTTAGATCGACAGATCCTTAAGTCAGATCTGGAAATTGAGATCCTAAAACACAAGCTACAGGTATGGTGTGTATTGTGATTGGTGAATTCTATAAAGGTTTTGGGAGAATATTGAATTCTTACTGTTGCTTTTCAATTTGTAGGAAATAAGGAAGACCAAATAAATTGTGACTTGAATGTATTCATTGTGGTATTCTTTTTTTATTTATCTTTTTTTTTCTTGTTGTGGTAATTCTCTACGAATTAATGCAGCCTCCTCGTCTATTGGGTCCTCCAAAAAAGAACAAGTCATTCTTCTCACTTAGCTTGTCTCTGTGTGACGGAATTGTGAGCAATGAAGGTTAAAGTGAAAAATACCGCTTTGTCTTTAAAAAGGGGAGGGGACCGGCAGAAACCTTGAGTTTAGAGAATAAAACCTGCTCCCGACCAGGTTAGGTTCACAGCATAAGTAACCATGGACACTGACTCAGAGTAGAAGTTACCTCTCTTTCAGAAACGGGTTTGACTTACTCTGCTTTCTCTGGTTTAACAAACCTCCCATTCTGAAACGGAAAACCCAGGGTTTCCCTGATTTCAGGGTTAACTCACTCAGAGTTTACACTTAACCTCCTTTCTGAAACAGGCCCCTGGAATACCCCCCAGGACTGCAGGGATTTAGTGTCCATGTCTTTGTTATGGTGCCTGTCAGTCTCCTCCCCCTCCCCCGCCCCCTCCTGCTCTGCACCTGACTCCACCAGCTGGGACCAATTCACCTCATCACCTGCTTCAGCTCTTAAGGAGACTCATACCCAGTATCCAACGCCAGTTTGTTGCCCCTTATGGTGACTACACCTGGTCTCAGTCTAGCTCATGTTTATGAAGCCAAGTCTTGTCACTGGTCTAATTTTATTCTCTCTGCCTCAGGACTCCAGCCTCCAATGGTCACCTGTGTGGAAGTCAGGCCAAGCCCTCACGCTCTGTACAGCCGCGCTGCTACCTCCAGCCACGCCTCAAGCCGCTGTCCTCATCAGACTCCTACCAAGCCACAACCATCTCTCCTGGAAGGAAAATAAAAACTCTTACTCACCTCTCACCTACCTGTGTCCTCATTCTGGGTTTCAGCATCTGGGTCTGTCCATCCTACATATCATGACAGTCTTAAAACAAATCTACCCCTGTTGCGAGTCAGGATCCTATATGCAACCCAGAATCCACCCGTCTTTCTGTCTGTCAACCCATTTTTTATTTAAGTAAATGCTAAGTTAGAATGAGATGGTAAATTTAACAATGGTGCATAAAATAGGTATAATGTTAAGTTGGTCACTAATCAAGAATAGCAGGCATCTATGGAAAGAAAAACACCTGTTCCCATCTCCAGTATGAAAAGACTTTTATGCATGCAACACAGTACTTTTATTTTAATGACTGACAGAACTAATAAACAAACTAAAACAAACACATCATAGACCCAAAGCTCTGTGAAATTGTCCTTTCAATGCAAAAAGTCTGGATTGCTTCAGTCTAATTGTGAAACGTACCAGCTCTGGTCGGAGCCTCTGTGAGGACTTCCTGTGCAGGAAGGAGTTTGATTGCACCTCATTGTTTCTTCCTCTGCTGTTCAGCAGAAAGGAGGAGCTGCTGGTTCCCCTCCTGCAGCTGCAGCTCTGGTGCTTAGAAGTTTATGATGCGTCTCATCAAAGTCTTCATCACTGCTGCTTCCATCACTGCCCCTGATTTCATCTCCTAGTTTAGAGAGAAGAAATCAATCTAGAAAGGAGCAGCACTTTGATCTATGTGTTGACAGTTAGATTCAGAAAGATCCCAAACAAGCTGCATCTCTGCATAACATGACTTTATGATCACCTGGTCCCGATTCTTCACCAGATCTGCCTTCACCATCCACAGATGGAGCGCTGCACTGCCGTCTATATGGTGCTTTCTATAGAATGAAGCCATGTTCATTTTTAGAGCAAATCTCAAGAACAATGACGAAGAGAAATCCCATTTATCCCACCACAATACTGACTGTAAATAATCTGTGCAATAGCAGTTTTGAAACAAAATATGTGCGTGTTGAACAGCGTTTAGATACAGAGCTGCATTTACAGCGAAACATTTTCTTTGAAGCCTGTAGTAACAAACCCAAGGCATCAAATATCTTTAAAAAATATTATTCATAAGGACTCTACTGCTTAGTAGTATTGAGGCAAGTAATCAACAAGCATGTACATATTTTTATCTTTGAACAACTTACCTTAGAGTGGACAATTTTTGCAAGATTGTCAGCAAAAAAGATCCAGCGAGAGAAGATCCCCAGAACGGGAGGATGCTCTGCCTCTAACTCTGCAGGAAACTGAAGCTATAAAGGATTTTATTGAACATAAATGACCAGGATTGGAGGAATACTGACTTCTTGGTGCTTTTTGAGCAAAATCAGTTTGTTGCGACCGTCTGTGTTAGGGGTTAAGGTGGGGGAACTTAAGGACACTTTGGCCTTTAGCTCTTTTTAAATCCTTAAAAAAGTTCATGATTATGTAATTAAACAGCAGGTTAGTCTTTGTTATATGTTACTGTGGCAGCACTTTACATTAAAGATCTCACATTTGGCTTGTTAACTTGAATATAAAAAGTTATTTTCCTAGCTTGGATAACAAACATTCCATATTATTCATTGTGAACAAATTCAAACAAAAAACAAAATAATGTCATCCTAATTAAAGACTCACTAAAGCGAAAATGATGTTTTTGATGTTTTAACATGTTCTTGTTGCATTGATGTCATGATGGAGGACATATAGAAAAGTAATCTTAAAATTGTATAGATTAAATTGAGTTTCTTTATTTAAATCCAGGTGAATTGGTGGCAGATGAAAAACGTCCATCACATTTGTTATGTAGAAACTATGCTGGGCCACAAGCTTCCTGCTCCGGTCCATTCTGATGCACCGCCTTGCAGACAAATAGATGTTCGTCTTTGTTTTCCTCATCTGAGTTGGCATCTGGATCAGAACTGTACGGCAGGAAGGCTCTGATATCACACGCTATTTTTGTTGCACCTTAATGTGAGGTTGGGGTGTGAGGGGCAGTAAACTAGCAGGAGAGCACGTAAACAGAGAGAGCTCTGCAATGGGAAGGGCTTGGCATTCTGGGGGTTGGAGTCAGTAAGGCAGGGTTTCATAAATAACATAAGGGAACTCTGAGACACACGTCTGGGTGTCTTTATTCTGCCTTTTTCACTTCCATAATCAAAGGTCTATTTGTCACCTGACGTAATTGTAACACTCATCTGGAATGAGGAACACCAAAGGGAATGAAAATAGTCTGTTAAACTACGTTAATATTGTTTTCCCATAACCTCTCTTTGACTTCACAACAGGATTGAGTCATTTCCAATAAACTTAACTCGAGGCCCAAAATGCGCATGTTATCCTTTAACTCACCACTTCAAGCTGGCTCGCATGCGTGTGTTCATGAACAAACTCATTTAACAAGCTCCAACTCGAGCGTACTACATTTCTATTTGCAGTGATGATCAGACGAACTCCAGAGCAGTCTAAGTTAACTCGTCAGTTTCCTGCTGGTAAGAATCCTGGCTCTCCTGAGCTTCTGCTCCGTGCGTGCTGACAGCAAAGCGTGGCGCGCCCTCTGTTTCTGTCTTTGCAACCCTTCACAGTCTGCCGACTCAGCACATCATATAGAGCACGGCCACTGAGGTGCGGGGGTGAATGCGAGGCTGTTTGTGGTCCATCCATGCAGGTCAGCAGAGCCATCCTATAGAGCAACAATGGAGGGCTATAGACATAGAATGAGGAGGATTTGGAGAGGCTGTGGAAAAGGTTTGCTCCAAAAAACTATGCAGTTATCCGTGAATTTCCTATTTAATAAAATGTAGGTATTTAACTAGGTGGATGTTTAAAATTTTCTCTGGAAAGCACAGAGCAACCCACAAAAACACAAATTATCTGGTACTTACAAGTCATCTCAAGAGTATTTTTTCTAACTGCCTTATAAGAACTTTTCTTCTTTTGACATGCAGACACATTTCCCCTCTGATAGAAAGATACATTTGAACTAGTTCCAAATTATTATGCAAACTGTATTTAGGTGTCAAAAAGATCAAATTCTTCGTTTGTCAATTAAACTCATAGTTGATATGGTGTCTTTGGATCACTGACATCAATCTTAAACACCTGTTTGCCAGGTGAGTTCAACCAAAGGACAAACTACTAAAGAAGAACATTCCACATTATTAAGCAGGTCAACATTTTCAAGCAATATAGGAAAGAAAAAGGATCTCTGCTGCTGTAAAGCGTGAAATAGTTAAATGCCTTGAACAAGGTATGAAAACCTTGGATGTTTCACAAAAACTTAAGCATGAACATCCTACTATTAAGATATTTTTGGCTGATTTGAGCTCATAGGGGTTGGTGCAGATGGAGGCAGAATAAGGAAGGTTTCTGCCAGACAAATACATCAGATTAAGAGAGCAGCTGCTAAAATACCATCACAAGGCAGCAACACATATTTGAGGCTGTTGGTTTCTCTGGAATCCCACGAACATCAAGGTGTAGGATCCTCCAGAGGCTTGCAGCTAGCCATAAACCTCCTGTTTGGCCCCCCCTAACCCTTGTGCTATCTTGTGTCCAACGTCAACGTCCCTTGGAGGCATGATAACGTTCGGAGTTCGCTGAACCTTTTTTCTTCCATGATTTGTGATCTTCACTGGTGTCCATGGATTACATGAAATCCTCTTCACCTTTATCCACCTTTGTCATGGTAGGGAGAACATGTCAATGTAAGGGTGGGGTCATCTGGACCCCACAAAATAGCACAAGGGCTAAACAACACTCTCAAGCAGAAGCGGATGCAGAAAGCTCACACATACAGTACATAAAGTCTCATTTTTTAGCAGTCTCGTTCACTAATGAGTGCCGCTCAACTCTGAATGGTCCAGATGGATGGAGTTGTGGGTGGTTGATGGATGAGCACCATGACCCAACAAGGCTGCGGCATCAGCAAAATAAAAAGAATGTGGAGTTTCTCAATGACCACCAGAAGAGCAGTGCTTTGTGACAATACATCTCATTCTGCAAGGAATACCTCTGCATTAACAGAGAAGGAGATAAACTGATGGTGTGGCCCCCATCCTCCCCTGACCTCAACCCTATTGAGAACCTTTGGAACATCCTCAACTAAAAATATCTCTGAGAGTGGGAGGCAGTTCACATCCAAACAGCAGCCCTATGAGGCTATTCTGACATCCTGCAAAGAAATTCACGCAGAAACTCCAAAAACTCACAATTTCAATGGATGCAAGAATTGCGAATATGTGACAAAATAATGGGACCTATTAAGATGTTTTTGTTTGGAATAGCTGGAATAAATATGACACTAATGCAGCAAATTCAACAAATGACCATTTTCCGTTCTTTAGAAACTATAAAATGTAGTGGAACTCTGTTGTGCATAATAATAATGTGGAACAGTGCATCTTAAGATTTTTATTTTTGAATAAAATACATTTAACTTTAGGAGGATTTTCAATGACTATTAACGTATATTTTAATGGTTTGTGACTTGAAAATGATGCTGTCATTTGCATTGAGTATTCAAAAAAACCATAGAAAAATATCATTTGTATATTAATTTGTAATGTAGTGTATGCACAGAACATATTTGAGCTCATGGAACTGGATTAGAGCAACAAATGAATGAATGAATTATAAACCTACTTTCAACATTTGATTCAAATCAAATCAAATCAACATTGCAGTTTGTGAAAGCAAAAGAAGCACTGTATAGACGAAGTGACTAGCAGAACTTAATTAAGGAGTAAAAAATGAAAAGGCAATGGGAACCCCAGCAAATATTGTTGTGAAAATGCTGTCGTGTTAGAAGTAGAGCAAAAAAAAAAAATTTAAATTGACCTTTTTCAAGACAGTGAAATATAATAAATAGTATTCTGCATCAGGTTTTGACTCATTTTTTTTCAGTTTTTGAAAAGGAAAAAAAAAAGATCTCGTTAATAGAGTAGGGAAATTAGAAGGACGGCTATTGTTGTCTCCTTTTGTCAATCTGGCAGCAGGTCAGCTGCAGAGTGTGGCACTAAAGTTCTGAAAACATCTGACACGGTTTTAAGATTCTCTGATGCTGCTGCTGAAAAATTGACCAAAAATGTGCAGTTTTGTTTGCTGAGATTTGAAAAAAAATGGTTACAAGCTAAACTTTGCATAGTGGAGTCTATTGCAGATTTACAAATGCACACTTCTCTTTACTTTATAAAATCCGACATATTTGAAGAGGCTGCAAGATACCAGTGAAGACAGCAAAATTGTAAGATTTCTGTCGCCTTTCCAATGGTATGTTTTATTTTTCTGTATTTCGGCAGGTGTCCTCACTGTCCATTTTAACCCTTGTGCTCTCTAGTGGGGTCCAGATGACCCCCACCCTTACATTGACGTGTTACCCCTACCATGACAAAGGTGGATAAAGGTGGAGAGGATTTCATGTAATGGACACCAGTGGAGATCACTAAAAGGTTCCGCGCACTGTCTAGTGGGGTCCAGATGACCCCACTCCCAACGTTAACGTGCCTTACAGAGCACAAGGGTTAAACAAATTAAAACCTATTTTTAGAGCAGGCTTTTGCAGCAGGACACTCTGCTCTGCTGGTGTGTTTTTTAGTTTTACCTTTGATTGTATCAGTGTTCTTATTCCACTGTATCACATGTTTTATGCAACTTTACTTTTAATTGTTTCAATATTTACGTTGTTCTTGATTTTTATGGCATCTTGCTAGACTGCAGTCATGTTCGGGCATGAATTGAGTTTGTGCAACAGCCAAGAATTTCTTTTTGGTGACTCGTTTTCCCTCCTCTTCCTCAGCAGAACTTTCACTGATCCTGCCTGAGAAGTGCGCGCGTGTGAGTGTGTGGGGAGGGTGCTTTCATTAAATTCAGATGGTAGAGGTTATAAGAGAGGTCGCCTTGCGCCTGAATGAGCTTGTCAGTGATGGGAGTGACAGGTACAGCTGTGGCCTTGTTTCTTCATGCCCTGCTCTGAAGCTCTGACGCCACACTTCCCATCACCTTTCCTGCACAGCTGTCTGCTCATTTGCAGACAGCTGGACTTTCTGTCAGCATCTTAGGCCCACCCACGCAGGAGAAAAAGACGGAGGGAGGCGATTTAATAGCTTTGTCCTGCTGCTATCAGGAGGAAGATTCTGGTTATTGAACTCATTCAGGGGGTGCTGTAATGCTATTGCTTCACACAGTTTATTGCTTCTGCTGTTTGTTTTTGTCCCAGTGCCTCTTTATTACACCACTGAATCCACAGAGGAGTATAGTTCTTACAGGCTTCTGAATCTGGACTTCCATTTTTATGATGCTTCGACAGCAGTACATGACTGTTAATTCTGAAGCTGCTTGAATTTCAGTTCGCTCCTACTTTGTGTATTTTTGGTGAGGTCAGAGTGATTGAGTTGTGGAAGTCCAAACATGGAGTCCTTTTCCTCCTTCCCTCTGCTTGTGGTCCTGCCTGCCTCACTCTCTTTGATGATGGTGGGGTTTCTGTTCTGTGGGCTCAGCAACTTTGTTTCTGTGTGTGTAATCCCCTCTCTCTGGGCACCAGCATATAAAAGCAACAAAGGGCCGGGTCCCCTTTCAGCACCGTCACCTTCCAGAGTCCACTCCTGTACGCACACACTGCCGCAGGTAAGACGGTGGACAAACATCCTCCAAAACTGAGACGACAGATCGCAGAAACATGTCAAGGAACTGACCTGAAGGTTGAGTCAAATGTTGATCTAAACTGGGATTTCCTCCAGTTCATTTTGGTGCTCCTGTATGTGCTCTTCTTAATTTAATGAGATTAAGTAATTGTTGTGATTAAATAGTTAAACTAGTTATACTAGTTAAATTAACAAGCTCTGAAACAAATGTATATGTATACATACACAGTAACAATGATATAGGCAAGGCAGCATTATTTATTGTGCAGTGATTTTTACACAGTGATAATTCTATGTAGTTTACAGAAATATCTTTATGGTTACAAGTATGATGATTTTTTTCTATGCATTTTTGTGCCTAATTCTATATTTTCACATTTTCATTGTACAAAAATGTATCATCTTATCATTCTGAATGCTGAATAGGAAGGAGTCAGAATGAAAAAACTTAGGTTTTTATACCAAACAATGTAAAAAAAACAATTTAGAAGGAAAGATTAAATATATGTTGCATACCAACAAAATGAGTTTTTGTATGTTCGTTTCCCTTTTTGTAAAAACAGAGGTTGCATTTTTATCCATGCAATAATTTTCCTTTTTCTAAATTTTTCTAGATAAGTGAGACAAGTGGTTTTTCATGCGGGTGTGTTGCAGTGTCAGTACTAATATTTATGGACAATTTCTTCGTTTTCCTTGTGTTTTAGTTGTTGGTATCCTAAAATTAGTTTTAAATTATGTTTTAATGAGGGCAGTATCTTACAGAGTTACATTTGCCTGATGAATATTGCAGCATTTGTGACGTCACATCCAACTATTTCACTAACTTAACAAGTGATCTTTACGCGCCTTGCCTGTTCATTTTAAACAAAACCTTTAAGAGGTTGAATATGAGATGGAATGTAGCATTGTTTGGCCCAGCACAGTCCTTAATGCCAGACTGCTGTGGAAACTATGAAGAGGATGCTCCTGTCCTGCATCACATTGAAAACATTTGGACTTGACTTAACACAAGTGTCTGCTCATATTTTGGGCAGTGTGTTTCTACATAACCTTTCCACCTTTTTCTTTTGGGATATTTTGGTTCTGAATGAACATTCATGCTCACTCTTTGCAGCTTTTTTCATTGAACTGGCATAGAGTAAAGTGAGAGTGAGAACAGTTTTTCTTTCTGGGTCTCAGTCATGTCTGCTGGAGGAGAGAAGTCCAAGTCTGCTTCCCAGACTGATGGGAAAGCTGCTCAGAGCAAGAGATCGGAGATGGGCATGATGTCCTACAAGGTACGCTGCAGCCACAACGCCACAACACGGTTTGTTTGTTTTACACACAACAAGAACACCTTCAGACACGTTTTTCAGTCTGTGAGGGTGCAGTAGTGAGTCCAACAGTTTACCTACTGAGCTGACGTCTGCTGCCACAATCTGCTGCTTTTTAAAGCTCTGAAAGAATATGGTCACAGCAAAGACTGACAGAAAAACGTGTGAAGTTTCTGTGAGAATAGCTGTCATTACACCACATGTGTTATCTTTGCTGCTTCCTGTTCAGACGTGGTCACACACTCTGTAGAAACCTCACCAACTCGTCGTCTCTTTGTCTCATTTCTCCCCCACCTCCCTCTCAGATGTGCGTGTACGATCAGGAGAACTTCCAGGGCCGCTGCATGGAGATCAATGCCGAGTGTGTCAATGTGTGTGACATGGGCATGGATAGGGTGCGCTCCCTGCGCGTCCACTGTGGGCCGTGAGTAGCAGAAATACATAATGGAACTCATATGCCCACGTTTGTAAGAGCTGCTGCAGGAAATCACACTCCCTGATGCAGAGAGCAGGTGATTACAGAGATGTGCCTTTCCATTAGGTGACATCAGGCTCTCTGCATTTCGTTAGTTAATGCTTGTTTCCCAAGTGATGTCACAGATTCTAGAGCAAAGGTGTTTGTTTCAATACTTAGAGGAAAGCTACATAGTGAGTCATTCTGTTACTAGATGAACATGTAATTATGTGGTGTAAAAAAAGCAAATCATTTCTTTGAAGTTCACATCACAAAAGAAATTTTACAGATGACAAAAACAAAAAACACCAAAAACATTAAGAACATTTAAACAAGTACAATTGTGTTAAAATGAGTTTAAGAGCAGAGACCTTAAAATTTCTTTCTTTTTAATTTGGGTCTGCAAAAACACACTCTTTTGTTATACATAAAAAATACACATTAAAGTTGGTCTACAATTCACAGTCAGGGGAAAATTTCAAAAGAAGCCGGATTTTCACATTAAAATTGTCCAACTGAAACATTTTCCTCTTTTTCCTTTGAACTTTCTTTTCTCGTCAGCTTTGTGGGCTTTGAACAGATGAACTTCTGTGGAGAAATGTTCATTTTGGAGAGAGGCGAGTATCCTCGCTGGGACTCTTGGAGTAACTGTCAGAAGAATGACTACTTGCTGTCCTTTAGACCTGTTCGAATGGTAAAACCCTTTTATTTTATACGGTGTTAACTCACTTCCACTTGTATTATGTTCTCTTTTTTTATGGTTTGTCATCTTATTTTTCTTTTCTATGTCCACTTTGCTGCAGGATCCTGAGAAGCACAAGATCTGTCTGTATGAAGTTGGAGAGTACAAAGGTCGCAAGATGGAGATCATGGACGATGATGTTCCCAGCCTTTTCTCTTATGGTTTCACAGACAGAGTGGGCAGCATCTTGGTCAGCTGTGGAACGTGAGTGCTGTCACACTGTTCTGTGTGTGTATAGGCAGCTGACAAGAAATTGTACACAAAGGACACAGGGTTTAACTTTATTAACAGTTAGTGCCTGATTTACTGAGATCACAAACAAGGAAGCGTGCAATATGTGCAAAAATAGATCACAGAGAATATTGGAGAGTTGAAAATAACCCAAAATTTGGGCTGCTGGAACCCATGAAAGGCAAAGCCCCAACCTTAGAGGAGTTCTGACATCTTTAATGCTTGAGGTGTGCACAGTTTGTTGTGATACACACTCTAGGGTTGGACCATTGACTGTATAAGAGAACTGGACTGAGTAAGTGTGACATCACCCATAGAAAATGCCTTACTTCCGACTTCAGCAAAATGAAGCCAACCCAGTCGCCATTTTTCTGTAATATAGATACCGCTACATGGAAACAGACGACGACAGTGAGCATTAATAGGTCTGAGTCAAGGTTCCTAATGGCAACTACTGTTCCCAATCAGAAGTAAGCTTGTTGGAAGGCCACACCCACACTGAAAGGCCACACCCACACTGAAAGCTCGGGAGAATCTGTCAATCAAACATCTCGAATGCTTGAGGTGGGGGCCGGTGGGCACCACATGCTTTTATTGAGGCATCATATTGGTCAGTTTATAACTTGATTAACTAGTGATAAATAAAAATATAAAAAAGATAGCATTAGCAAGAAGATGTTAAAAACGTATCAGAGCAAGAATTATTATTCTGACAAATAAAATGACTGATTAACAACTGTTTATAGAAGTCTATGGGATTTTTTGCTTCTTGGAGCCAATGGGTACTTCCTATTTGGGACACAGGAGGGTAGGAGTCCCTTAGTCCAGTTTTCTTTTACAGTCACTGGGTTGGGTGTTTGGGCCAACTCCTGGCCACTCTCAGGAAGTGGTCAGTCTGTAATGACACTGATAAAGGCCAAAGAGGGGTGACATGTCTCAATGCTAGCTGCTGCAGGGCCTAGAGAGCAAAAAGAGTGATGTCACAATTCCTCCATTCGTCAACACGTCAATGCCGTAGTCACAGCAGCCCTTACCGGTGGATAGGGCCTGTCTGCAGGCGTGAAATGGACAAACCTGTACGAGGCATGCTGGTGGCCCACGCAAAATTTTAAGATCGTAGAGCTCTGTGAGCCTGTAGGGCAAAATGTTCATGCACATTTTTACTGCAGGCATGTTAAAGGCGAAAGGTTGTAGCGAACAATTATTCAACATGTAAGGGTTGGTAAGAGTGAAATAGGTGAAACACAAGCACATCCGATTTGACATTTTTTCTACCCCCCAAATCCTGAGAACAGCACAAGGGTTCTGTTAGTGCTGTTCACCTGATAAGTGTGCGTTCCAGTGTGCGCTCTTTGCGTGCCATCTGACTGTTAGAAATGAGGAAACTAGACAATCAGACTTAAGTTTGTGTCTTATAGGCACTTCCGTATCACCTGCACACCCTGTGCCTGCAGCGTTTGTGCGGGGTCAGTAAGGAGTCAGAACCTTACTAATTACTAGAGTGTGACATAAGGGCATCGTACGACATCACCATCTGTAGGTTAGAAGTGTTTGTAACTTATCTCTAAAAATACTTCATGATACACTTACCACACACCTAGCAATGGTATGTTCCATTTTCATGACGTCCTTGAGGTGGTCGTGTGAGCATCGACGGAACTGCAAGACACTCCTGTGCTCCTCTTAAAATGCAGCTGCTCTTCTCAACAGGCACAGAAAACCCAAAAACCTGCTGCACCCGTACAGGTCAACCTCCTTATGGCTGCATGTGGCTTAGGCTTAAGCCTGTTGTAGGGGTGCTGATGTATGATCGTACAGTCAAAAGCTGAACTCTACTGGCAGGGGTTATGAGCAGAAACCCTTATACCAGCTGATTTGAACCTTTTTATGCTGTTGGTAATGTTATATCAATATATGGTGTCTATATGTACTATTGTTCCTCCCTTAAGTCAAAGCTATAAATAAGTAAAGTAAAATAAAATACCTGACTAAAACAGCCTATTGTATCCAAGTAAAAGTTTTTGATTGTAAAACGACTCAAGTAAAAGGTAAAAGTTTTATGCTATACTCTTGGGGTAAGTAAATGTAACTGAAATAAATATAAATGAAGTACATGTAGCTGAATGTTTTGTTTAGGCAAGGCAAGGCAAGTTTATTTGTATAGCACAATTCGTACACAAAGTAATTCAAGGTGCTTCACAAAACAGAAAAATGCATTCAAATCACAATACATCATAGAAATAATCAACGTAAAATTTACTTTAAAAGAAAAGATAATTTTAGAAAATTGGTTTAAAAATAAAGGAAGGAAAGGACAGAAAAGTGCAGATAGGACCTTGCAGTCATATACACGGCTAAACAGAAAGGTTTTAAGTCTAGATTTGAACATGAACACAGAAGAGGCCTGTCTTACGGCTTCAGGGAGGCTGTTCCAGATTTTAGCTGCAAAATATTGAAACGCTGATTCCCCTTGTTTAGTTCTGACTCTGGGAATCAACAGGAGGCCGGACCCTGAGGTCCTCAGAGTACGAGATGGTTCATATGGCACTAACATGTCAGAGATGTACTTTGGTGCGCGTCTATGGAGAGACTTGTACACAAGCAGAGCTGCTTTGAAGTCTATTCTTTGAGGTACAGGGAGCCAGTGCAGAGACCTGAGCACAGGACTAATGTGATCATACTTCCTGGTTTTGGTCAGGACTCGAGCAGCAGCATTCTGGATGTACTGAAGCTGTTTTACACCTCGTTTGGAGAGGCCGGTGAGCAGGCCGTTACAGTAGTCTAACCTACTGGAGACAAATGCATGAATAAGTATCTCCAGGTCTGGCTTTGATATTATGTTTTTGATTTTGGCAATGTTTTTCAGATGGTAAAATGCCGCTGATGTTACTGACTTGATATGGCTGTTAAAGTTCAGGTCAGAGTCCATGATTAAACAGTAACACAAAAAAACAACTTAAGTGTGAATTGATAATATTAAGCACTATAATAAAAAATATACATTATTCTTTGCACAGTTATGAATGCCCTTGCATCTGAAACTCTGCCTTTATCCTCAAATCGGCACATCATTTTGTTTGGGTGCTTATTTGAATTGAATGACCATTTTGTAAGGGATCATTGGAAATGATTGAACTTTTTTTTCGCAACAGTGGCATTGAAAGAGAGTAAAGCCTTACAGTTTCTGTCCCTGTGACGTCAGTCTCTAACAGCAGCCTAGTTTAATAAGTCTGAGTTGAGTTGAGGAATAGAATTTTTTTTAAGTGAGCGTGTGATGAGCGTCAGTGTTTGGTGTGAAATGAGAGAGAAAAGATTTTTCATCTCTCTCTGATGAATTCCTGCAGTGAATCCAACTGTAAAAAACTGTATTGCAGATTGACTTTTGTTTTAAAGATCTATATTGTATTAAAGTTGAAAAATGTTTCTATTTGTTGGATATTAGCCTATCCGTTCAGTAGTTTCTTTACTCTCCTTTGCTATGTTACACTTGTTTGCAGTTCTTCTTATAGTTTTATGTTGTTGTTTTTTTTCCAAAGAGAGTATTATTCCCTCTGAATGTTTTGCAACTCTGTAATAAAATATTCCCTCTGTTTTTTTCCAGCTGGGTTGGTTATCAGTTCCCTGGCTACAGAGGCAGTCAGTACTTGCTGGAGAAGGGTGATTACAGGCATTTCAATGAGTTTGGTGCACGTTGCCCTCAGATGCAGTCTATTAGACGCATCCGGGACATGCAGTGGCATCCACATGGCTGCTACAACTGAAGACTGGCGAGGAAGAGGGCCACCAGTGGAAAGTGGCCAAACCACGCACAAAGATGGAGGAGGGAGGTCAAAAAAGCAAAGGTTCCCTCCAACCCTGTTTTCAGTTTGCAAGCAGAATGAAGGGATGACTCCAAGTTATTCATAATTGTTGCTAACAAGAGAAATCAGAAATCCTAGATTATAGAGACTCTCCATTTTCGTTCTTCCTGTCTCACTGTCTGTTTGTCAGCTATGGGCTTCTCACCTTCCCCTCTTCTTCCCCCCTCCTCCTTTTCTCCACCTCACATTCTCTCTTTTGTGTTTCACCTACGTCAACCATCACGCAACCCATTGGAGCCTGACTGAGGGTGAACAGGTTTAGATTCGTGCTGCTTTGTGTAAAAAATTGAGACGGAAGAAAGCAACAAAGAGACAACTTGTGGCAAATTATCTGTACACATGATCCATTGCCAAATCCTCCAATTCCAATAAAGCATCTCATATTCTGCTTCACCTGAAATGTTTTTTTTTAACACATATGCCTGCAAGAAATATTAGGATACATTTAAAGCCATGACGAAGCTCTTGTTGCCATCAGCTTTTTAAAAACTAAGTGTTGCTCAACGTTTCTCAACAACTGAAAAGAGCACACTAAGACTAAAGTCTGATGTCTGATTCATTAATAAAAATAACCCAAGTTGGATGTTTTGAACCCAATCCCAAGGTCAAAACGGGACAAAGTATTTTCTGGGTTACTTTAAAATCATGAAACAGAAAGAAAAAATATTACTTGGGCAAAAATTAAACCACTATAACCCAAAGACTTTTTTCCAAAAAGTAATCCAAAAATAAAATTAATAGGTGAACACCGTGCTTTGCAAGTTTTCCCACTTAGAAATCATGGAGGGGTCGGACATTTTCATCGTAGGTACATGTCCACTGTGAGAGACACAATCTAAAAAAAACTGGAAATTACATTGCATGACCTTTTTAAATATTTTTTTTGTATGCTACTGCTGCATATAGGTATTTGAACACCTGAGAAAACCCATGTTAATATTTGGTACAGTAGCCTTGGTTTGCAATTCCACAGGTCACACATTTCCTGAAGTTTTTCCCCAGGTTTGCACAGACTGCAGGAGAGATTTTGGACCACTCCTCCACACAGATCTTCTCTACATCGGTCAGGTTTCTGGGCAGTTCTGAGAAACCCAGAGTTTGAGTTTGAGAGTTTGAGCCAAAGATTTTCTATTGGGTTGAGGTCTGGAGACTGGCTAGGCCACTTCAGAACCTTGATATACTTCTTAGGGAGCCGGTCCTTGGTTATCCTGGCTGTGTGCTTCGGGCCATTGTCATGTGGGAAACCAGCCACAACCCATCTTCAATGTTGTGGGGGAAGAAGGTTTTTTTCCCTGAAATTTCACTATACATGGCCCGGTCATCTGCTCCTTAAAATAGTGCAGTTGTCCTGTTCCATGTGCAGAAAAACACCCCTTAGCAGGATGCTACCACCCCCATGCTTCCCAGTGAGAATGGTGTTTTGGGATAATACTCATCATTCTTCTTCCTCCACACACAGCAAGAGAATTTTAGACCAAAACATTTTATCTTGGTCTCATCTGACCACATTGCTGTCTCGCATGACACTTCTGGATTATCCAAATGGTCATTGGCACACTTTAGACGGGCCTGGACATGTGCTGGTCTATTCGGGGGAACCTTCCATGCCATGCATGATCAGAAAACATGGCGTTTTAGTGTATTACTAACAGTGACCCTGGAAACAGTGGCCCCAGCTCTTTTCAGTTCATTGAGCAGCTCTTCTCGTATAGTTCTGGGCTGAGTCCTCACCTTTCAAAGGATCACTGAGACTCCACGAGGTGAGATGTTGCATGGAGCCCCAGTCTGAGGAAGATTGACTGTCATGTTTAGCTCTTCCCATTTACTACTACTAAATGACATTACTAGATTGCACTACAAACAGAAGGAAAGCAGTGGTCATATTAGACTGTGCAGTAAAGTCTCCTTTCTTGACTGCTTTTAAACAAAGACTACAGCAATAATTGAGCCAAAGTGCAGGTTTTTGGGGGAAATGTTACAGCCGTGGTGGTGGAGCAGTTGACCTCTGATCAGAGGGTTGCATGTTTGGCTCCTGCCATGTGTCAAAGTGTCCTCGGGCAAGACTGAGCTCCACATTGCTCCCGGTGGTTATAGGTTGGTACCAGAGTGAAGCAACAGAGCTGCCATCAGTGTGTGTGTGTGTGTGTGTGTGTGTGTGTGTGTGTGTGTGTGTGGGACTGTGACTGTGGGCCTAAAAGCAAAGTAGAAATGTGCTATACTAGTGTACGCCATTTACCAATTTCAGTAGAAGTAAAAATGGCGTGGTAAAGTTTTATTTATTGAACATTCCTTTATTCCATTTCTTTAATAATTTGTCAGCATCTGCTTATTTTTTGTATTGATTTGGTTGGATTGTAGGGGAAGGCAAACGTAGGCAGTATATGGAAATTAGTAAGACTAAGAAACCCCTCATGATGTATTAGTATATTTTACCCAAAGTCAAATTTTGGGTTGAACCTGCAACCTCTTGGTTGGGATTACCATTCAAACCCACTTCAGTCATAAAAAAGAATCTAAATATTGAAATTAGCTAGTTTTTAAGGCTGAATTTTTGACTCCTACCATCACAATCTCTCTTTTCAGGCACATACTTTGATCGGATTCATGCCCCCCAAAAAGATCAAATCAATCACAGCACCATCTAGTGGGAGGGGAAAAAAATGAATACTCAGATTCACATAAATATCCTGCATTCAAGTTAACTTTATAAATGAAATGGATGCAAACTAGGACGTCACTCATTTGTCTATGAAGGTTTAAAAAATGCACTTGCAACGACGCCAGAAGCATTATTGTAACATTTGTTGTTAAAGCTAATTGAATCAAAGCAATTATTTTGGCAAACATCAATTTATGTTTTTATTTTCAGTTTAAGATTTGTTTTTTTTAAGATTTTTTCTAAAACGTCTTTGCAGATTTTTTTCATGCTGACGAGTCTCTTGGGTTTAATCTCCTGCTAGTCAGTTTACAGAGAAAGATTACAGTCTTTTTTAAAGTTTGAGAGTTGATCAGACATTACTTTGTAGTCCTCCCACATGTCTTCATTTAGGATTTTTCTGCAGAGATTCAGACTGCCCCAGCATTTCATATCTGCGCATGAAAAAAAAAATCATTTTTTCTTCTTCTATAGCATATTAACCTTTGAAGCTTGCATGCATTTTTGTTTTTTTGTTTTCCACTGGGAAAATACGGATGCCTGCTGTGGTTTGCTAACTCAAATCCAAAAAGAGCTCAGGCACACATTACCAATCATATTTTCTTATTTCTGTTTATTAATTTGTATTAATGAGAATACAAAACCACCATGGACCTATCTCCACAATAACAAGTCCTTTAGTAGCTTTAATCCAAAAAAGAGAAAAAAAAAGATTCCTAAAGGATGAACTAGCCAAAATATTCCAACACTATAAAACACAATGCAATCAAAGTGGGAGGAGCCACATCAGCAGACAGAAATAGACCTTGTGACATTTTCCCCTTGTTTCATCATGTATGAAATATTTAAACACACTCTAAAATGACCAGCCCGTTTTAGAGCTTAAAGACATTTTGTCTCTGTGCCCCGGGGGTCATTTTAGAAACAATCACTGCATCACTGACAGGCCTTTTAAATGGCCTGAGTGCTCTCACCATGCAAATATAATGAGGCAACTTTCAGTAAACTGCATTAGTGCATCATCCGCTGTCCTTCCAGAAATGATGAGAAAAATCCCTGAATATGACGTATGTTCCTCCTTGCTTGGTGTCTTGTTTTCCTCTGTTTTTAATGTTGGCAGTAAGCAGAAGTTGGAATAATTATAACCATGAAATCAAAATATGTTTCTTTTAAAGACGCAGTTAGGTATTATGACCTATTTCTTGTTTAGTTTTTGGTGTGTTCTCTAGGAATATCTACATATATTTTTTTGTAAATAAATGACTGTTTGAGTACATGCTGCTTCTTTTACTACCAGTTGTGTGATGATTAATTTACCCCACTACATCTGGTCTAAACAATTGTAAATGTGGGTCAGCGTTTAATCAGGGCAATACTACTTTTATGTTATTTTCTACCAGATCTAGAAAAAAAGGGCATAGCAATCAGTAGTAGTTGTTCTCAATATTTGCCAAACATCACACAGTAAACATTTCTTTCTATGTTCCAGGTTATTTATAAGCTACACACAATATCTTTGCATACATTCCCATTGTACTTGCTAAAAAGTCCAAATTTGAGCTTTGCGGCTGAACTCCTGATTGACTCTCAGGTTTTTTTGAGAAAACTTGAAAGTCATTCACTCCGTCAGATCTGTAGATATGGGTTTGGGTTAGGGTTGTAAGGTCCACATTGTAGCAGTTTCCTAAGAACTGATCACTTAACACGCAATCTAAGCATGTGTTCCTTTGACTTTTGCCTACATTTCTGAGTATCCCAAACCTTAGGGAGACTGTGAATTGCTCATATTTGAACTTTAAATGTGCAAAATTATGTCAAATAAAAGAAAAACACTTGTAGTTTCTGCTCCTGGTTTTTTTTTCTGCACAAATTGTCTTGTCAATTGGGTCAGAATGTTAATACATTCAGCACTTTCAATTGTTTCTTTGAGGTAAAATGTAATAATGGAAAGAAAATTGGCTCCTTGCTTGAATTCTTAGTTTGGAGCCCTAAATTCTCACTCTGATCATCCTTTGATTGATTGTAACAGCATACCAGTGCTCTTTGAATTATGATTGGGCTGTTTTGAGCCAAATCAAAAAGCCTGTGTCATTTTCTACCACATAGTTACTGCAGGGCAGCAGGAGTTCATTAAAAAATTCACATCTTTGATTTGATTTGAAATGGTTTATTTCAAGCAATCAAATAGAAATAATACACAAAAGCAATATAATCATCAGTTTTACATTCATACAGTAACTAATCAAACTTTGGATAATTAGACATATTAATAAATATTGCTTGAAAGGGACTGGAAGGAAGCAAACTTATATAATCCCACCCCGTTATACTATAACCATTTTATTACATGATTTATCAATATCCGGTTCCTAGCTTTTATCAGACAGAATTAAGAATCATAAAGTATCGATAAAGCACATGACAAAGATGAATTATTTAATTATTATGTAAAAAATAACTATTTTAGAAATCAACATGGCAAATGCAGATCAGTCATCTAAAATATATGCAGATTATGTTACTTATAAAAGTCATTCATATGATTAAAACATAATAATATATCAGTAAAATAGACATAACACTGCTTCAGGAATTTTCGTATCAAAATTTCATCAAGTATCAAAAGTTAAAAACGTCTGAATTGTAGTAGGGACTGTTGTTGCAGAGCCCCCCCCATCACCCATAACTGAGCTATCCAGTCGTACCAGTTTGATCCAGTTTCCAGCTCAGATGAGGAAAACTAAGATGAACATGGATCATCTGCAAGTGGATGCATCAGAACAGAGCCGAGCAGGGCGCTTGTGGCTTGCCCGTTGTCACAATTACAAGTGCTTTCAAACAGCATCTTTTCATCTGCTCCTGATTCACAACAATTTGAATAAAGAAATAGACAGAAATGCAGGTTTGAAAACATTTTCTTAATAAACGCCTCTATCATCAGAAAAATGACACCAAAAACACAATTTCCATTGCAGTGGGATAAAACTTAAAAGAATATTACGTTACCTGAAGAATTATGGTATACCTTTAAGTTATTTATGCAACAAAACAAACCCAATTTACATTTTTACCACTGTTTCCATACTAAATGTTACAACTGTGTTAACCTTTTTTTATTTTACTTTCACAGGTGAAGACTTCATGAGCATCTTTATGAATGAATTCATATTTATTAGAAATAAACCTTCCAGCAGAAGTAGCTGATAGTTTATCAGGAATACAAACGAAAAAAAAAAGCTGCTTTGTTTTTCTTAATATTGTCCTGTATATCATAGACCATTTAATATCTGAGTATTTCTTCTCTATTCTCAAGCTTTGTTTAACAGTTTGCTTCAAACTAAAAGTTTACTTTAAATGTCGAACTCATTATGTACTCAAATTAGTGATATATGGGTCCGTATCTGACCTCAGCTTTCTCCCTAAAGTTTCTGAGAAAACTTGTTTGACCTGGTTCTCCAGGCCCACCATGGCTGCCAAATGGTCAGTAACAAGGATAACTTAAGGTTTGGAATTATTAAAGGCTTTAGCCGTCACATTAAACACAGTCCACAAGACTGGCAAACCGTTTCATCACCAGGTTGTCCAAATGCTGATCACCATCTGCTTATTTCAATTTGCTCTGCTGAACCATGAAAGACAAAGCAGTCAAATCTGACATTGCCCAATTCTACATCTGAACTAGTTTGGACACCGTAGCTGTATTGCAGTGTTATTTTATACATTACTTATCTTTTACTTATGAGTTTTTACAACATTGTGTTGTTTTTTCTTATCAGAATTTGAAGCATTTTGAAGCATGAAGCAAATCTCGAATCTATATTTTCTCCTCCCGTCCCCTAAGTATACACACATATATGAATAAGAAAAAATATATATATACTAAAAATATATATATATATATATATATATATATATATATATATATATATATATATATATATATATATATATATATATATACACACATTCTATTCATTCATTTTCCATTCCATTTATTGCCTTTTGGGCTTATGGGGCTCCTGGCCACTTGTGGGCGGGGGATGCCTTGGACAGGTCGCCAGTCTGTCGCAGGGTAGAATGTCCACAATCACACATCCATTCACTCTCACCTATGGACAATTTAGAGTTGCCAATTAACCTATGAAGCATGCTTTTGGATGGTGGGAGGAAGCCGGAGATCCCGGAGAGAACCCATGCATACACAGGGAGAACATACAAACAGAGAGGTTCCCCACTGATGTTCTGTTTCAGGTCCTCCAGCCAGGACTTGAACCTTGAATCTTGCTGTGAGGCAAGAGCGCAAACCACTGCGCCACCGTGCAGCCCATATATACATTCTATTCTATTCTAAATTAAAACAAAGCAAGGTGCAATGCAGTTCTCCATCTTTGTATCTGTAATTGTGGTAAGCCCAGTTCATTTAAGACTTGTGCTCCCTGTAGAAGCCCACTATGCCAGAAATAAATCTCAGCACATTTTCTTCCCCAGAAACTTCCCGGGGGAAAGGCACTCTTCACTTGTCAAGCCGCACTCAGTTTAGTTTTAGCCTATAAATACATTCACATAAGACACCTACAAGGTGCTATGAGACTTCCTCACTGTGCAGTTAAATATAGATTGGAGGAGTATTGACGTCAGATCGAGGCACAAACACACGCAGATACACTCACACAAAACGCACACACACAGATACACAAGTTTACACACAGAGGGTTTATGTGAGTAGAGGAGTGTGCACACACTTGCTGCATACACACATGCAGCAGCTCTTATTTCCAGCCCTGATACGTCACTCTGTGAATTGGGACAGTCTCTGTAGTAAATGATGATTACATTATGCCCAATTATTCCTTTAATCAAAACAATGGGATATACACTGTATGTTAAATGAGAGAAACCAGGTAGATAAACACGTTTAGTGAATCTACTTGGATTCTTATTTCCAGTTCTTTGTCCACTTGAGCGAGTGAAGCATGTGAGCCACCATACCGAATGATCACAAGAAATAATCAGTAAGATTATATCATGAAATGGTTAAATAATATTCATTAAAGAATTATAAAGAATTTGCAGCTGCGTCATCAAAAAAGGAAAGGACAATCCCAAACATTGCTAAAGAGATTCACTGATGAACAAACTGATTGATGTTTGGGGCTCTGCATTTTTCAGGATCTGGCAGAGCCTTTGATCAGAGAAAAGAATTTATACATTCAGGGCATGTTGGCTTCTTTTTGCCAACTCCAGCACAAACTGGGGCAAGGAAAAAAGAAATCTTGTTTTTAAACCCTCAGTTTTGAAACTTTGTGGAAACTCCAGAGAACAATTCTGGGGCAGCTGCCCTGGTAAGCTGCAGAAGGAAGGATATCCAGCAAGTCTGTTGTTTTGACAGACAGGGATGTTTTGGGGCTGTTGCTGGACAACACAAACTTTCAATTCCCTCCAAAGATTTTCTATGGAGTTGAGATCTGGAGACTGGCTCAGTTACTCCAAGAACTTGAAATGCTTCTTTATTGACCAGATGTCGTATTTGGGATCATCGTGACACTGAAAGGCGGAGCCCCATTTCATGTGATGTAAGGAAGTTTTCACCCAAAATCTCATGATACACGACCTCGTTCATTCTTTCCTTTACTCAAATCAGCCATCCACCCTTTGCAGAACAGCATCCCCAAACCGTGATGTTTCTACTCCCATCTTCCATGGATGGGGTACACCTATGATGAAAATGCAGCACTTTTGTCTCTGCTTTTTATAAGGGAGAACTTGCACAATTGGAGTTTGACTAACTACTTTTTTAGTCCACTTTATATGTGGCCTCAAATAGAGGTTTATATACATATTTGTCATCTGTCTAAGGAGTAGATTGAATGACACATGAAGTAGTCTGTTTAGAAGTCTGCGATGGACTGGAGACCTGTCTGTGGTATAGTCCAACAGTGACTGGGATAAGCTCCAGCAGCACCATGACCCCAAAATATGACGCCCTCGCTGATGGCGCTGTAAGAGACGGCAGCTACAGCCGCTCCGCAGCACTGTTTTCTCATTTTTCAATCTTTTTTTTGTTTTTCTTTCTTTTTCTTATCCTCCGATTTACTGCTAAGTATCCTATGGATACAGAGGTTTTTCACATTAGAGCCAGCTCTCTCGTTTATTCTAGAGAGGTTTTGCTGGCTCTCAGGAAGAGTACGCACAGAGAGAGACACAACATCCCAGTGGAGGAGATACCGGGCTGCAAAGCCGGGGCTAAGCTAAAGGCTAGGCTGGCGGACAATCGGAGGCGTTATAAAAAGTACTTTACATAATAAAAACAACTTTCAAACTTAAAAACCAAAATCAAAACAAAGGCCTTCGCATCAAAAAAATTCAAACAAACAATTCTCTCAAAAATAGAAAGAGGAATCTGACTTCATGGTGATGTGAGTACATGATATCATGGCTATCCGGTCCACATTCATGATCACAGTGGATCCCCCCCATTTAAAGTAAGCAGCCCGACCCCAGAGATTCCACTGCAATCACCCTGTTCACCGTGAAGGCTCAGTCACTGCTGTGAAGGATACCCTTGATTAAAACACTGAAGTTAAAACTAGATTATAAAAAGACTAAAATGCACAAAATACATATAAAAGAAACCTTAAAGCAACATGAACATGTGGTAGATGTTAATAAAGTCACAAAAACCATTGCCCTGGATAAAACATAAAGTATATAAAAGAATGTGAACTTCCTCCCAAATCAAACCAAGTCCAGCTGACTACATTTTACCTACAAATTTGAAACACTTCAAGTAACAGTGAAATCTGAGCAACACAAGAGGCAGTGCTGCTGGACCAGACAAAATCCATCCTCTCACACCACTTTCTGAATACAGAGTGTGTGTGGAATTCAATATCTATTACTCTTTAAAGTACGTTATGTTTCTTTTATTTTATTTCTTACCCTTGCAAGTTTTCCTTTCTCTTTTGCTGTTTTCCTCTCCAGCTTGGTGACTTGAATGTCTCCATCCATCCCTTGTTTTTTCTGAACATGCTGCATCCCTTTCATGGTAAAGGGATTGCAGGAACCTAACCTGGCTACCGTTGAGCAAGGGGTTGTACAACCTGGACTAGTCGCCGGGTTGTTGTATGAACCATGTTTTTGGAGTGCGGGAGGAAGCTGGAGCGTGCGGAAAAACCCCACACATGCATGGGGAGAACATGTAAACTCCACATGGAAAAGATTTCAACCAGGACATTCTAACTGTGAGGCGAAGGCACGAGCCACTACACTAGGGGTCATCAACCCTGTGCCTGCGGGTGCCCACGTGCCCCCGAGCACCGCTTGTGGCACCCGCAGGGAATGCTCCAAAATAGCACTGCTCATGTAGCAAATCAATATATTGTGGCGATCCGCCTTCAGCTTTTAAGACTCGTTCCATGAGCTTTTTAAGACTCATGGAACGACCGAAACTTGCAAATTGGCGCTCCCGCCTTTGAGAAAGAGGTGTGTGTGTGTGTGTGTGAGGAGGAGAAGGGGAGGGGTAGTGGGCGCAGGTTGCGAGGTAAAACGGCGCACGGAGACCATTGCGCAACACTTGGATCATTGGGTGGCTTTAATGACTCCGCTCATTCTAATAATGCCATTCTTCACCAACTGTTGTGGACATTTTTAATACTTGTCTGTATTTTCCAAATACAATTATTTTTATGGTTGTTTAGTTGGTGATAGTAACGTATAAATAAAGACATAATACGAACAATAAAGACATCAGGTAATGCAGGCTGGAAAACAGCTGCACTTTTTTCAGACTATAACTAAACAATCGATCATTTGTTTATTAAAGTATTGAGGATTTTGGAGGATTTTTACTGTTGGTGTTGCACAAAATTAGGCTAATGCCAAACATTTTTGGAGTAATCCCAGTAATGAGTTCTGTGATTTAGTTTTTAATGTTTCATGAGACCTAAACATGATTTTCACACTAACAGGTTTTTAAAAAAATCAAATCCCTATGATACGTTTCACAAAGAGACACACACAGGACCAAAGACACACACATGACCAAAGACACACACATGACCAAAGACACACACATGACCAAAGACACACACACAGAACCAAAGACACACACATGACCAAAGACACACATACAGGACCAAAGACACACACATGACCAAAGACACACAGGACCAGAGACACACGCAGGACCAAAGACACACACATGACCAAAGACACACACAGGACCAAAGACACACATACAGGACCAAAGACACACACATGACCAAAGACACACAGGACCAGAGACACACGCAGGACCAAAGACACACACATGACCAAAGACACACACATGACCAAAGACACACACATGACCAAAGACACACACACAGAACCAAAGACACACACATGACCAAAGACACACATACAGGACCAAAGACACACACATGACCAAAGACACACAGGACCAGAGACACACGCAGGACCAAAGACACACACATGACCAAAGACACACACAGGACCAGAGACACACGCAGGACCAAAGACACACACATGACCAAACACACACACATGACCAAAGACACACACATGACCAGAGACACACACAGGACCAGAGACACACACTGGACCAAAGACACACACTGGACCAAAGACACACACTGGACCAAAGACACACACAGGACCAAAGACACACACAGGAACAAAGACACACACTGGACCAAAGACACACACATGACCAAACACACACACACATGACCAAAGACACACACATGACCAAAGACACACACAGGACAAGAGACACACACAGGACCAAAGACACACACAGGACCAAAGACACACACTGGACCAAAGACACACACAGGATCAGAGAAACACGCAGGACCAAAGACACACACATGACCAAACACACACACATGACCAAAGACACACACATGACCAGAGACACACACATGACCGAACACACACACTGGACCAAAGACACACACTGGACCAAAGACACACACTGGACCAAAGACACACATACAGGACTAAAGACACACATACAGGACCAAAGACACACACAGGACCAAAGACACACACACAGAACCAAAGACACACACATGACCAAAGACACACACATGACCAAAGACACACACATGACCAAAGACACACACATGACCAGAGACGCACACTGGACCAAAGACACACACATGACCAAAGACACACACATGACCAAGGACACACACATGACCAAAGACACACACATGACCAAAGACACACACATGACCAAAGACACACACATAGAACCAAAGACACACACATGACCAAAGACACACATACAGGACCAAAGACACACACATGACCAAAGACACACAGGACCAGAGACACACGCAGGACCAAAGACACACACATGACCAAAGACACACACAGGACCAGAGACACACACATGACCAAAGACACACACATGACCAAAGACACACACATGACCAAAGACACACACACAGAACCAAAGACACACACATGACCAAAGACACACATACAGGACCAAAGACACACACATGACCAAAGACACACAGGACCAGAGACACACGCAGGACCAAAGACACACACATGACCAAAGACACACACAGGACCAGAGACACACGCAGGACCAAAGACACACACATGACCAAACAGACACACATGACCAAAGACACACACATGACCAGAGACACACACAGGACCAGAGACACACACTGGACCAAAGACACACACTGGACCAAAGACACACACTGGACCAAAGACACACACAGGACCAAAGACACACACAGGAACAAAGACACACACTGGACCAAAGACACACACATGACCAAACACACACACACATGACCAAAGACACACACATGACCAAAGACACACACAGGACAAGAGACACACACAGGACCAAAGACACACACAGGACCAAAGACACACACTGGACCAAAGACACACACAGGACCAGAGACACACGCAGGACCAAAGACACACACATGACCAAACACACACACATGACCAAAGACACACACATGACCAGAGACACACACATGACCGAACACACACACTGGACCAAAGACACACACTGGACCAAAGACACACACTGGACCAAAGACACACATACAGGACTAAAGACACACATACAGGACCAAAGACACACACAGGACCAAAGACACACACACAGAACCAAAGACACACACATGACCAAAGACACACACATGACCAAAGACACACACATGACCAAAGACACACACATGACCAGAGACGCACACTGGACCAAAGACACACACATGACCAAAGACACACACTGGACCAAAGACACACACATGACCAAAGACACACACTGGACCAAAGACACACACAGGACCAAAGACACACACAGGACCAAAGACACACACAGGACCAGAGACGCACACTGGACCAAAGACACACACATGACCAAAGACACACACTGGACCAAAGATACAAACACAGGACCAAAGACACACACAGGACCAAAGACACACACATGGCCAAAGACACACACTAGACCAAAGACACACACAGGACCAAAGACACACACAGGACCAAAGACACACACATGGCCAAAGACACACACTGGACCAAAGACACACACTGGACCAAAGACACACATACAGGACCAAAGACACACACATGACCAAAGACACACACATGACCAAAGACACACACTGGACCAAAGACACACACAGGACCAAAGACACACACAGGACCAAAGACACACACTGGACCAAAGACACACACTGGACCAGAGACGCACACTGGACCAAAGACACACACATGACCAAAGACACACACTGGACCAAAGACACACACAGGACCTAAGACACACACAGGACCAAAGACACACACATGGCCAAAGACACACACATGACCAAAGACACACACTGGACCAAAGACACACATACAGGACCAAAGACACACACTGGACCAAAGACACACACTGGACCAAAGACACACACAGGACCAGAGACACACACATGACCAAACACACACACTGGACCAAAGTCACACACATGAACAAAGACACACACAGGACCAGAGACACACACATGACCAAAGACACACACTGGACCAAACACACACACATGACCAAAGACACACACTAGACCAAAGAGACACACATGACCAAAGACACACACTGGACCAAAGACACACACAGGACCAAAGAGACACACATGACCAAAGACTCACACAGGACCAAAGTCACACACAGGACCAAAGAGACACACATGACCAAAGACTCACACAGGACCAAAGTCACACACAGGACCAAAGACACAGACATGACCAAAGACTCACACAGGACCTAAGACACACACATGACCTAAGACACACACAGGACGAAAGACACACACAGGACCAAAGACACACAAAGGAGCAAAGACACACACTGGACTCTCACATAACATTATACACCAGGCAGAAATGAATTTATGGCTAAAAATGATTTCAGGAGTTCAGCACTAAAAAAAATGGCAAAAGAGCAAATAAAACAGAATAATTTGATTTATTATTTCTAATTATTAATATTTCCTGGCTTTGTTTGTTCATATTTTCATATTTTGTTCATATGGGTAGCTCAGTGGCGGCTGGGCAGCTCGGTTGATAGGGTGAGAGGCCACCACGCAGGAACTCAGGGTTCAATTCCCAGGGGGAATAAAACAATGGTCCTGGGTGAATTACCATATCATTGGTAAGCAATTAACCCAGTGAGGGTCCTTAGGTAAGACCCTTAACACTACTGTCTCCCAAGCGTAATTAGGCTGCAGCTCACCACTCCCCCAGGGGATGGGCCAAATGCAGAGAGGAATTTCCCCATTGTGGAATCAATACAGTATCAAATAATTTGCATACTTTTGACAGAATATATTTATTATTCTGGATTAAGATTCTTGTCTGTTTTTATTCACATTTATGTTTAAAAGTTAAAGTTAAAGTTAAAACCCTGCGACAGACTGGCGACCTGTCCAGGGTGTCCCCTGCCTTCGCCCATAAGTGGCTCCGGCAGCCCCGTGACCCCAAAAGGGACAAACGGAAGAAGATGAATGAATGAATGAATGAAGGTAAAGTTAAGTTAAAGTTTTTTAAAGGTTTAAAAGTTTAGCTTTAGTGTGTTCAATAAATGTTTATTTTTTTCGGCCCGCAACTTAAAGTGTGTTTTGGATTTAGGCCCCCTCTGCAACTGAGTTTGACCCCCCTGTAATACGAGTCTAGAAATCATGCATTTCTTTTGTGTAAAATGAGCAAATAAAAATAGGGCACACAAAAGGATGTCGTCACATTGTGTTTGTGTGTGTGTGTGTGGGGGGGGGCTAGGAAGTTTTTAGCAAACAGGTGCCGCCTGTGGCGCCCTTCAGACCACTTAGTGCCCATGAAATAGCCCTCAGTCTCAAAAAAGTTGGTGACCCCTGACCTACACCACTGTGCAGCCTGACTTGAAGGCCTGCTGTTGTTTACTCTTGGATTCTTGTTTTTCTTGGTTCTGTCTAAATTGCACCTTAAATTGGTTTACTACTAAGAATTTTAGCACCCCCGTCAGATTAATTTTTGATTATGTGCGATTCAAAGAACTTTTCTAAGGCAGGTGTCCACTAGAGTCCAAACTAGATCCTTTCTGTCTCAGATATGGAAGAAATGTGCAAATCATCACTATCTGAGACTAGAAATCTCTGTGTATTGCTTTTACAAGAAATTCTTCTCGTTTCAGTCAAGAATGTTATCTACACTGCTAGTACTGTGTTTTAATCAGCTAACAGTTTAGAACAGGGGTGTCCAACTTTTTTGCATAGAGGGCCAGATTTAGTGAGTTGAAAATGAAACTTCAGTCATTGAACCTTAAAGCACAAGGAGACCCAGACACAATAACATTAAATGTAAACAAACTATTTCATGAAAAATTTTTTGCAATGGGACACTTTTCATTTCTTCACATAGAGCGGAAATGACAAAGCATAGCGTAATACAGCCAATCACAATCAAGAAATTGTAGCTCCTAGAAAGTGCTGGGGGCTAAATATTATTGAATTTATGACAGGAGCCTGTGGGTCAGTACAAATTTGATGGCGGGCTGCATATGGTCCCTGGACAAATGTATTTTTGTGGTTATTTTAATTCTCCTACTAAACATCCATTTTCTTAACCCACTATATCCCTTTCGGGTCACAGGGGCGTCGGAGCCTGTCCCGGGCTCTGCTAGGCGAAGGCTCTACTAAATATTGAAATGATGGATGATTCAAATTTAAAAAATAACAAACAAACAAACAAACATGAGCTTTCATCTGATAACAAAAAAAATAGCTCAGCAAAAACTAATTCCAGAAATCTGAAGATGGTTAGATATAAAAAAAAAAGGGCTGTAAAAAGCAGCCAACACCTAGAAGAAAAACAAACTCATACCAATACAACATTACAGGAAACTCCTATGACTTTTGAACTAGATGACTATGTTTTTTTAGTACTAGTAGTAGTGTTACCGTGAGGTCACTTAACATCCTTTCATGGATACAACACTGCTGCATTGGTCAGTGTGGGCAAATACATTTGTTACATACTTATTTTTAAAGCTCTTCCTCATTTCAATGAATCTTTTTATTTTGATCTTAGTTTTTAAAAATGTTGTCTGCCACATTTAACTGTAATTTGAAAGCTTTTGTTGCTATAGGAAGAAAATATAGAGGTTACGTTCAAGGAAACCTTGAACATTTACATTGTGTGTGTGTGGGTCTTGAAAATTTAGCCTCATTGTCTTTTAATAGGAACATTGCTGTCAGACGTGTGCTGGAAAGGAATAAAGACTCTTAGTTTGTTATGTAGAGGTGTCCAGATCAGCTGTGAAGCTTTGAGCTATTCATACATGAATATATTTCGACATGAATTTGTTTCTGTCTGTGCACACATGCAAAGACACAAAAAGCAAGAATATTTCAGCCTGGCAGTTGGTGTGCGTCACTTGGTGCTGATGCTCATTCAGTGCCTCTATGAAAAGTCTCTGTCTGACTGCTGAGTGACGTAAGATTGATATGCAACTCCTCTCCTTATTCTCAGACAAACGAGTGGGTGTGTTGCGCTTTCAGGGAGATAGATGGGGAAAACAGGCAGAAGGAAGAAGTTAATATGATGCAGCACTGATTATGTCTTAAGATTCTGGACATCAGTTTTTGTTGCAGGGAGTCCATTCATTTATGTTTGACAAATAGTTTACATAGTTATTTGAAAACCTTGGGAATGTCATTATTTCTGCCTTTGTTACTTTACCTTGTTGCCCCTGCCGTTCAGCTAAGTTGCTTTCATTTTTCGTCGTTCTCTTAATGAGACCCCCCCCCCGTGTCAGTCTGTGTTTCTTCTTTGATATCAGTCCCTGTCTCCCTCTCAATCTCTGATCAGCCCAGACCTTCTTCCTCCTTAGTTTACTGTGTCCATATTACGCACCCATCTGCGTCACGCATGAGGCATGCCTGAGGGTTAAAAATAAGAGATGAAAGGGGAGCAGACGGATGTGAGGAGAGAGGTGAGGGGCGACTGCTGACTACCAGAGAGAACATGGAGTAGAAAGGATGGAGGACGTATGGTTTAGAGGCTGCAACCTGCACTAGATGTCCAACATATCCCTTCATAAATAGTCCTTTTTTACAGGTTTCTCTAGGTCCAGTAGTGGTAAATGTGGGAGGAAAGAAGCTTTGTAGAAATTCAATGTAATACAGGCAAATGAAGAAGATGTCTGGATTTTGAAAAGAGCAGGTAATGGATCCTTTCACACAGAAAAAAATGTGAGCCAAAGATTTCAGTCTTGTTTATTATAGGTTCAAAATAAATCCCACTGAACTGAAATATGACATATTATTGTAGTTTTCTTTTAAATAGCATTGGACTTTCTTTATTGACCGAATTATTAAAGTATTTTGCATTGAAAATGCAAAAAACATTTTATCTCTTCAATAGAGACACGCAACAAAAATTGTTTTCCTAATTTGCCACTGACTAACAACAAATATGTTATTTCCATTCTGTTATCATTTTTTAATGCATCTCCTCATTTAACCTATGGTCACAAATACAACTGCCACCGTGTGATGGGGAGGCATAGGCAGAATCTTCAAGATAAGCTGCAGATAAGCTGTCAGATTTTTCGAAAGATCGCTGGCGTGGTCATGAATGTAGATAGCGGGAGTCAGGCGGCCATCATTCATCAGTCATTACAAAATCGGCGGCCACAGAGCGGTGGCAGCTGGATTGCTGACCAGCAGCAGCTCTGATTGGACAATGTGTAAATGTGCCGCCGGCTGCCGACCACCCGGTAGCCTGGGTGTATATGAAAAGTCAACAACAACTTCTTCTTTGCTCTTGTTGTGTGCGTTGCTCTTCATCTATGAGTAGTGGACCAAGCACAGTGTTCTGTTTTTGAATTCTTCTCAGCATCAACAGCAATTCATCAATACGAAGGTCTTAGAGTCGCCGTGGTGCCATCAAGGCTATGATGAGTTTAGTTGCAGCATCAATGATGACTCCCCAATTGGCCGAATCCCCAGATTACTGTCTGGTCATAGCTGGGCCCCCTGCCCATCTCAACAGCCCTCGCTGCTGTTGTATGATTTCTAATAATCAGACTGTGGCAGTGGGATGGAAGGACGGGGGCAGGGGCGTGCTGATCATCAGACAATTTTGGGGACCTTGGAGACCCTCCAATTTTAGCCAAATTTTAATCCTTTTGGATAGAAATAATTAAGCGGTTAATACTCAAAAGATGGGCTTCTTAGCCCTCACTCTAAAGAGCCACTCCAACGAAAATTGTGTTTTTGGTGTTTTTAACATGTTCTTGTTGCATTTTTCTTATGATGGAGGACATAAATAACATAATTTCAGCTTTTTTATTTGGGCTAAAAACAGCCTAATCATAGTTACAAGACCACTGGAAACACTTACAATAGATCAAATTTAAACTGGAGTGGGACTTTAAAGTGTGGATGCCATGCTTTGAACAACTTTGTCAAATAAAAAAGCCCTTTAAACGCTGATTCTATTGATAACAATAGTTCCCGTCGAAAAAAATCCGAAGCATATGAATAATAGACATCTTTCGAAGGAATCAGAGATTTGAATTTGCCGCTAAGAGCGCAGGCTGGAAGTGACCCAGATATGACCTGTGACGTCACGAAAGGCATTGACTTCCGTAGTTCCGCTTCGGACAGCATGTAAACAAAACAGGTAGTCTTCGTTTCTCTCGTTAATCATCGTTAATTCTCGTTAATTCTCTGTTAATCATCAACATGCCAAGTCGTTGTGTGGCAGCTGGATGTAGCAATACATCTAGTGAAAGTGTATCTGTGTATAAATTCCCAAACCAAGAAACGCTGCTGAAACAATGGACAAAACAAGTTCAGCGCACGTCCGAAAAACAGAAACGCCCAGTACCAGCACTGGCAGGAGCTAGTACAAAAAGAGAAAATCTGTGACCGAAAAGCTGGCACAAAAGAGAGTGAGTTTAACGTTTATTACATAATGTATTTATTACAAAAGAGAGTGAGTTTAACGTTCAGTGATGAAAGTCTTCCGGGAATTCCCGGAAATCCGGGTTTTTGAGCAAACCGAACGTACTTTCCTGGAAATAAAGACCTGATCTCTATGGACAAATCGCTTTCCGGATGAAAAAATTGTCTGAAATCGGCGAATTTTAGCTTTATTTTCTATATTTCTCTGCGGATCACTTCCTCTATGGTCGCGGCTATCTCTCGTCTACCCAGCCTAATTGACCAATGACGGGACGTTTTAGTTGCTTTCGGATGCGTCGACGGCTCTGATTGGCTCTGTCAGTACCACGTGGTCAGCGTGACGGATCCCTAGAGACCAAAACTGGGGACACACGCTAAACTTTCACAAACAAATCTGAAGAGTTTGCGATCAATAATGCGGGCATCGTCATTATTGAGCGTGGTCATGACCTCAGTTGTGAGAAGACGATAAAAAAAAAACAAATTTAAGTGGTCTTGGCTGGAAGACGGTAGCATTACTCTGTGCTTCGCTATCGGTGCTAGCCATGTTGTCTGCCTTTCGTTACGTGACTTTAACGATTAAGAAAAACTCTATACTGCTTTTTAATTTGGCCACTATGAAAGAGTACAAAGATAGTTTAATATTTTAGAGTAGGTTAAATATTGTGTAGGGGGTCGACACAATATACGACCGTACTGCAGGTAAAAATTTCTAAATCTCTGCAGTGCTTCTTTGCAGTTTTGAAAAACTGAGTGGATGTGTGTTTGCAAAGAATATATTCCTTACCACATTCCAAGAAGCTGGCTATGACTATCCTTATCTGAAACAGGAAGCCCTGGTTGTTCACACATTGGTTTTTCATTTTCCAATGACAATACTGTCACTGTTTTACTGCAATCTGCTGCGGTGTGTCTATGCTTTGTGACAGCTGCTAGAAAAGCTTTCTTCCATGGCAGAACTTCCACTGCTTTATTTGTGTGCTCAATACTTCACCTGGAAATGCAAAAAACACAAGAATGCATGAACAATGTCAGAATGATTTCTCTTTAGGCTAGGACTTCAATTCATAAATGCAATATAAATACCAAGGGCCTTGCTCAATAACGTATTAAATGGAAATGCACTGTTATGCTCGGAAAGATTCATTAATAATGGAAAACATTCAAGATTGCGTCTTCTCATCCTAGTAATGGATTAAGCCAATTTATTTCAGATCAGACTGTGAAACAAACCTCCAAGAGTGACATCTTTGATATTGCAGGCCTCTTAGTAGGAACAGTTTAAAGATAATTTGCAAAATGTTGAGTCTAAGGCAGAATAAGTAATCTTGTTACCAAGGTAAAACCTGTTTTATCTAATAGGGCAGCTGTGGTTCAAAACCCTAAATTTGAGAAAACTGTACTGCTAGAACTTACTCCTTTGGGAAAATGGGACTAAATATTAGTTCAGTGATTTTTGAGAGTCAGGACAAAACACCTTCTGAAAAACCATCCATCCATTCATCTTTGGATGAATCCCTTTGGGGGTCACAGAGAGAGACCCTAAAAGCTAACGCTAACAGGGTTAACATGTAGCGTGTCACAAACAAGTTCTAGCATGACTGTAAATGCAGCTCATAATATATATATATATATGTGTGTATACTAAAGAAGCTCACCGCACTTCACAACTGCCTGGCAGCACAAATGAACCAGCTGCTAAGAGATGGGACTCACCACTTGGGTGGAGTCCCATCCAACTACCGGCCAATAATCTGTCTGTCCACAACAGGGAAGCTCATGTCAGGCATCATTGCAACCAAGATAAATACACATGGATCAACGCACAGAAGGGCATTGGTAGAGACTCCAGAGCCAAACACCAACTCCTGGTCAACAGAACAGTCCCTCAAGACTGCAAGTCACGACACACCAACCTGTGCACAGCCTGGATTGATTAAAAGAAAGCCTATGACTCAATGCTACACACGTGGATCCCTGAATGCTTGGAGATGTACAACATCAACAGGACTCTAAGAGCCTTCATAGGAAACTCAATGAAGCTGTGGAAAATCACCCTTGAAGCCAATGGCAAGAAGAATTCTAATTAGGAGTTACTGGGTACAAAATTTTCCTATATGCCGATGATGTGCTATTATTTATTATTAACCCAGAGGTATCTATCCCAGTGTTAACCTCAATTATTGGCGAATTTGGTCAGTTCTCCGGGTATAAAATCAATTTCGATAAATGTGAAGCATTTCGAGCCCTTGGGGGATCGAAAACGGTGGGTTCCTGATGTGGATTTTCCATTTAGGCGACCAAGCGCTGGCTTGACCTTTTTGGGTATCAGAGTTACTGCAAATACTGCAGAGTTGTACTAGTTAAATTTTGGTCCAGTCCTGGTTTCAGTGAAAAGGGACCCTAATAGGTGGTTTGACCTCAAATTGTCATGGCTAGGTAGAATATGTTAGATGAAAAAGAATATCCTTCTTAGGGTACTGTATCTTATGCAAATGTTACCTCTCAAAATTAATAGGAAAACATTCTCAGAACAGGAGAAATGTTTGTCTAAGTTTATCTGGGAAGAAATCTAGATTGAAAATTAGGACTCTACAACTGCCATACAACAGGGGAGGTCAGGCTCTTCCTCATTTTTTATTTTATTACTGGGCTTTTCATGCGCGAATAGTGTCGGGGTGGCTGCACTCTTTTTTACATCAGGGTGAGTTACATGTGAACAGTTGGTGTTGTGACCTGTTGTCACCTCTCAGTCTCTTATTCACAGGCGTAGTTGGACTCCCAGTTGAGGTTAAAAACAATAATGTTATGCTCACTACAATTAAGGTGTGGCATGACATTGTGACTTTTGGTGGACGAAGAAGGTTTTCTAGTGCAATGCAACCTATAATTAAAAAGAAAGCTTTCCCACCAGGTATAGGCTTTAGTATATATAACCACTGGTGCACTAATGGTTTAAGTTTGTAAGTACCCTTTTTCAAAAAGGTGATTTTATGTCTTTTAAACAAATTCAAAGTATATATAATATCCCACAGAAAAAAACTGCCATCTTCAAATATGAAACAGGTGGAAGTAAAAGGACGATGCATAGAAACATGCTTCCCAACAGGATAACACTAATTTCTTTTGAGTTTTTTTTATTTATTTTTTTATTTTTTTTAAATCTCCAAGTGAGACACTTTGTAAAATCATCTCTCACCTTTCCAGCTGATCAACCTATGTTGAATTCCCTTGACAACGTCCTTCTTAAAGAAGACCCGGGCAATGCTACATGCCAACCTATAGACAATGCCACAACCAAAAGAAAATTTATTTCACTTTTTTATGAACACCTAATGCTGCTTAACCCCCATTCAACTGGAGGGAGCAGGATCTTGTGGAGCTGGGATGAGGGAATGGAGCTCAATAGTAAAACATGGTCTAAAGCTTTTGTATCTGCCAAAACAGTATTTACCTGCAACAGACTCAGAAAAAACCAATATAGAATTCTGCACAGACTTCAATGCACTCCACAGCTTTTGCATAGACTTAATTCTCAATGTTACTCTCTTTGGATAAAATGTAAATCTGGTTTAGGAACCTACTATCACTGCATCTGCCAATGTCCTTTGATCACTAGATTCTGGAAAAATATTGTAGCAGAACTCAGTTGTATTTTTCACAAAATAATCTCTCTGAGCCCAGCATTGTTTCTTTTTGGCGTGTCTGTGGAGAGACAGCCTCTATCTGGTCCGGAGATGGTTTTATTACGTAAGCTTTTACACCTGGCAAGACAATGTATACCTACGTGCTGTGACTTTGCTGTGCTGAAAATTTGGTTTTTGTTTTTTCTTCTGTTGCTGTTTGTTTTCTCAAAAGCAAAAAAAATGTTAAAACTAAAAAGAACTCCAAACTGATTACAGTGAGAGAGAAAAAACAAGCTGCCAGTTTTTAGCCTTCAAAATGTTCCTTAGTTTGATAAGTATATTTGACCATTAAGACTGATGAAAACAGCAAATGAAAGTCTCCACATCAGAAGGCGAAAAAAAACAAACACTGTCAGATTCAGATTCACAGAAAATGCCCTGTCTGGGTTGTGTGTCTCCTCTGAGCATGCTCCTGATCAAGCACAGGGTTCAGGACCTCCTCTCCCTGTGGAGAAAGCCCAGTTTAAAGCTCACAGAGAGGGTAGTGTGAGCATGGACCCTGCAGGAAATAGGTTTTCCTCCGCTGGAATCTCTCAAATAAATATTAAGATGATGCAGTCAGAGCTTCATCTTTGACACAGGAACTTCATTCATAGATAGATAGATAGATAGATAGATAGATAGATAGATAGATAGATAGATAGATAGATAGATAGATAGATAGATAGATAGATAGATAGATAGATAGATAGATAGATAGATAGATAGAGAGATAGAGAGATAGAGAGATACAGCAGGGAAAATAAGTATTGAACACGTCAACATTTCTCTCAAAAAACATATTTCTAAGCGAGCTATTGACACGAAATTTTCACCAGATGTCGGCATCAACCCAAGTAATGCACACATAGAAAGAAATCCAAACATTTATGTCCATAAATAAAGTTATGTGTAATAAAGTGAAATGGCACAGGGAATAAGTATTGAACACATGAAGAAAAGGAGGGGTAAAAAGGTCTGGCAAGCCAAGAAAGCAGCTGGAGTTTGTCAGTATAAGTAGCACCTATTAGTGCAAAGTAATATCAGCCATTATAGTCCTGATTGATGCCTTTTAAAAAGGTTTCTCACCAGCAAGGTGTTAGACAAGAAGCATTGCATGATGGGTAAAAGCAAAGAGCTGTCCAAAGACCTACGCAACCTCATTGTTGCAAAACACACTGAAGACATTGGTTGCAGGCGCATTTCTAAACTTCTGTAAGTTCCAGTGAGTACCATTGGGGCCATCATCTGGAAGTGGAAAGAACACGGCATTACCATAAACCAGCCACGGCCAGGTGCTCCTCGCAAGATTTCAGACAGAGGAGTCAGAACAATCATCAGAAGGGTTCTCCAACAGCCCAGGACCACTCGTGGAGAGCTTCAGAAAGACCTGGAATCAGCAGGTACCGTTGTTTCAAAGAAAACAATAAGTAATGCACTCAACCGCCATGGCCTCTATGCACGCACACCACGCAAGACTCCATTTTTGAAGAAGAAGCATGTTGAAGCTTGTTTGGAGTTTGCGACACATTTGGATAAACCCATGACATTCTGGGAGAAGATACTCTGGTCAGATGAGACCAAAATTGAACTCTTCGGAATTCACAAGACACAACATGTTTGGAGGAAAAATGGCACCGCACATCACCCCCAAAACACCATACCAACAGTCAAGTTTGGAGGTGGGAGCATCATGGCGTGGGGCTGTTTTTCAGCATGTGGTACTGGTAGAAGGAATAATGACTGGAGAAAAGTATGGAGACATTCTTGATCAGAATCTGCTGTCATCTGCCAGGCTGCTGAAGATGAAAAGAGGGTGGATCTTTCAGCAAGACAACGATCCTAAGCAGACAGCCAAGGTAACACTCAACTGGTTGAAGAAAAAGAAAATAAAGCTGCTAGAATGGCCCAGTCAATCACTAGACTTGAATCCAATTGAAAATCTTTGGAAAGAACTGAAGATCCGGGTGCACAGAAGAGACCCCCGGAACCTTGAAGGTTTGAAGGCAGTTTGTGTGGATGAATGGGCCAAAATCACACCTGAGCAATGGATTTGACTGGTTTCTCCATACAGGAGGCGTCTTGAGGCTGTAATCACCAACAAAGGTTTTTGCACTAAGTATTAAATATATTTTAGTAAGCGTGTTCAATACTTATTCCCTGTGCCATTTCACTTTATTACACATAACTTCATTTATGGACATAAATGTTTGGATTTCTTTCTATGTGTGCATTACTTGGGTTGATGCCGACATCTGGTGAAGATTTCATGTCAATAGCTCGATTAGAAATATGTTTTTTGAGAGAAATGTTGGCGTGTTCAATACTTATTTTCCCCGCTGTAGATAGATAGAGAAGCGGGAGTTGACCCGTGCAGGTGCTGTGGGTTTTTGGGTTGTCCAAGAGTAGGGGCTACATCCTAAACTCAACCCAAAGGGGGTGACTAAGGCAAAAGGCAGAGATAGAAGTATACAAACTCTTACAAAGCTAACAACACAAAAATTGGTTAAAAAAAGATCAGATACAAAAGCAGCTCTTCCATTGTTGACACATATCTGACTGAAAGGGTATGGCACTAAATAAATTATTACTAACAGACAAGATGAGAATGTTTTCTGACAAATTTAGCCTACAGATAACTTAAACATGAGGGTATAATGAAGCATGCAAAGTGTTAATTCTGTAGGAGAAGACTTTTGGAATATAGCATATATTTGAAAACATCTTTTTCAGGGACTATTTTCTTAGTCCTTTAGTGCTACATTTTAGATTACACCAAACATAAACAGTTGTGTGGAACCTGCTCCCATTGGATGGGCATGAAACAGATTTAAAATTGTTATTTTGGGATTAAACTTGAATTTTTAAGATGTCACTTTGTGTTCACCTTGTGTCAACAAATCATATAGAACTCTAAAAGCACACAAAAAATAGCGTATAAAAAGTACTAATGAATTAGAACATTCACATTAAAAAGTCGTAGTTACTTTAGAAAAGTGTTTCTCAATGGAGGCGGTCATTTTCTCTCCCCACTGCACTGTAAACCCTAATGAGTTCACAGAACTTAAAAACTATTTTGCAACAGATTACACAATAATATTTAAGTTATGTTATCAAAATGTTTACGTTTGGTTGCACTGCGGAGGAGAGGACCCACTGTAGAAGTCCGAACTCCTGTTGTGTCTACTTTGTAAACTGGTACTTTTTAAATGGAGCAATGAAGCAGTTGCAGCTGTCTCTTTGCTCAGAGTCCAAAACTTCTGGAGAGAGGATTAGTAACTCCCTAAAATGCCTCATTGTTGATTACTAAGAGTGGGCTACCATTCACTGTAGGAGAGATGCTAGTGCTCCAGCAGTAAAAGGAGCCATTGCCACAGTTATAGAACAGGATTCATCAGTGGTTGCAAAAGCAATCCTACTTGGTAATGACCATGTGTCGCAAAGGATAAAAGATATGTCATTTCATACTGGTGAACAACTCTGTGCAGCACAGCTCTGTGTCAGTCCTTTCAGTATTGAGGTGGATGAAATGAAATCAAAGACAATAATGCCTTAATGATGGCTTATGTATGCTGTCTATCTTATGGTGAAGTGGCTGAGTGTTACGATTATAACCAGAAAGACCCAGGGACAGGAAGGACTGGAATCCAAGGAGTTTGGAAGCCAAAAGGTTTAATAGGCAAAAATACCCCACAAATGTGGGACAAAAACAAGAGATAACTGACAGGACTAAACAGGACACTGCGACAACAGAAACACAAAGACAGAACCTTAAATAACTAAACACACTAATTGAAAATAGTGAGCAGCTGAGAAGCCTGGTGAGTGCACAGTAAGAGGAGGGGGGAACGCAGCTGGTGGCTGCAATCATGACACTGGGGAGTTTATGTTCAAAAAGTAGCCTAGCTCATAACCGATACACAAGGACAGAAAACTTTCAGTGAGCTGGATAACTATTTATAAAAGAATTCTAGTCATTTTAACATCATTCTTGCTTGTGCCAAACAAAGCGCCCCCTCTATGGTTGGCCCGTAGAGAGGGTTCACTGCATTACGAAAAGAGTACTGCGTCTTTCACTGTCACAGTCTGTTGGCAGTGAAGTCTTCGCTGAGAAAAGGATGATACGTTTTAACGTCTGCTGCTGCAAACCACAGTGCAAAGGCTTTCTAAACGCAACTGCATCTCTCATCTTTAAAAACATTGTGGAGTTTCTAGGAATTAAGGGGACAGTGCTCAGAAATAACTTCCTGTCAGTAGAAGGTTACATCTTTTCCCTTGCTGACATTTTTGAGAAAATAAATGAGGTGACTCCAGCACATGCTCCAGGGACATGGGGTGACAAGCCAAGCTATGTAGAAAGACCACTGACAGAGCATTAATCAATATTTTTTTTAATCTTGAAATTGGATATATGAGTCATGGTAACTGCTATAATAAGAAAAGATAAATTCGAAAAAGTTCCACATTGCATTCCAAAGTGTTTTTTTTTTAGATTTGAAGTCAGTCAGCGGGATTTTAAGCTTTAGTCACATGTACCTGTACAGGGGTTGACTCGGGTGCTGCAGGTTTGGTTGTTCGGGCCCTTGGAGGGTCATGATAGGAGCAGCCGGTTGAAGGCGCATTCTAGGTGTGCCAATGAAAATGCAATGTATGATTGTCGTGCATATGGTACGTGTATCTATCGTGAAGTATTCAAATCCTAATGTAAGTTCCAGACACTGACGTATGGGTCAGGCTGTTGTGCCATGCCCCTTACACCACACTCTAGTCGTTATCAAAACATAAGTCGCAAATGCCCTTTACAGCTAGATGCAAGCTTGTCTGTGGGTGAAAAATATTCAAACCGCCACACAAGGAGCACACATTTATCTGTGAACAGCGCTGACAGGCCCCTCACACAGTCTGCAGAAAGTGTTTCCTAGACCAGCCGCTTGCAGCATGCCTGTAAAAAGAAAATGTGTATAAACATTTCGACTCTGCAGGCTAATTGAGCAATCTACGACCTTAATATTTCATGCAGGCCACCTTCGTCCACAATACAGGTCAGCCAATTGTTTTGCCCACAGACAGTCTGTATTCACAGGTGAGAGCAGATGTGACCATGGCATAGCTCACTGATTTCTACTAGCAGTTTTTTCTTGTGAAAGTTTTATATTTGAACATTTAATCAGTCACAGTTGTGAGCTAAAATATACATCACGGCTCCTTAACTGCTTGGCATCAATCCTTGTTTTTGTCAGGACTAGTTAGCCCTCTGACTGTCACTTCCTGTTTTATTTTGAAGTCCTGTCTTTTCTCTGTCTTCATTTCCAGTTCCTCCTGTGTGATCTGCTTCCTCCCTAATGTGCTCCACCTGTGCCTCATTGTCTTCCCTATATAAGCAGTGCTTCTTCTCTAGCCAGTGCCAGATTGTCTTTCTTTACTGCCAGCAATCCAGACTTCTTCTTTCCAGAGCATTTGTTCCTGCTGTGTTCACCTTTTTTGGATGCCCTCCTGTACTTGGATTAAACCACTCTGAATCTGCCACTCCCTGACTCCTCCATTGTGTCCGCCTGAGCTGCATCTGATAGTTTTGTTCTTTAGTGGAAATCAAATATATGAATTTTTATTAGACCTTATTTTTTTATATACATATTTATTGAGCAATAAACACAAACATACTTTTTTACATAGTTTATACATAGTTTACACAAGAACTGAATGATCAGAATTAAAATTGCCATTCCAATGACTGTAATTTGCTCTTTTGTGGTAATATCGATTTTTCCTGATATTTTAGACTAAGTCATTTGTTTGATGGGGCTAAATCTCACCTGGTGGGGTGCAAAGCATCATAAAGAACAGTGAGGTTAGTCAAAAAGAAGGTTTTTAGAAGAGTAACTGAGGTGCATACAGTAGGAAAACAAGAGCCTGACAGTCACCGACTCTGCAAGCTGTCGCACTGACAAAGATGAGAAAAGTCTGTAATGTTCCACATTGGTACACTTTGACTAAGACATACAATACAAAAAGACAAAAAAATAATAATACAGGAAATGGCGTTGTATGTTTCAGAAATGCCTCATGTATGTTGGTTCAGAAAATGAGTGTTTAGCACCTATAGACACGTAAGCCCCTCACAGGCTTGTTAAGGGTCGTATATGTACCCTTTTTTGTTTCACAGCATTACCTTATAATTATAATAATAATTTGCTTAATCAATTATTGAAGATGGTTAAAGTGATTGATCTCTAATTATATCACTTCACAAAAGTCATGATTTGTTGTCTGTTTTCTGATATAGTGTTATTTTAAATCATAATCATGATTTTTCTAATGAAAATTATCTGAATATATTTTAGACAACTGATCTGTATGTGGAATGCCAATTAACAAAATAGAGTTATGACTATTTTACATAATTATCAAGTCATTCATCTTTGTCATGTGATTTAATGATACTTAAGCATTCATAATGACCTGAATGTGTTGGTAAGGCATTGATATCTGATAAAAAGTTATGAACCAGATAAAAATAAAACATGTAATAAAATGTTTACAGTAGAACAGGGGTGGGATTATATAAATTCGCTTCTTTCCACTCCCTTTGAACCAATCTTTGATTTAATGTCCAATTAACTTAAGTTTGATACGTCTTTGTATGAATGTATAACTGCTGATTGTATTGTTTTGTGCATTATTCTTGCTTTGATTGCTTGAAATAAACCATTTCAAATCAAATCAAATCTTACATCCTCCACTGATTACATGTATTAATGAAACCTGTTTGAACTTCATTTCTGGATAAGCAGTCAACCTCTCCACAACGCCACAAATAATCTAAAGGAATGGTGGGGAAACATACCAGAACGACGTGGGTAACTGGTCAATAATCTGAAGAGAGCTAGGAAGACAGTAAAAATGGTTACTATAGTAACATAAAAGGGAAGAGTGCAGAGTTGCATCTCAAGAACACCATACCTGCTGTAAAAGCACGAGGGTGGAAACATCATGCTTTGTCGTTGTCTATCTGGAAAGAATAAACACACTGCCCAGTCATTAAAAGATTGCCTATGTATAAAGCATTTAAAGGTTCTGGAACGGACTAGCCAGTTTCCAGACCTCAGGCCAATAGAGAATCCGTGGAGCAAGATTGTATCCGTGTTTCCTAGCAACAGCCCTAAAACACAACAGCTCTTAAAAAATCTGTCTTAAATAATGGGCCAAAATATCAGCAATAAAGTGATAAAATCTGGTAAAGATCTACAGGAAATGTTCGACTTTTGTCATTACCGTTATATTGCATTATAAAATATTAAGGAAAACTTTTGCTACTGAACAAATATTTTATAATACTTATTTCACAAATAAATGTTTTGAAAATCCTTCAATGTGTTTTCATGTGTTCTTTTTTTAACCTTCTGTCTCACTTAATTAAAGTGCATCTTGATTGAAAATGAACTAACCTCTCTTTTCTGTTTAATATGTTTGCCCCATTGTATGTTGGAGTAATGCTGGCATGTTTATTTTTCACTTTTAACTTGAAGCTTCATTAAATGCGTCTACAGTTTAGATATGAACAGCAAGGGAATAAGAGAGTGATGGAGAAGGAGGAGTTAGAAGAGTATAGTTATCTTTGCGCACACATGTAGTGCGAAAAGAGAGAAAGTGACCAAAGGAAGTCCAGTCAACATTGTGTAAATTACTTTGCACAGGACAAGCAGTGCAGTGAAAATGACCGTTGCTTACTAGAGTGGTTTAAGGCAGTGTTTTTCAACCAGCGTGCCATGGCACACTAGTGCCGTGGGAAATTGCCAATTTTCACTGATCAAAAACATTTCCCATCTCCAGGATATCAGCTCTGTTTTCATCCAAACAGGCCCTGATAAAACACTGAGTATTTAGGAAAAGAAAATATTGTAAAATTATTTTTTCTTTGTGTTCATTTGATTCTATTAAAGACATTTTGATAAGAATGACGGTATCACGATTTAGCCGCAGCTTCAGCTGTTTTTGGAAAAGTCCCGCCCCTTTAACTGTCTCCACCAATCATTCTTGGAGGCTTAGTCACACGTCATCAGTCTGACCAATCAGAAGTGGTGAAAGTCTTCACTTCCTTGTTCAGATTCTGCTCATAAAGTCTCTCAGTTCCAACAAAAATACCAGCTAAAGCTCGTCTTTAGCGGTGTAGCTTTCCACAGAATCCAGTATCAGGCCGTGGAAGAAGTGAACAAAACAATGAAGCTCAGAGAAGCACGTCTGTCTGCCATCTGCGGCTTTTTGCACTACATCTCCCATGATGCATTGGATCAAAGTGACAGCGTCTCAGCACACAATGAGTCTTCGTTGCTAAACGTCTTGAAACAACAACAAACACACATCAAACAGTTTTTTAATCTTCAATCTTAACTTTTATTACATCTTTTAGAAAAAAACTGCAACTTCCAGCTTTTTCTGCCACAATTATCACAAAAATGCATGTGAGATTGCGGAGGAACTGTAGATCAATGTAGACTATGAGTTTCTCAGTTTTTTTAATTTTTGGTTGCTGGTGTGCCGCTGGATTTTTGTCAAGGTTAAAGTGTGCCGTGGCTCAAAAAAGGTTGAAAAACACTGGTTTGAGGTACTATTTATGACTTCTGGTCATGAAAACTCTCAGTTTATTAGGATATCAAATACACACATTTAGCACAATAAATAGTATCCTAATTAAGACTTGGTGTGATATAATTTTGGGCGGGTGACAAAGCGCAATATTATTTGTCTCCTGCGTGATCAATTTTCAAACACTTGGCACTTCCATGTACTAAAAGGGACGCCATTCATATGTCACTGCCCGATACAAGTCCCTGATTCGTCAAAATTTGCCCTGGTTTAACTTTCATCGCGTGTTCAATGGCCTCATGTTTTGTGTATAGAGCCAGAAAAGAGTCTTAAAAATGGGTGTAGCTATGCGTGAACACGAGAGTTTTGAACGCAGAAGCCGTTGCTTAGTGTGAACATAGCTTAACACTGGAGATATCACAGTTGAAACCTAAATAACACACACTTTGATATACTGTACTGTAACTCTTCGACCATTTACGCGATCAACACAAGTCAGGTCATTCTGCCACGAAGAGAAGGAACTCTTTATTTGGGCTTTGGACTAATATGCAACAGATTATTAATGTAAAGTGCTGCATAACGGCTCAAAGCCACTTTTCTCTGCTACAGAATCAGTTTATTTACATTGCTTGGGTTAACACGTCACTACTGTAAGGTGTTGCATATCAGCGCAGTACTGCTTTTCTCCTATTCAGGATCCACAGGACATTAAATTAATTGCGTAAACGGTGGAAGAGTTACGGTAGTCCAAAGAATGTAAACACTGCAGCTAAAGCTCCACTGTAAAAGGATTGATTAATTACAGCATCAACTTCAGCTAAAAAATTTACATTAAGTCTAAAGTTATTATGAAAACACTAATAAACTCCTGAATGAGGAGCAAGAAAAAAACTGAAAAGAAAAACATGAAATAAAAATGCCCCTACAGAAAGGCTCTTTCATAGTTTAAGAAATGTTGCTTTATTAGTGGAGAAACTAATGACAGGAAGCTACAAAGCATTGTGTTCCATACCACAGGACAGTGCGTGGAGAGACAAGACAGTCGCAGATATGGTTAAGAGGAAGTGATGACGCCAGCCGAGTGAACAACAGAAACAAAAAAGAAGAAAGAGAGGGTGTAAAGGAAAACAAAGAGAGGCATGATTCAGAAGACGCGAGGTGAGCAAGACTGTGAAGAAAAGCAGCGATGGCTTTGTCTGTGACAATTGGACAAACACGGAAACGTGCTGGTGTCTTTAAGCTGCACATGAGACAGATGTCTGGATCATCCAGCGAGCCATTTGGGGCTTTTCTTTAAAACAATTTGACATATTGAGTCAACGGCAAGTAGAAAATGTCCTGGGTCCTTTGTTTTACTATTTCTGCACTTTTTGAGTAGTCATGTTTTGCGGTATATATTGAGCTTTTCACATTGTTGTGCTCACATCCTTTTGCAGTTATCACAGCCTGTCATTACAGAGGTCCACTAAGATTAAAATAAGTGACTGTACAATCTATGCAAGTCTTTTGAATACTGTATTGTCCACATTATAAGACACCAGTAAACCTTTAATGAATGGTCTATTTATGTACTTATAAGGTGCACCAAATTATAAGGCGCATTAAGTGAGACAAAAGAGTCAGATATAAGTAGTTCAGTCAGATTTTATTAACTGTGTTCGCTGTAATTCTAGAACTTGTTTATAAGCAAGCTAGTTGTTAGCCACATTGGAAGCTTTACCCACAGTAGCATATTCACAATACCTGTAATCCTGCATCAACATCTGGTTCGGAAATGTACAACCACTCCAAAAAAAGTCTACGTAAATGGACGTAGATGTGGGTTTGGGGCTTTTGCGTTCAAAACTCTTGCGTTCACATGGTTTAAGTCTATTTTTGGGCTCCATGTACAAAACTTCTGGCCATTAAACGCATGTTAAAAGTTACTGTAAACCAGTTGAACTTTGACAAATCAGGGACTCGGATTTGGTAGTGATGTATGTAGCATCCTTTTGATTGATCGTTAATAATTGCGGTTCGTGCCCGGCTGCAATTATATCACACCAAGTCTTTCATACATCTAAATAGAGCTGTGAAAGAAAAAAAACCTGGAGAAATTTGGGAGATTTGCACCGCTTCGACATTTCACACCAAGCCTTTTTCAACTGTAGGTACATGTGGTAATATCGGGTAGCAGAAGTCCAGTGTAAACACCGTATGTTAAAAGCGTGTTCAAGAATGCTCATTTGGCACATTCTTAAACTCACATCACATGTTTGGTGTGTATGTAGCTTAACTTTAAGCTTTGTTGGCAACACGTAAAAAAACTGAGCGCTAAAACAAACGTCACTGTGTCTACACTAACTCACAACCTTGTTTGTAAAAAAAAAACACACACACACACACACATTAGTTTATTCAGTATAACACCCATCCAAACATTTGACAGACCGCCGTGTCCCTCTCAAAATCACTTCAAAGTCAGGAAACACAGCCAGAATTACTCCACATATAGGGCGCTCCGGATTATAAGAGACACAATCCTTTAGAAAAAAATAAGGCTTTAAAGTGCACCTTAGAGTGCGCAAAATAATTTAGGGAAATCTAATCATGTATAGGACACCTTCTCCTGTAAATCCTCTTTGAATTCAAACATGAAGCAATATATCTTATCAAACAGAGGCTTGCATTTTACCTTAGCAGCAGAAAAACATTGAGTATGTCACACATTCCATTGAACAGTTTAATCTTCATGTCAAGCAGATCTGAAGAGTCACATCTCCAGCAGAAAACCAATGACATACTCATTGAAAGTGGTTTATTTTAGGCAGTTTAACGCCAAGAAAATGCAAGATAACATCATGCTTCATCAGTAGGTGTCAGGATGCAGTCATTGCTTGCTAATGAATCACAGCCCAAAACAGACGAAATTAAGAGAGGGAGGATCCAAATGGACAGACAGACATGCAGATGGACAGATAGACAGGGCTGACAGATGTGTCAGTGTAGGCAGCGGCCAGGGAAGCCACATTTTGTTTTATGTGTGGGGATTACACAAACATGACGTAGTGATCATCACGCAAACCTAGAAGAGCATGCCTACACAGAACTGCATACCGGCTGTGTGGGTGACTGGCACAAGGCTGACTGACAGACGGGACATGGTGGCATTTAGACAAAGTTCCCCACAGCAAGCATACATGCAACCACACACTTGCGCAGCAGGTGCTGTAGAGTGTGAGGAGGGAAACCATTGAAGAACTTGTGATTAAGCAGAGAACAAGGGCCTTTGTGAATCCACAGGTCCAATGAGATGAGAAGCAGCAAAGAGGGAAAAAAACAATAACACTTAAAAAGTGTGATAGAGCCCTGAAATTACTAATTTGTTTATGTTTCCTATGCACTGTTTGCACTGAAATGAAATGAAGCAACTGTATGTTTGTGGATGTGTGTGCATATCAAGCGTGAATCCACCAATCACATCTTTTGGAACTTATCTTTGTTTTTTTCTGAATTGACTTTGCTTTCAGTCTTGATTCCTTTTAAAATTTTGGCCCATTCTTCCCTGCAGATCTTCTTACAGCTGTGATTTTTTAGAGCTGTCACTAGGCAATGTGGACACAAACGTCCTCCACAGATCCTCTGTTGGATTGATTTCTGGAAACTGGCTAGGCCTCTCCCGAACTTTTCAATTCTTTTTGCAAAATCCCTCCATGGTTGCCTGGGTGAAATGTTTGGGTTTCATTTGACCACTTGTCATTCTCCTCCTCTGGCTCATCCAGATGGTCACTGACAACCTTTAACCATTGTGCTATCCTATGACCCTACCCTTACATTGACATGTTATCCCTACCATGACACAGGTGGATAAAGGTGGAGATGGATTTCATGTTTTCCATGGACACCAGTGAAGATCACAAAATCATTGAAGAACAAAAGTTCAGCGCACTGTCTTGTGGGGTCTAGATGACCCAACTCCCAATGTTAAAGTGCCTAGGATAGCACAAGGGTTGCTAGGTATGAACATGAGCTGGCTTTAGCCTGGAGAACCTGGTAGCCTTGCAGGATTTTCCTCTGTGACAATGTAGCGTGTTTTACGATTAGTTACATTAGTATCCTTTGTTGCGGCTGTCCCAGCTCTTTTCGGGTCATTGACCAGTTCCGCCATGTAGTTCTAGTCTGTTTCCTCACCGTTTTTACCGGTTCCGGTTCCAGGTTACAGCAGCACGCGTGTGTGGCTCACTGCAGCTATACAACTATCTTCAAATGACTTAAAAAGTAGATTTTCTCCGAAAAAGAGAGCTGGCCATGGCCCCCAAGAAAAGCCAGGACTACGAAGACCTTAAAAAGTCTATTGATGATCTCCAAGCTGCGTTGTATCCATTTATCGAACAAGTGACCGCTAAGCTAACTCCACTGACTGAACTGATGGAAGATTTCGGGCTCAAAACGAGCAACGAGAAAACCGGGTCGACATTCTGGAGAAAAGACTGGACGATGTGGAACAACAAGTAAGGATGAATAATGTCATTCTCACTGGAGTGCCGATCAAGCCTCGGGCGAAGCTGAACGCAGCTGGAGCTAGCACTGCTAATGCTACTAGCGCTAGCGTAGCTAGCAGTGCTGAAACCCAGAGCGGTGCAGAGTCTCTGGAACGACAAGTGGAGTCATTTCTCACGTCTAAAGGGATTTCCCTGGATCTCAATACCATTGAGACCTGCCACCCGCTCCCCAGGAGAAAGGAGACGGATAAACCAGCGATCCTCATCAGGTTTGTGAATCAAAAACACAAGCTAGCTCTGATGAATCAAAGGAAGAACCTGAAGGGATCTAATGTTTATCTGAACGACCATCTGACCAGAAGGAATGCTGAAATCGCCAAACATGCACGGCTTCTCAGGAAGCGTAAGCAGATCGAGAACACTTGGGTTAAAGGCTGCAGGATTTACGTCAAACCACTCGGTCACCGGACCGGTCCAAGGTTCTGGTTGTGAACAACATGAACGACTTTGAGAAGTGTGTGATCACGGACGTCTGAACCAACATAGAGTAAATCAAAGAGTCATATAATTTCAAGAAATATGACGCCTGGATTCATCGCTCTCTCCATAAATCTGACGTAACCGGATTAACAGCAGAGTCTTTGACCTGCAGATAACTTGACCTAAACTTTCACCACAGCTGATATCAGCTGAAGAAGGATATGGACCTGAATTTAATGTCTGCAGACATAACATAGAAGAGAACTATAAACTGTTTAAACCCAGAAGAACGGCTGTTATTCAGCAGAAGAAGAAATGCCAACCTTGGACAATCGACAGATTATGGACCCTTTTTATTTTTCCCTTACAGCATTACTCTATAATATATATTAAAAAAAAGGAAAACAAATGATTAATCACTTATTGAAAATGGTTAAATGGATTGATGTTTAATGATATTACTTCACTTGCTCCTAAAATTGATAAATTGATTGAGAAATCTTTCCTTAATGTAACATAATTTTGCACGTTTTTAACTTTTGATACTTGAAGAAATTTTGCTATGAAAATCTCTGAAACAGTGTTGTGTCTATTTCACTGATATAGTATTATGTTTTAATCATATGAATGACTTTAAAAGTAACATAATCTCCATATATTTTAGATGACTGATCTGCATTTGCCATGTTGATTTCTGAAATAGTTATTTTTTACATAATAATTAAGTAATTCATCTTTGTCATGTGCTTTAGCGATACCTTATGATTCTTAATTTTGTCTGATAAAAGCTAGGAACCGGATATTGATAAATCATGTAATAAAATGGTTATAGTATAACGGGGTGGGATTATATAAATTCACTTCCTTCCACTCCCTTTCAAGCAATATTTATTAATATGTCTAATTATCCTAAGTTCAATTAGTTACTGTGTGAATGTATAACTGAAGATTATATTGCTTTTGTGTATTATTTCTATTTAATTGCTTGAAATAAACCATTTCAAATCAAAATCAAGATCAAGTGACATGTTTAGAGCCCCATGTGGAGGCAGACCTTTGGCAGACTAAAGAATGATTTTTTAATGAAAAATGAATTATTTACGCAATTCATTTTGCTGCCCGGTAGTTATGGAAGCATTTCTGTAGCATAATTAAAAGGCAAAGTCAAAACCAGAAATGCTTTTTCATTTTCAAAATGAAGCTGCATTTTTTGACTCAAAATTAAAATGAAAAAGCAATCCACCAAAATGCTTTTTCATTTCCTTCCTCAACACAGCTTATTCTGTCACTTAATTAAAATTAAAATGAAAATGGTATTTGACATTTCATTTTCAAGACGTTCCATGGTAAGTGTGTAGCATAATTCATTTAGAAATGTCTAATTTGACCATTAAAATGGATTAACAGAAATGCTTTTTCATTTTCAAAATGAAGCTGCATTTTTTGACTCAAAATTAAAAAGAAAAAGCAATATTTCAGAATGCTTTTTCATTTCCTTCCTCAATACAGCTTATTTTGTCACTTAATTAAAATGATAAATAAAATGGAATTTGACATTTCATTTTCAAAAAGGTCCCTGGTAAATGTGTACCAAAATTCATTTAGAAATGTCTTATTTGACAATTAAAATGGATTCACAGAAATGCTTTTTAATTTTCAAAATGTAGCTGCACCAAATGACTCAAAATTAAAATGAAAAAGCAATACTTCAAAATGCTTTTTCATTTTATACTTAAAACCGCTTATTCTGTGTCATAATTAAAACAATAATGCAAAGAGGGGATTGCATTTGCATTTTAACATCCACCCCGGGCACGTTGTCACAATATTCAATTCGAAAAAGCATTAGCAGAGGGGAGGCGGGGCGATGACGTCGCTGCTTTCGTCGTGTGTGTCCGGCCGTTGAGAGACACACACACACGCACCACGAGCAAACTGTTAGCGGCAGAGAAGACGGCTTTGAGTTGGTTGTGAACTTCTGATGAGTTTCCACAGTTTCTCAGGACTACGTAGAAGCATTTTGCGCCTTCTGCGGTCCTCCTTTGGACGCACCGCGGACAAGCTTTGTTCTGCGGACTGCCAGCTGCCTCCGCATAGCGGAGCGCGAAGCTCTGATCAGGATCGCTGAAGGCGGAAATGCTGCTACGATCATCTGAGAAACCATCATATGAATTTGTGTTTAAAAGTGGTGTCCAGAACAAAAATAAAGACAGATGTCAGTACCACATATTTACATATTTATTTGCAGTTTCGCGCTGTATTTGCTGTTTGATGACAGCTGGAGCCCCATCAACAGATAGCAGATTTCTCCATGCTAAACGTTTGCTGCTTGGACCAAAAACACTCAGTCAACGCGAAGCTGCAGGAGACTGTCTTCATAATGTGCTTTTATTACAGTTATGATAATATTTAAGGGCCTGCTCTGCTCGATCATATGTTTTTAAATCCGTGCGGTCAGACGACGCTGAAGTTGGTTTGCGATTCACAGCTTCTGATTCGCGAGGGCAGCAACGGAACATTCTGCTGCATTTTTCTCATTAAGGTCACCTAAAACCGGGTCCTGTTCACAAACCGCTGGACCTGGTCCAGTCCAGGTCCAGCCCTCACGAATCAGAAGCTGTGAATCGCAAACCAACTTCAGCGTCGCCTGACCGCACCGATTTAAAAACATATTATCGAGCAGAGTAGGCCGTAAAATATTATCATAACTGTAATAAAAGCACATTATGAAGACAGTCTCCTGCAGCTTCGCGTTGACTGAGTGTTTTTGGTCCAAGCAGCAAACGTTTAGCATGGAGAAATCTGCTATCTGTTGATGGGGCTCCAGCTGTCATCAAACAGCAAATACAGCGCGAAACTGCAAATAAATATGTAAATATGTGGTACTGACATCTGTCTTTATTTTTGTTCTGGACACCACTTTTAAACACAAATTCATATGATGGTTTCTCAGATCGCAGCAGCATTTCCGCCTTCAGCGATCATGATCAGAGCTTCGCGCTCCGCTATGCGGAGGCAGCTGGCGTTCCGCAGAACAAAGCTTGTCCGCGGTGCGTCCAAAGGAGGACCGCAGAAGGCGCAAAATGCTTCTACGTAGTCCTGAGAAGCTGTGGAAACACATCAGAAGTTCACAACCAACTCAAAGCCGTCTTCTCTGCCGCTAACAGTTTGCTCGTGGTGCGTGTGTGTGTGTCTCTCAACGGCCGGACACACACGACGAAAGCAGTGACGTCATCGCCCCGCCTCCCCTCTGCTAATGCTTTTTCGAATTGAATATTGTGACAACGTGCCCGGGGTGGATGTTAAAATGCAAATGCAATCCCCTCTTTGCATTATTGTTTTAATTATGACACAGAATAAGCGGTTTTAAGTATAAAATGAAAAAGCATTTTGAAGTATTGCTTTTTCATTTTAATTTTGAGTCATTTGGTGCAGCTACATTTTGAAAATTAAAAAGCATTTCTGTGAATCCATTTTAATTGTCAAATAAGACATTTCTAAATGAATTTTGGTACACATTTACCAGGGACCTTTTTGAAAATGAAATGTCAAATTCCATTTTATTTATCATTTTAATTAAGTGACAGAATAAGCTGTATTGAGGAAGGAAATGAAAAAGCATTCTGAAATATTGCTTTTTCTTTTTAATTTTGAGTCAAAAAATGCAGCTTCATTTTGAAAATGAAAAAGCATTTCTGTTAATCCATTTTAATGGTCAAATTAGACATTTCTGAATGAATTATGCTACACACTTACCATGGAACGTCTTGAAAATGAAATGTCAAATACCATTTTCATTTTAATTTTAATTAAGTGACAGAATAAGCTGTGTTGAGGAAGGAAATGAAAAAGCATTTTGGTGGATTGCTTTTTCATTTTAATTTTGAGTCAAAAAATGCAGCTTCATTTTGAAAATGAAAAAGCATTTCTGGTTTTGACTTTGCTTTTTAATTATGCTACAGAAATGCTTCCATAGGTAGTGAGACAACTATATCTCTGAGGCACCGGCTTTTGCCGCCATTTCATGATGTCAACCTAGAGCTGACCTCGGCAGCTTCTTGCCCACAAAAAAAACCATCCAAACTTCTGCAAAGATGGATATGCATATTTTTTTTTATAAAATAAAAGTGTGTTGCCAATCACCGCTAGCTCCATGGAGAAAGTGCAAGCTTTTCCTGAAAAGGGCTGTTCCTCACTTTTATGCGTCACAATGTGAGAACCCGCTTGTTTTTCTGGGTTGAGAAAGGCTGGTGCTTAGAGGGCAAATTTTTAGAGGAATGCTCAGAAATGCTGGAATGGATCAAAATACCACTTTGGGGTTGTTTTTTGTGAGGAATGAACATTATAATACACTTAAAGCTTGAAAAGTGGATTTTGCATGATATAGACCCTTTAACCCTTGTGCTATCCAGGCACTTTAACATTGGGAGTTGGGTCATCTAGACCAGTGTTTTTCAACCTTTTTTGAGCCACGGCACACTTTAGCCTTGACAAAAATCCCGCGGCACACCAGCATCCAAAAAAAAACGAAAAAAAAAAAAAAACTCAGTCTGTATTGATCGACAGCCGCCCCCCCCCCCCCCCCCCCCCCCCCCCCCGCCCTCCGGAATCTCACGGGCATTTTCATGATAATTGTGGCAGAAAAAGCTGGAAGTTGTAGCTGTTTTTTTTAAAAGTTGTATTAAAAGTTAAGTTAAAAGATTCAAAAACTGTTTGATGTGTGTTCCTTGTTTAAAGACGTTAAGAGGAGAGGCTCATTGTGCGCTAAGACAGTCGTTCTAACTCAATGCATCATGGGAGATGTAGTGCCGTAAATCCGACGACCGCAGAAAGACCAGCTTCTCTGAGCTTCATGGTTTTGTTCTCTTGTTCCACGGTCTGACACCGGATTCTGTGGAAAGCTACACCGCTAAAGACGAGCTTTAGCTGGTATTTTTGTTAGAACTGAGAGACTTTTTGAGTTAAATCTAAACAAGGAAGTTAAGACTTTAACCACTTGTGATTGGTCAGACTGATGACATGTGATTCAGCCTTCAAGAATGATTGGTGGAGACAGTTAAAGGGGCGGCACTGGTATAGCTAACAGGAATAGCTGCAGCTAAATCGCTGTATCTTCATTCTTATCAAAATGTATTTAATAGAATCAAATAAACACAAAGAAAAAATAATTTTATGATCTTTTATATTCCTAACTACTCAGTGTTTTATCAGGGTTTGTTTGGATGAACAAAGAGCAGATATCCTGGAGATGGGAAATGTTGTTAGATCAGTTAATGAGGGCAATTTCCCACGGCACACTTGACCATCTCCCACGGCACACTAGTGTGCCGCGGCACAGTGGTTGAAAAACACTGATCTAGACCCACTAGACAGTGTGCTGAACCTTTTTCTTCAATGATTTGTGATCTTCACTGGTTTCCATGGATTACATAAAATCCTCTCCACCTTTATTCCCCTTTGTCATGGTAGGGAGAACACGTCAATGTAAGGGTGGGGTCATCTAAGATAGCAAAAGGGTTAAGAAGGTTTTGTTGTGTCACCTTTACATAATCCTTATCATGTTTGGAATGCGACTTGAATATTTAAATATTTTATATAGAGAATCTCGAGCTATAACTGTAATACAAACACCATAAATGTGTTACGTTCCTCAAAAATACTCTTCAATCACAGTTGTTTTGAGTGGCTACTTCCTGGCTCTGGTTTCTTTCTGTGGCTGAATCATACTTCGAGGGCATCCTTGTTTCTGGAAACACAACCATCTAGGAGATCTTCTGCTTCACTGTTTGGCTGCAGTTCGCCGGAAACGAACCATAACTGTCTCAAAGAGTGCCGTCCAGGAAATGAGCCTCTCCTACCCGTGCACAGCTCCTACACAGCCCAGTCATCATTGTTGGCTTCTCCCGCCTCCCTCTGCTGCTTCTCCATTCACTCTTTCGCACTCCATCCCTCTTCTGCGTGCGTCTGCACAGACTCCTCCTCTCTCATAGTCCAAGCGCACGTCTCCAACCAGCTTTTACGCGCGTCGAAGCTCCAAACAGAATCCCCTGAGGTCAACCCCTCCCCTCTCCGGTTCTTACCGCCCTCACTCATTCATGACCCACACTGGTGACGTAGGAGAATCCACAGCACCCGCTGCCGTAGGCAACAACTGCATCTTTGGGTATAAATGGGACATTGGTGGCCATCAGCCGGCACACTCTCAGTCGCTCCGACTCAGAAACCAGGGCATCAGCGGAGATAGCAGGCATTAATTCGCCTCTTTCAGGCTAACTCGCTTTGGGCTTTGGTTCAGGATGGACAACTCTTTTCTTTCTCGGAGCCGACGGAGCTCCATCGTGCGCAACTGCAAAAGTAAGTTTCTTTCGGCTTCCTTTGGCTTTTAATGCATCATGAATGCAGATAGGAGGGTTGCTTTTGATTTTTCTATGTCAATTTGGGAAAGTTTTGAGTGTTTTCACCGGGAAATAAGCTTCGATTAGAATCTTTTAAATGTGGAACAATGAAAAGGAACAGCTACTGAACGCAAACTTTGATTTATTTGCTTTTCGAAGCAACGCTCATTTCTTTCTGCTGAAAAACCTACAAGACATGCTGATTGTAAGAAGTCGAAGTCAAAATAATTACATTTAAATTTAGAGTGATCACTGTTTTAGTGAACTTAACTGTTGAAAGTTCTGCCCGTGCGTAAAAGACTGTCAGTGTTTATTTGTGGCAGGAATAAACCTGTGATTTTAGTCTAAACGTCGTAGTTTATAACGACAGCAAATAATTCATTCAAAAAGAAACATTTATATAAATATCACAACATTTTACAGGGACTTTAGCCTAGGCTATTCTGGTACAAAGTGCTGCTTTGGACGCGACTCCCTGCCGTGCAGCGTTACGCGGACAGCTCCAGCTCACCCCAGTCTCCTCTTTCCTCCCAGGTGGCCTCTCGTTGTGGCTGGTGGTGTGGCTGGTCCTCGGCAAGCCGAATCCGGCATCGGCGTGTCCGCACCGCTGCGTGTGCTACCCGACGCCCATGACCGTGAGCTGCCAGGCGCAGAACTTCACCACCGTCCCCGTTGGAGTGCCGTACGAGTCGCAGCGCGTGTTCCTGCAGAACAACCGGATCACGGAGCTCAGAGTTGGCTCTTTTGGCTTTGGAACTCAGGTAAAGCGGAGTAAATGGAGCACTGCTGTGTGTTCGAAAACATGCAGATTGTCTGTACTTATTATTGATGATTATAAATTCCCTTCTGCCGGTGTTTTCAGGTTCTGTGGCTTTTCTCCAACAACATCACATGGATTGAGGCAGGGGCTTTTAGTGAGCTGAGGGACTTGGAGGAGTTGGACTTGGGGGACAATCCTAACCTTCACAGGCTGGAGGGGGGAGCTTTCCGCGGACTCGAGAAGCTCCAGAGCCTCCATATGCACCGCTGTCGGCTCACTGCCCTGCCCCATGACATCTTCCACAAGCTCTACAGCCTGCAGTTCCTTTACCTGCAGGTAGGGGCGCTGGATGAACATTAAGATGTATTTGGATGACTGACACACTGTCAGTGACTTGCACACATGCAGCCTCCCACTCATGTTCTTTTCTACAGAATCACATGTCCATTTACTAGCAACACAATTGTGTCTATGCTGCCTTTTCTTAATCTTTTTCCTATTTGCTTCTTTGTTGTAGGAGAATAATCTCCATTTCCTGCAGGATGACATCTTTTCTGACCTCATCAACCTGAGCCAGCTGTTTCTGCATGGCAACCGCATTCGCACCCTCTCAGAGAACGTGTTTCGTGGCTTGGTTAACCTTGATCGTCTCCTGCTACATGACAACCGCATCAGGCAGGTGAACCGTCGCGCCTTCCGTGACCTCGGCCGCTTGACCATGCTCTTCCTCTTCAACAACTCTCTGGCTGAGCTCCCCAGCCAGACACTGAGGGACACCCAAGGCATTGAATTCCTCCGTCTTAACGCTAACCCTTGGTCATGCGGCTGTGAGGCCCGTGCCCTGTGGGAGTGGTTCCGGGAGGCTCGTGTCTCTTCCTCAGAGGTCATTTGCGCCTCCCCTTCAACTCGTCGCGGACAGGATCTTCGCTTCCTTCGTGAGATGGACTTTGCCCTCTGCCCCTTGCCTGACCCAGGCTCCATTGCTGGCTCCACAACCACCACCTTCAGCACAAAAACCCGCTGGTGGTTCCACAAAAACAAGCCCCAGTCCTCCACTAAAGGTCTTTTTGAGAAATCCTCTGAAACTGTCAAGGCCGGTTTGTATGGGAAAGGCCCATCCACAACCACTTCAGTAGTCAAGTATGAGCTTGGGGAGGAAGAGCTGGCACTGCCCAAACTCGATCCAGAAGAGTACTGGGCAAACTATGGCAATGAGGACTCAGGTGTCACATTGAGGTGCTTTGAGCTCGAATGTCCACCTGAGTTTGACTTGCCACCTTCTTCCTTTTCACCCAGAAGCTCCTGGCCCTCTTCTCTTGTACTACTAGCCCTCTCTGTCTTTACCCTTTGCCTCAACACCCACCTACTATTCGGCTGAATCAGACCCTTATGTCGTCACAACTTTCCTTACAGTCTGTTTTAAAGGCTGGAGGATCCTTGCTAGACTGTCTTGTACCCCCTTTGCCCACTCTACTGTACCCAAATCCTCAAGGAACAGTGTGGGAGATGGGGGGTTGTCTAGATCCCGAATCTACCACCTATAGGGCTTAACACTGTCAGGGCTGCTAACTTCAGCTCACATCCCATATATCTACAATCCTCGACAGGTATGGGTTTCTGTGTCCTACCTGTATGTTCTTACAAGTCCCTGCCATCAGGGGGTTGAGGGCTCAGTGCATCACATTTGTGAATGAAATTTGAGAGGAGCTGTAAACGATGTGTCATTTCTGTCACATCACCTTAGTTAATACTGTTAGTGGACTGAAAGCATCCATTCACCTGGTTGCCGCAAACACTTCAATTACTGTTAGAGTCAGTGCACAGTAATTACTATACTGTAACCACTTAAAGTGTTGTGTAAATAGGTATGTATTCTGTGAATGTCAAGAGTGTCTGTCGGTCCATTATAGTCACTTTCATTGAGATCCAGTAAAACTGTGAAGGCTTGTGCTTTTCAAATGAGTGCCATGCACATGCCAGGGATGAAAATGGAGAAGCGGTCCAAGAAGAGCTGGTCTGGAAAGAGGAAAGGAAGAACTAACAGTTGGCAGGAAATCTTTTTCTTTTTCAAAGAAATGTGCAACAAACAAGTGAGAATGATAGAAATAGAAAAAGGATGTCCATGCAGCAATAAGGAAAGGAAACACAGATGGAGAGGTTTGGCGGTAGAAGCAGCAACCTGCTGGAGAGAAGTAATAAATCCAGTTATCGGTAGATGTTCAGCTCACAGCCTTCATCACTACCTGTAAATCTTGTGTTGTTTTGAAACAACCACATGGAGAGAATGCTTCCTGTCAGGAAGCCAGATATTTTGCTTTTGAATGTCTTTCTGTGACATATTGATACAACGTGTAATTATTGTTGACTTGAATGCAGATGGAGATCTTGATAAAATAATATGACACTGAATATTTCCTACATGAAGCTTCTTTCTTGGAATGAATGAGTTTGAATCATTATGGAACGAAAAACTGGAAAAAAAAAAGTTCAAACAAAGGAAAAAAACTGTGACTAAACAGCTTGTGAACTAAAATGGCTGACCACATGGTCACGCAAAGTTGCTAAGACTTCTGATGGGCATCCATATCTGTGTACACGCAGATTATGAATGGCTTCACAAGCTGGCGACACTGCGAAAGGCAAATACGTCAGTAAGATGATCACTTCTCTGACTCAAATATGGGTGATGCCAAATGGACAGACGGGTTGAAAATTGGCTGCTTTGTGAATACACCAAGAGAGCAATGACGGAGGCTGGATTCAGAGAGAGGGCAACAGATAAATTTAGACTCAGATTGATGCACTAATAAACTAAAAGAGGTAATTTGTTCTCACATAGCAGTGTCCAAAAAGATCAAGCTTACAGATGCTGAGGTTGAAAAACCAAAAAACAGAAGGAGGAGCTTTACACATTTAGCCATCGTTTTCCTACTTTCTACTACATCATTTTTAAATCCAATTTTCAAGCTGGATGTTGTATCTTTGCTTTAAGCTATCCTATTACACATTGATTTTCTGTATATCTTTCCCTGTCTCAAGGTTAGCACGAGGATTCTTGAAAACAGGTATGTGGGAAAGCAGAGTAGGAGTGAAGGAGTGGGCGGTAGTTGCACTGATCTACAAACACACACAGGCACACTTGCAGATGCAATCAGAGAGCTTGAGGCAGTAGTCCTTTCTTGGCTCAAATTTTTGGACTTGTCACCACGTTTGGAAAAGACTGTAGGAAACATTCAGTGCCATCTGGTTGTTGAGTCTCCTATTGAGTCTCTTGGAGGAGGTCAAACTGAGCCTGGGTGCTCTTCAGTGGCCATGAAAGTGAGGTCACTTTCAGACGACCAAAGTGCCAGTTATACCAATTTCCACCAGTTTCCCTGTTTGAAAGTCAGCATGTTTAATGTTTTGTATCTGGCACACAGTTAGTAATTATGTATCATAAATAATGATGTTTGTTATTTCTTTTTACTGTAAGAAAAAGCATATTCTTGGAAGAATAAATTCATACTTGCTTTAACAAAGTTTTTGTGTGTGGGTTTTATGTTTTCAGGTTTTATGTTTTCTTTTAGTTTTCAGGAAAAAATGTGTTAAAGGCTGAACATGTACGTTATCTCACTTGTATTAGATTTGATCGGATTAGGTATACTTTATTCATCCCACAAGGGGAAATTAGTTTGGTTTACAGCAGTTGAACATGCGGAGTCCTACATGACCAGAGAGAATCTGCAGTGGATACAAGTGTTTCAAAAGCAGAGACCTTGATGAGTTTAATGAAATCATATAAAAACATATATGACGATTAACAGGGAATCCTATTATATTTGAGTAGAACCCTCTTTGAATGACAAATACAGAAGAATACAAACAGTAGTTTAGTAAATCACTTTTAAATTATGTTTCTTTTTTTATTTCCTGAAGCTCCATTTTTCCTTGAAAGAGACTGAAGTCTCCTGCCCCTGTCGTTGTAAAGCTACGTGCACACCAGCTTGGGTTACTGGCGTCAGAGCAATGGCATTATAAAAAGTCTGTGCAAACGCCTGTAAACCCAGGTTTCAGGCTTCTGTGTTCAATAGTTTCACATCCATGTGTCGCTATGCAACTTTTCAAGTCCATTTTCAGGCTTTACACACAAACCGGGCAGTCATTGAACGTACACTGAAATTTCAACCGATTTGAATGCCAAACAGCTGAACTTTGACCTCTCAGGGACTCCGATTTGGTGGTAAAGTATGAGTCACGTCCTTTACAACACTTTGCAACACGTCAACTGATTGAAAATTGATCTTGAAGGAGAACTTAATAATTGCAGTTTGTGCCCGAATTCTATGACACCAAGTCCTTCATTTTTGTAAATGGAGCTGTTAACGTAGCGTCACAGATCATAAAAGTCTGCAGTTACATGTTAGCGTATTCACAACAACTGACATTTTGACAGAGCGCCTGTATACCTTTTCAAATTGCTTCAATATCAGTAAATACAACCAGAATGAATCAGTTTATAAGGAGGTCCAGATTACAACGCGCACTGTCATTTTTCGAGGAAAATGAAGGCTTTTAAGTCCGTCTTATTGTGCAGGAAATGCTGTGCACTTTTTTGTGAGCCAAGAAAAGTTTGGGTCCTGAATGGAGCTGGGATGCAAGAGCTGGCCGGATGAAGGAAGATTTTCAAGATTATTGTGGAAACAGAAATATTTCACTGCAGTTTATCTTTCTGTGCACGTGCAGTTTGGTCAGGTGATCCGTCTCATGTGCAGAAGCTATTTGTGGTTTTAAACCTCTGATCCTGCTTTGAGCATGACTGCTAAGGTCTTGTCTATAAGCAGGCACTCATCCACTGATCCACTGGTAACTGACAGTAAGGCACAAATAATCCCAAGCTAAACAAAGCAGATGATGCTCATTTGGATATGTCATAATAATGTGTACACAACCTACTTTAATCTATTTTGTCTGGATTGTCTTCCTGTGTTTTCACACAATCATATTAGGCAAATACAAAACGAAAAACAAGGTATCTATTTGATGTAAATATTCTTTTAAAATAAATGAATATCTCATCCTTAATTTATAAGGTGTAACCACAGACTTTTAAGAAGAATAAACTGTGCCTTTCCCTTTTTCACCACCCTGCTGTAGATCCCCTTTATTTCTTGAGATAATAGTTCTGGCTGTAGGCGTAACCAGAATTTAGACTCATATTATTCTTATAACCCATTTTTTTCTCTTTTCTGTAATTAACTTGACAAATCACTCCTCCAATTAAGAACGACTGTGCACCACCACTCACAGAATCGAGAAAGAGCTTTCAGTCTGTCAATCCTTCCTTGTGAGGTGTTGAGTCAAATAAAGTCGCAGATTCTACTCCTGGTGGTGCCCAGCTGTCAATTCCCTTAAGTTTTAGCATTACAGCATACTCTCCCAAATGCAGAGACTTTGGTTTTCTGGATGCTGCTCGGTGGGTCATGGGAATGACACAGCCAGATTGCAAGTTGGTATTGTTTATGGTTAGAAATACAAATGTATCAAATCATCTTTGAATCTTTGACTTTCTTTCCTGGTTAATAAAAACATTCTTGGCAAAAGCGTTTGCTTTCGTCTGTGTTTAGTCCTTGAGATAAAGGTTATGTTTATAAACCAAATGCTACTGGAAATTAGACTCGTATTTTTCTCATAACCTTCCAAACGTGTTGTCATGGACATGGCTTGAAGTAAGATGCTAAAAGAAAATATTTAAACAGTTGCTGATAAACCTCATTCTGAGAAGACAAAGGTTTTACCATAATGTTATTTCTGCAGCAAAAGTTATAGAAACATTAAAGGTTAAAGGCTGATTTAACTGAGCCGCAAGTGGTTCATCTTTATTGCATTGCCTTAACAAAAAAAAGAACGTTCATTAATTAATTGGAATGTTTACATTATCTATGTCATGTCTGCGTCTGACTTCCGTCAATCCACAGAGCAACGCCACAAGACGCTTCGCAAAGAGATGTAGCGCAACGCAAGCTGTACGCAAGAGTTCTATTTTAGTCCGTTGACAGGTTGCTTTTGCGGTAATAAGCAGGAAAAATGGGTCCGGTTTTCGAAATAAAACTTTATAACACTTTATTTTACATTTAAGGTGATGTGCCCATGTGATAACGCATGTTAACAGCCGATAACACCATTGTCAATTCTCGCCATGGATGTTGAAAGATTCATTTTGGAATTACTAAAACTTATAATCATTTATAACACAAAACATTTATTTCACAAGGACTCAGTGAAGAAGGAGAGGGCATGGGACCTGACTGCTTAAGTTTTGGGTGAATTACAAACCACTCCTCCGGGAGTCAGGGGGGGGAGAGAGAGCAGACCGGAGAAGACCGGACACTGACGGCTGTGACACAGATTCCCCCCATAACGCAAGGAGGACCCTGCAGACGTACTGTGTAAATCCAGCGTTAACACTCATTAAACCCCTTTTTGGATCCAATAAATCTAAATAATCGGAAATGAAACTGTTTTGGGGGAAAAACATAATTTTTCACTGCACCTACCAGAGCATAATGAATGTGTTAGGGCTTATTATTTGAATTCAATAGAGTGGTTTCAATGAAAACTGACAAGAGCTTCAGGTTAAGTCTTTCTAACAGCTTTCTAACACAAACATTGATACAGCTCCTTACAGTTTTCCCTTGTTTCCTTACTGACTGAATCTTAGTCAAGTACACAAAAGGGCCTTGTTGGAAAAATAGTCCGATAAAGACAGTTTTCAATCTTAGTTTGAGAAAACATGTCTTTGTGACAAGAATTGTATTTCCAAAAGTAAGAACTCTTGGTAAGACCATTTTTCTAACCCCATTTAAAGAAAATCTGCCATAGGCGTAAGAATGCTCGACTTATTTCTAAGGGGTCTGTGCTTCGCTTTCTCTAAATCTTCTAAGAGAGGCATTTTACTCTAACTTTAAGCAGCCATTTTCCTTTGCAAAACTGCGTCACTCTGAACAATCATAGCCTGCCTTTATAAGGTTGGGACAGTACACATCTCATCCTGCACTTTCCATCAGCTTTTGCCTGTCAGAAAAATTCCATGACGCATCTTCTTCAAGGAGAACATGTAAACAGTGTGGGTTTGACTGGACATCATCCATGTCACTCAAGCATCAGAGCAGGCACAGTCCCAGCCCCTGTGAGCGAGATGGGTAGGCGGGACATGTGTGTCTGCCGAAGCTTCAATATGTGAATGAATTAATATTAATAGCTACAAATTTCTTCTGACAAGAGGAGGGAGAAGCGCAGAAACAGGGAGGAAGCTCTGCGCTTGTTTAAGTGCGTCACTACTTTGTCACACTTATTTCCACCTGCTGAGCCTCCATTTTTTTTTCATTTCTCTCTGCCGCACAAAGATTCACACTTTCACAGCTCCTCTTACGCATACGCAATTTGCATGCCCTTCACCTTGTTCTGAATTACAGTTGATTTTACACCACTTTCTGACTCTTTGGAAAATGTAACATGTTTTTTTTACTTGCAGCTACTTTGCTTTTCGAGAACTTTATCCTCCTCCGAAAGTCTGTTGTCATGTTCTTTGTTGCATACTCCCACTTTTAGACTTAGTAGTTTCTCTTGTATTTGCATCCAAATCTCCCATTCTTATATTTGTAAACATGCTTGACACGGAGCTGTGTCTAAACTCTACAGTTGTCTTTTCCATTGTTTACTTAACTTTGCAAGATATTATAAAAAATTGCTATGTGGTGCTTTTCTGTGATATTTTCTGTTCAATTCACATTCTTACAATGCTTTCATATCTAAAAATTTAGAGAAATAGCTGGCTGCTGCCCTTCATGAGACTCTGTGGAGCATTCTACTGCCATTTGTGTGACTGAAATGACAGAGTGAACGGTGAAGCAGAAAAAACCCCGAAAACAGACATCAGCCGCTTGCGAGTTCCAGGGTTACCACCCTTTTTGTGTACAAGGTTGTGAGTGTGCAGTGAAAGGACACGGATGGAAAAGGAGCTCACTGCTGACAGAATGGCGTGAGGTAAGAATTAGTGTGAAGAAGGAGACAGAAAGATATCAGAAGAGGAGGTGTGATGTTTGAGTCACGCACTTGGATGTGCTTTCAGCCAAGAACATTTGGAAGGCTTAAGTGTGCACGCACATGAGTGCAAATGCACCCTCACTGGCAGCTTTCTGCTGCTACACCCTGAGAGAGGCCGACTGGGAGACAGACGTTTCTCTGTGCATCACACAAGTCAGATCCACGCACGTGTGCCCACACAACAAAACACACAGACACATACATACAGCTCTCTTGCCTTATTTAGAAAAACTCAACATCAAGAATTTCTACATTTCCTGTAAAATTATCTGTCACCAGCAGTTCTATCTCTAATAACTAAATATTGATTTATTTCAGCTCTGTAAAATGTGTTTATGTGCGCAAGCAAAAATGTCCATGCATAGTGTGTTCAGCAGCACAATAATCATTCTGACATCATCGGCTAATTTAAAGTGAGAAGATGTGACAAAAAAGGCGGGTAAAAATGTAAGTACAAAGCAACAGGAGCAAATGAGGTGCAAGGGAAGGTGAGATGAATAAACAACATATGACAGGTGAAAACAAAGCCATATGGTTTTGTTTGTTTCATAGAGCATGCAGTATCAATAAATGCCAAATAAGTTATGCATCACCTAGGCCAACTGATAAAATAGTGACTTTTTAAAGACCCACTCCAATGAAAATTGTGTTTGTTGTGTTTTTAACATGTTCTTGAGGCATTTCTCTCATGATGACATTTGTAATGAAATTTAAACTTAACATTGCATTTCTGAGTATTTATTTTATCAAACAGTTCTGAATCAGGGGCAGACAAAAATATGCCATTTAAAAAAGCCTGTAGCAGTGACATGGGTCACTGCTAGTCAGCGGGCCACAGGCTCCCTGCTTCACTGCATTATAAGTAATTATGTTCATGTACGTCTTTGTTTTCCTTGTCTGAGCTGGAGTCGGACACGTGTAAACAAAGGATGATAGGAAATGAGGCCAGGCTTACTCTGCGGCAACAGTCCTACCCAACTCAGAGTTGAATTTTTGATGAACTACTACAGCTATGCAGAAAATAAGTCCTGAAAACGTTTTTTGTTTTTGCCTAAAACTGGCATTATGATAATTAAAAGACCACTGGGAAAACTTTTACAATAGATCAAAAGATTATTGTGGTGGGACTTGATATGGTTGGTAGACCTCACTCTTGAAACTTAAATTCCACTCTTCTTTTTAAGGCTGTTTGGTTATAAGCACTTTAAACAAGCTGTTCAATTGCAAACATCAATTGCTAACAGGTAAATTAACTCTTCTGGATTTTATCTATTTGAATTGATGAGTTGGGATAAAAGAAATGTTTGCTTCACAATCCTCCAGAAGGATTTTAGTTGTCTGAAATATTAAAGGTATTCTCTGGGTTCAAAAAACGTACTTTAATTACAGTTGAAAGAAATCTAAAAGACACAAGAGCAGCTCAAGTGGTTGACCCCTTTTACTTAGTTACAGGATTTTATGCAAAACAGTTTCAGGTCAAAAGTTCAGAAGATAGAGCAAGTTTGCAATCTTGTGTGATCAAAAGTGACTTGTTACCGGTTGACTTATGGTCTAAAACTCTTGCAACAAACATGCATTCTGCTTTTATTTCTGCCAGTAGACATAAAAACAGGTATGAATTAAGTACAAGATTCTGATGCATGGAGTATGAAAGCAGCATAAGTTTTACTGTAGAGAATCATTTTGAAAGGTGAGGGTGGCACACAGTGGTGTCAGAAATCCTAACCTGTGTTAGATTGAATGAAACATTTCACAGTAGTTGGTTGAATTCATACGTATGCGTGTGTGAACGATATTTGTATTGTGTGCATGTTGACGTGGACATTTTTGGAGCCAACAGGTATGTTTCTAGCATTTGAGTGTGTAGATAGGCCCCGCTCCTTCTAGATTTGTATTACATCTGAATCTGACCATAATCATAACCACCCAGCAACTTGTTGCTTTATGTTGCTTCGTGGTTTAACCCCCCCCCCCCCCCCCCCATCACCCTCCTATTCCCCCCTCTCTAATATCCCTCTCTCTTCTTCCCTCCTTTCCTTTTCCGTCCGGTCCAACACAAAAGCTTTTCAAATATGATTAAAATGAATAAAGTTTGGCCTTGGTTACAAAAAGGGTTTATTCAGACATACCTCAGAAGATTCATAACCCCTGTTGTTACAATAAAATGTGTCCAACACAAGAGGGCTTCAGCTCTCACCTGTTTGCCCAGCTGTTGGACAGGACAAGTTAAAAAAAAATCCTAACTTGTGTTAAAGAAATATGAAACACATTATCATAAATTGCATTATTTATGACACTGAAATGTAGTCATCATTAAAAGAGAAAGTGGGCTACAAGAAAATGCATTTATAATATATATAGATTTTTCCTTAACAATAAGATTTTTTGTTAAAATTATACAGACATTGAGTTCCTTCTTTCCCATCATAAATTAAAAACTGAAGATTTTTGCAGACCCACAGAGAACTGAAACAACTTTTGTTTTTCAGATATTTTTACAGGTTTATTTTCTGACTGCAATAGATAAAAAAAAAAGCACAAAGGCTGTGGTTGGAGTCAATAAAACTGTTAAACCAACCCACTGTGCAAAGTTACATTGTAACAAATGCCTTTTTTAAAGCTCAAATTGTGGTTCAGGTGTGGTTGTTATAGGTGTGTGACGTATTTTTGACGACGTCTGGGTAACTTTGAGATTCAACGTCCACCGTCTTTATGAGGGGATAATATAGTTCACATGTGGTTGTTGTAGACGTGTATTTTACATCCGTCTTCAACGTCGGGTGTCTGTTCCCTAAGGGAGCAGATGGATGGACGGATGACGCCGGGCAACATGATTTTTTCGGCGTCTAGCTAACATCCAGAATGGATATACGCAGAAGGTTTTGATAAGGGTTTAAATGTGGTTGATGAAGACGTTTATTTAACGTCAAACTTTGACTTATTTTTAACAATATTTCCTACTCTCTCTGAGCGTGTCATTCCAGAAGCTGCCTTATCGTGAAGTTCATTTTCCCATAGTTTCGTTTGTAGAGATAACATTAAATTAAACAACAATGCATTTTCTTTTTTAGTCATTTATTGTATTCAATACATAACAAGAATTAAAACACCAAAAAATAAATAAATAAATAAATAAAATAACTAGATAATAGACTTAGAGCTCAGTTCTTAGTTTCTTCACATTTAATCCAGCTCCGTCTCCTCCACCTTTTCTCCGTTTGTGCTTCAGGTGCTCAGAGGCTCTGCAGCATGCATCGTAACAAAGTCCTCTGTTGTCATCCCAAACTTCATGACTCCTTCGACAAAAATAGAAAAAGACAGGGCACTAGAAATGTGTGCAAACACAATCTGTAGCCATTCATCAAGTCCCCATATTTGTAAGTAAAAATAGGTTGCTTTTGCATCCATTTGTCAACCTGTGAAGCTGATGCAGCGTCATCTCAGGTTAGTTGCTTGTTCTTTGCGCCAAGCTTAGCAAATTTAGCTTAGCTTCCTTGCATGCTCTTATGCTATCTTAGCACATTTAGTTAACATAAATAGTTTTAGGTAGAAGAGTTCAGCTGGACTCTATCAATCTTTCAAAGCAGACGTGTCATTTCTGGTGTATCAAACTCTTGCTTCAGATTGCGTTTGATCAAAGGACTTTCCAAATGAAGCATAATTTCATCACTCCTGGATTGCTGAGTGCCGACCCTTTGCAGGAGTTTTGAGAGAGACATCGCTCATCCTGTGTGCGTGGTGTTAACTCTTGTACTATCTTGTGGGGTCCAGATGACCCCACCCTTACATTGACGTGTTCTCCCTACCATGACATATGTGGGGGACCACAGATGACCACATGTGATCTGATGTCATTTAAGAATGTAAAGCGCTGGGATTATAAGATTCAGGCAGTTTTGGACAGCTAAAGGGTCCTGAAAGGAGGTCCTGAGATGGTTTTCTGGGTTGGAGCGCTAGGGGCGCGAGAGCGAGAGTGACGGGAGAAGCACATGTGTGATGGCGAGACTCGTGAGGTCCGAGCAAAGATTGTAAAAGGAAGACGAATTAAAGAAAGTTCTACAAACTCATGCACGCCTGAATTGCCATCATTCAAGAGTGTGCAACAAATATTAGAGGCACCGCTGGGATTATTAACGCCGCGCACCTGCTTTAAGTGAGATCCGCCGCAGCGCAGCGACACACACGGGAGCGCTCATCACGCACGCGGCACGTGCACAAGGCAGCGGGGCCCGCAGCATCAGAGACTCACCTGCAGCATGGATCTGGAAGCCTTGGCAGAGACTGTGTCCCAAAGATTGTGGAGCTTGCAGCTGGATCAGCTCAAAGAGGTGTGTGCACAGACAAAAATCCCATTCGGAAATGTTGTGACAAAGCGCACGTTAATCAAACAAATAACAGAATCCGTGGACAATATATTCGATGATGAAGAGGATGATGTTGCAAACTGTTACCTCCGTAGGATGATGAAAACAGTTGACCAAATCCTTAGTAATGAAGAAATCACATGTCATGAAGAAGTAAGGGAAAATACCCCAGACACACAGCCAGCAGCTGCAGAAAGCACGTTAACAGACAAGTATACCCAACTTCAGCAGAGCAGCCAACTTTTACAGGAGGAAGTTAACAAGTTAAAAGAACAAGTTGAGCATCCCCCGTAAATACGCCAGTGTTGCCAAATGAGTTGCCCCTACAGACTCGTAGACTCCCGGAAGTAACCATACGGAAAGATTTTAAAATCTGCGGGCAGATTGGAGAGAAAGGACAAAAAGACAAGCTCTCCTATACAAATCGGATGCACCAGATTGAAAGGGGCCTCAGTCGAGGGCATAGTGAATCGGAAGTGGTTGAAGCTGTCGTAAAGTCGATCAGTCCTGGCTTGAGTCTTCGTGATATGCTTGAAGTGAAACATGACCTTAGCTTGTCGCAACTAAAGGTCATATTAAAGGGACATTTCAAGGAGGATAACTCAATAGATCTTTACCACAAGCTAGTTAACATAACCCAAGACAGTCGAGAGTCCCCTCAGAATTTCCTGTTTAGGGCTATGGAACTAAAAGAGAGGTTGTTACTTGCGTCTAAAGAAGTGGGATCTGATGCACAGTACAGTGCTCAATTCATTCAGAAGAAATTTCTGAGGTCAGTAAGTACTGCTTTGTTAAGTGATCATATCAAGTTCCAGCTAAAGCCTTATCTTGATGATCACACAGTGACAGATGAAATACTTATTGAGAAGATGAATGAAGCAGCAAGTGGTGAAACAGAAAGACAGTCGAAACAGAGGAAGAGCATCAGCAGTAGGAGCCCTAAAGTAAGTGAAATACAGTCTGAAAACCTGACTAGTCAGCAGACCCAAGGTGTCACTGAGACCCGAGTGAAGGTGCAGGAACAGACAACTGAGGTGGTGAAACCTAAAAACCGCAGACCGCCAGCGGCTGTAACCAGTGCTTGTGAGTCAGAGCTTGTTGAAACAGTTAGGTTGCTCAGAGAAGAGATTTCAGAAATTAAGAGAAGCTTAGCTAACCCTCAGCCAGTTCAAAGAGTAAGAAGGGGTGTTAGGAGAGGATGTCAAGTGTGCAGAGAACAGGGCAAGGCTGACCAATGTGAACACTGTTTTAAATGCGGGCACTCAGGGCATTTCTCTAGAGGCTGCAGAGGAGAGGCAGAGAAACCAGATAGGATGAAAGTAAATGTTCAGATGGCAGCTTCCCCAAACCTACCAGAAGAAGACAGCAAGGTGCAGGAGATGCTTTTTGATAGAATTAAACAGCTAGAAGCACAGTTGGATAAGGACAGAAAACAGGAAGAAACTGTAGGACGCACCTATGCCAGCCACTTGTCCTTAAGAAATCAGGCGAAGCTGAAGGCTCTGATAGGAAGAAAGTGCATGGTGGATTGTTTTTTTGAAGGAGTACTAACACAGGCTTGTGGGATACGGGATCTCAAGTTACCATCATCAATGAAAGCTGGAGAAAGTCTTTTCTTCCACATGTCAGGTTACATGGTACAGAAGAGCTGCTAGGGCCGGGTGAGACCCTGGTTGGAACTGCAGCAAACCAGACACCTATACCATTTGCAGGCTGGGTGGAATTAAAGTTCAGGCTTAGGGCGGAGACTAGGGTTGGGCGATGTCCCTTAAATTGGCAGTTGACGATGTTTGCAGTCAACCATCGGGATAGACGATGATATCGTCGGGGGGGGGGTAATTTGTCGTTATTATATAATTATTATTCGTTATTTTACTTTATTACTTTTTTTATTTTATCTCCCAAATAATGACTCATCCACGATGATCCAGTATAAACTGAGGGAAGTGACTTTAAAAAAAGTAAAACAAACAGAACAGAATAGAAAAGAAGTGGTCCGTTCCTCCTGCACTTGATTAGTCAGGTGGACCAGCGACCGCGTCTCTAGCAGAGCAGACGGACTTACAGCTGTGAGGGGAAGGGCGCGGGGGGGTGCTTCGTTACGTGTGGGAGACTTAGGACTGTGATCCGTCCCGCCGCTCTACGTGAACGAGCTACCGATCTCAGGAGAACTGGGTCTCCCGGTAAAAGTGTGTGTCGGGGCTCGGAGCGCCAGCACACACACAGCGGCTGAGGAGCGCTGTTAGCTTCAAAGCAGAAATGTCGCTCAGTCCTTAAAAAAAACGTTCAAACAATCACGTGGATTTGTGTCCAGTCATGTCTCGACAAAATAAAGGCTGATGTTATTCCCACATATTAAGATGCAGATTGCAGCGTTTCCCGCATGGATACATTTTATGTCCATGCTAATGTTGTTAGCCCGTGTTGTTAGCATGCTGCTAATACGGGCTTCTTTCCGGCTCCGTTCAACAGAAAAAGCACTGACCACACGGATTACAATTAAAATGAGCGAACAGGCGCTTCATAATAACCGTAACATTAATAAAAGCATGTTTAGAAAATCATCTAGTATATTACCGAGCTGCCATATCTATCTATGTAGCCGCTCGGCGGAACTAATCTTCTTTTCCGGTTTGAAAACACTACTGCGCATGTGCGAATAATTTATTCCGACGGAAAGTGTGACCTTAGTGAACGTTTTTATATTCTGAAAACATTTTTTCTGGGCCCATGTACACGGTTGGATTCTAATCCGACCATTGATCCCATCAAGATATTTTGTACATGTAACCGCGGCTTATGGTGTCGACTCGCAACGTGGCGGGGGCGTGGCATCACGATGGTGGTCTCTCCATCGGGATGTCAGTCACCCATCACGATGGACGATGATATCTTCCATCGGCACAACCCTAGCGGAGACCCAACCACAAATAGAGTTACTTGTGCCAGTTCTGGTGTCTAGCGAGCCTGGAGTTGCTGAACCTCCAATCATACGTTACAATGTGATTGAGCTACTGATTAAAAATGGAATGGAGCAACAACCGGAGGTGACAAGCAGGGTAGTTGGGGAAGCATTCTCAATCACCTGCAAACAGGCCCGAATGCTGATTCAGATTGTGGAACATAGTGATCAAATCGACAGGGAGGGCGTGGTCAAGGTCGGAGGTTTAAAAACTACTGTTTCTCCAGGTCAGACCAGAGAGATCAGGTGTTTTGTCAGAACAGGTCCACTTTCCTCAAAACAGGATGTGCTTTTTGAACCTGAGAGCACGTGTAATTGGCCTGAGGGTCTGAGCATAAATGAGACAGTTGTTGTTTTGCAAAGAGGAAATCATTCAAAAGTGACCATTCCGGTAGCTAACAACAGTAGTCGCGATATTACACTCGTGCCTCGCACAGTGTTGGGACGACTGCAGCAAGTGAAAGCAGTTTATCCAGTCGCTGTAAGACCAGTCAGCTCAAGTGAACAGACCATAGGAGCTACGAGCAAGGTGAAAGATGGTGATACTGACATCCTTGAAAGTGTCACATGTGAGCAAAGACAGCCCAAACTAGATAAAAATGAGTTGTGGGATCCTCCAGTCACTGTCGACCACTTGAGCTCAGACCAGCAAGAAAAAGTGAAACAAATGCTTCGAGAAGAGTGTAATGCATTCTCCAGAGATGACAATGATGTAGGATGTATACCCTCCTTGCAGCTAAAGATCAGGCTGAAGGACACAACACCAGTGAAGCGTACATACACTTCAATACCGAAGCCACTTCTGAAAGAGGTGAAAGAGTATTTGGAGGACCTATTGAATAGAGGATGGATCCAGAAATCTAGATCTCCTTATTAATCACCCATTGTCTGTGTTCGTAAAAAGGATGGGGGCTTGCGTCTGTGTGTGGACTATCGTGAGCTGAACCACAAGCTGATACCCGACCGTCATCCCATTCCTCGAGTGCAGGATATTTTAAACAACTTGAGTGGAAGTGCATGGTTATCAGTTTTAGATCAAGGAAAGGCATACCATCAGGGCTTCCTAGAGGAGAATAGTAGACCACTTACAGCCTTTATTACACCTTGGGGACTATATGAGTGGGTTAGGATCCCCTTTGGTCTATCCTCAGCACCAGCAGAGTTCCAGCGCAGTATGGAAGAATGTCTTTTGGGACTCAGAGATGAATCATGCCAGCCATACCTCGATGATAACCTAGTTCATAGTAAATCATTTGAAGACCATCTGAATGAGGTAAGAGAGGTGCTGCATCGCTATCAGGCACATGGTGTTAAGCTAAAGCCGACCAAATGCGAAATATTTAGAGATCGAGTAAAGTTTCTAGGAAAGATCGTAACCAAAGATGGCTACTGCATGGATCCAGCTGAAGTTGCACCTGTGCTAGCTCTCAAAGATCGTGAACCAAAGACAGTGGGTGACCTAAGATAAATGCTGGGCTTTTTGTCATATTATCGCCCTTACATTCCAAACTTTTCACGCATTGCAAAGCCACTGTATAATTTGATGACAGTTGACAAGAAAACATCCAGTGAAGTTAAACGAGCGATCTCAAACCAGAAAAAGGGGAAACGGAACAAAGGTGATCAGTTACTATCGAGCACACCAATTAAGTGGTCCAAGCAACATCAAGATGTGCTGTGTGAACTACTGAAATACCTGGTTTGTCCCCCGTTACTAGGATACCCAGATTTTGAGAGCCTGTTTATATTGCACTGCAACGCCTCTCAGGAAGGTCTTGGTGCAGTATTGTACCAAAGGCAGCAGGGAAAACTGGTTGTCATCGGCTACGGCTCAAGAACGCTAACAGCTCCAGAGAAAAATTACTACCTGCACTCTGGAAAGCTGGAGTTTCTAGCAATGAAATGGGCAATTTGTGACAGGTTTAGGGAGTACCTGTACTACGCACCACCATTTGTCGTTTATACGGATAACAATCCCTTAACGTATGTGTTCACCACAGCAAAGCTAAACGCTACCACGCACAGATGGATCGCAGAGTTAGCTGACTTCAACTTTTCGATAAAATATCGGCCCGGAAAAGTTAATGGAGATGCAGATGGCCTCTCAAGGATGCCACTTGACATGGAAAAGTACATGCTCACCTGTTCACAAGAAATGGACCCAGGAACACTTACGTCGATTACACAGGCAGTGCAATTGAAATTGCAAGAGTGGGAGCCATGGTTGTGTTCAGCAACAATTACAACAGCATGTAGTGATGGAGAGTATGAAAAAACATTGAGATCAGTGGCAGAAATTCCACTGCAAACTATAAAAAAAGCACAAGAGGAAGATCCAGTGATTGGCAAAGTGAAAGACTATGCTGTGAAAGGACAGTGGCCTCGTTTTAATAAGAGAAACTGGCGGGATGAAATCTCTGTGTTAACACGAGAAATGAAAAAGTTGTTTGTTGATGAAGACGACATCCTGTACAGAAAGTCAGCCACTAAAGTTCAACTCGTGCTACCTAAGGTATTCTATCAAGTGGTCTTTAAGGAATTACACGAGGAAATGGGGCACTTGGGGGTGGAAAGAACACTTGGATTAATCCGGGACAGGTTCTATTGGCCTTTTATGAAGAGAGACACAGATCACTATGTGACAAAGGTCTGTAGCTGCCTAAAGCGGAAACGACCAAACAAGCCAACGAGAGCTCCACTTGTCAACATAGTCACTACATACCCGTTTGAGATGGTTTCGATTGACTATTTGCACTTAGAGAGTTGCAAAGGAGGCTACGAGTACATCTTGGTGGTCATTGATCATTTTACCCGTTTCGCCCAGGCGTATGCGTGCACAAATAAATCAGCAAAAACAGCTGCTGAAAAGATCTTTGGGGATTTTGCTCTCAATTTTGGATTTCCAACAAAATTGCATCACGATCAAGGCAAGGAATTTGACAACAGACTGTTCTCTGAGCTTGAAAAGTACAGTGGAATCCAAGGTTCTCGCACAACACCATATCATGCTGCAGGAAATGGTCAAGCGGAGAGATTTAACAGGACACTCCTGTCTATGCTGCGAAACTTAACAGAACAAGCCAAGTCAGACTGGAAGAGCTCATTAGCCAAAGTCGTTCATGCCTACAATTGTACGCGAAGTGAGGCAACAGGATATGCGCCGTACTACCTCTTATTCGGCAGAAGTCCCAGATTACCTGTGGACATCATGTTTGGTTTGACTCCTGGTGATCGGAGCACTTCTCACAGTGAATATGCACGGAAATGGAGAAAGCGGATGCAGTAGGCCTACAAGTTGGCAACAGAGACAATGCAGAAAGAACAAAAAAGAGCTAAAGTAATGTATGACAGAAAGTGTCATGGGGCAAAACTGCAGCCAGGATGTAGAGTCCTGGTACGTAACTTCAGAGACAGAGGTGGGCCTGGAAAGCTTAGGTCTTACTGGGAAGAAGATGTCTATGTGGTCATAGAAAGAAAACACAAAGACAGCCCTGTCTATGCTGTGCATCCTGAAAAAGGTTCAGGAAAGACAAGAGTTCTACACAGGAATTTGTTATTGCCATGCGACTTCCTACCACCTGAGAAAGAACCTGATAAGACAGTGCAGACAGAAAATAAAAAGCGAAACAAAGACAAAAGAAAAAACGAAGCTGAAAAGAATGGAGACTCTCACAGTGATTCAGAAGATGAGAACACCTGGAGAGCCATCATTACACACCGAGCAGAGCCAGCTGAACATGTTGAACATCAACCAAGACTGGTTGAAGAGGAGCGACAACCAGAATCAGCTGACAAAGAGCAAGAACTATGTGAGGCAGCGGGGGAAGCAGTGGCTGAGCGGGAGTCATTGTCTGATGAAGCTGATGACAATGAAGCTGGGGCAGCAGCAACCTCCGATGAAGCAGATGAGAGGGGAGCTGAAGTAGCAGTATCATCTGATGAAGAAGACGAAGAGCGCCTGGAGCAGCCGTCATCTCCTGCAAAGCTATATCCTTTCAGAAACAGACATCCACCTAAGACACTCACATATGATAGATTAGGTCAGCCAAGTTTTGTGACTAGACCAAAGTAATGTTTTGTTTGTTAAAAGGACAAACAGTGTTCATTGTGTCATGTTCAGTTAAACACAATACAGTTTAAGTAAGTAGGAAATGTTTAATATTTTTTTATTTCCGATTAGAGTGAATCTGCAGAGCTGAGACCATAATCACATGCAATAGTACTATGATGGAATGTTAAGCTTATAGTAATATATGTGGGTATGTGAGTAATTAGTGAAAAGGTAAATGTAGGTTCACACCTTTCAATCTGAGACACATCGCCTGCAAAAGAAGCAGAGTATTATTTTTTTTTATTTATTTATTTATTTGAATTAGGACAATGCATATTAAACAATGTTTCAGCAGCTGCTTTAACATAAATATGCCAGAATTAGCACAGGAGCTAAATTTCATCTGTTGTCCTAGGACAGGGTAAAAATATCAACAATTACATTTACAACACAATGAAATAGCACAATATTAGAGGTAAAAATATTTACAAAGGTTATTACAATAAAAAGCAGGTCTAAAAATTCCAAGATAGTCACAGAAAAACAACAATAATAACTAATGTCTGCAGGACTGGTTTGTTTTTAGCCATTGTTTAAGAGCTGTTTGGAAGGTAGGGTAGTTTTCCCAGTTCCTAATGTGCTGTGGCAGTGTATTCCATAACTGTGTGCCTCTAATTGACACCACAGTTTGGCTGAATTTAGTCCTGCGCCTTTGAACATTACAGTCCCCTCGAGTTAAAGCCCTGGTGCCTATTCCAACAGAGTGGAATAGGCAGATATTGCCTGGCCAGTGATATCTACTTTTTGGAACGTGGTGTGAAGGGGGAGATGCATGCCATGTTCATGAGTGTGACTGTGCACGGTGTCTTGTAAGATTGACTCCCAGAAAGTACCTTGGACCATCTGAAGATTGGACTGCTTCAAGATTCCTCGATGTCGGGACGACATTTTTTTTGGAGGGGAGAGTGTGGGGGACCACAGATGACCACATGTGATCTGATGTCATTTAAGAATGTAAAGCGCTGGGATTATAGGATTCAGGCAGTTTTGGACAGCTAAAGGGTCCTGAAAGGAGGTCCTGAGATGGTGTTCTGGGTTGGAGCGCTAGGGGCGTGAGAGCGAGAGTGACGGGAGAAGCACGTGTGTGATGGCGAGACTCGTGAGGTCCGAGCAAAGATTGTAAAAGGAAGACGAATTAAAGAAAGTTCTACAAACTCATGCACGCCTGAATTGCCATCATTCAAGAGTGTGCAACACATAGGTGGATGAAGGTGGAGAGGATTTCATGTAATCCATGGAAACCAATGAAGATCACTAATCATTGAAGAAAAAAAGGTTCAGCGCACTGGCTTGTTGTCCAGATGACCCAACTCCCAACATTCAAGTGCCTTGGACAACACAAGGGTTAAGAGACTAGTGATGAGTCGGTCACAGATATTTTTTTGCTCTCTATAAGCTGAACGCTCTTTTTACTTGCAGCAGCCGCACACAAACATAAAAGGAGGAAGAGAAAACAAAGATAGAGAAGTGCAACAGGAATAAACATCAACGCATAAAGATAAAGTAAAGAAAATATGACACCAGGAAAAGAGGCAAAATCTGGAACCATTTCCCTTTTGAGAATCTAGAGTCTGCAAGAAAAGAATTACATTTAGAACTAGCTCTAAATCCAATCTTCATCTGAAAACTTAGAGAATTTTAAAACCAGAGCAGATCATGACTGACTGAAGAAACCAGATCAGCTCCACAAAGCTGAGACACTAAGGCTGCATTTACACTGCAGGTCTTGATGCCCATATCCGATTTTCTGACTACATCCGATTTTTTTGACGACCCGCTGACAACATCAAATGACCCTCATCCGATTTTTGCATTTACACTATACAATGTTGAAACTATCAAACGTAGATGTTCTCAGGACTACGTAGCAGCATTTCCGCCTTCTGCGGTCCTCCTTCAGACTCACCGCTGTTCGTCGAAACTTTCCCCAGGACTAGCTTTGTAGTCAGACCGGCAGCTGGATCGCCGAAGGCGGAAGTGCTGCTACACAAATCTGAGAAACTGTAAACCATCATATGAATTTGTGTTTCCAGTGGTGTCCAGACATAATAAAGGCTGATGTAATTGCCACATGTTTACATCCAAGATGCTCACAGCCAATGTTTTTAGCATGTATTATTAGCCTAATGATAATCCTTCTTCGCGGTCCTTGGAGACAAGAAAAAAAAGACTGACCGCACGGATTTAAAAAATTATGAGCGAGCAGGCCCTTCATAATAATCAAAACAGTAATAAAAGCACATTTAGAAGATGCGTGTTGGTCCAAACAGTAAACGCTGTAGCATGGCAAAAAAGAAACAAGCTTAGCTTGCCCCCTTCCCCTTTTGTTGTGTTTCTTTTGTGTGATTGCAGTTGTCATGGAGGCAACACAGTGACGGAAGGAGGCGTCGCCTTGAGCGCTCATGGATGAGGCAGTAGAGGGGATGCACGGGAGAGGAATTAGGAGGGCTGCTCGGCTGACTTATGTGCTCTCTCTGAGTTTTGAATGAGGAAGTGTTTGCAGACGTTGTGCTGTACTAACAGTTTGATCAAAGCAAAAAAATAAACGGCTTCTAGCCTGTTCCATAGCAACGGTGTCCCACTTGATTAGTTACCGTTTGCGCCCCGACCGGAACCGGATCGGAAATAACAGCTGATCACTGATGTACGACTCACATTTAATGGGGTGTATCTGATTTGTCTGCTTACATGACACATGCAAATGCACGTATCTGATTTATCTCCACATATAAATGAGGCCTGAATTCGATCTGAGAAAATCGGAATCCATGCGGTTTTTTCCAGTTTACGCATACACCGGTCATATCCGATCTGTGCCACATGAGAGGAAAAAATTGGAATTGGGTCACTTGAACCATGCACTGTAAATGGGGCCTTAGTTATTCTAAATGCCAACTTTTATAGTGATTGATTAAAATCTTTTTTTGTTGTTGCTTGTTTTGCACATTTCAGTGTATATTTAGTGTTTTTTCTTTTTAAATATGTTTAAAATGGAAATTAAAAACCCACAAGGATGCATGTGACTAATGTATTAGATCACATCAGCAGCTATGTTTCTAACAGCCTCTTAAAATGCTGTTTTGTAATAACCTCTGGCACCACTGACAGAAAAATGAATCTTCGAGACTTCAAGAAAAGACTTTCTTAAATAAGGTGGTCAGAACCCATCTTGTAATAATCTAATTTACCCCAGACTGCATATGAATGACAATCTCAAATAGCATTTTTGTTTCCCTAGTTTCCTTTTAGGTGGAGAATTAAGAATTTATTTTACTTAAGAGTAATAAATATTGAATCTGAAAGATCTTAAGTAGCTTCGTTAGGCTACTGTAAAAGCGGAGTACCTTATTGTCATCGTTGAAGATTAAAGAAAACAGCATCTGAAAAGCCTCAACTGGCTTAATAAAAATGAAGAAGTCTTGTTGTGACTTTGGAACTCTGGAAAAAAACTCTTTAAGCAACATTTACCTGCAGTTGGAAAGCAATGATAGAAACTTGGCTTGTCAAGCAAAATGTACACAATACAAAGAATGCAGAAATACACAGGAGAATGTATTAACAGGAGACATAAGTGCAAAAAGTATTTAGTGTGCAGTACTTTTATCGTCACTTTTATATCCACAGTTAGAAGTCTTGGAAGTTAAAGAAAATGCAGATCCATGTATGGAACAGATGTATACGTGGGACTGTTTGGAGCGGGGTCAGCAGAAAAACAGCTGAGAGGTGTGTGGGATGTAGCGCAAGTGTTGCAGGAAAGCAAGTCTTACTGTTTCTTTGTTGTTCTGTCATTACATATTAGAAATGCTATTTTTCACCTTTGTTTAACCAGGATAAAAAACTAATTGAGATGAAAAATCTCTTTTGCGAGAGCGTCCTGGCCAATAGACAGCAGCACAAAAATAACACACATTTATGTCTTAAATAAAGCATTTACAGTTTGGCCACTTTGTCTCACGTTCATTTAAAAGAAATTTGAAAGAGTCCAGAGAGATCGATGTTTTCAGTCTAAACTCTTTTTGGAGTTCATTCCAAGACTGCGTTGCAGCAAATCTAAAAGCTTTTTTTCCCATCTCTGTGCGCACTCTGGGCACAGAGAGCAGGAGCATATCCTGAGAATGCAGGCTGTAGCTGCTGCTGCTCTTCAGTTCTATGAGCTGCTTGAGACAAGACAGTATCTACCCAAGAATACATTTGTAGATTAAAAGGTACCAGTGTTTCAGTCTGCACTGGGACAAGGAGGGCCAACCTACCCAAGCATACGGAACACAGTGAAGGGTTAAAAAGGCTTCTCCTGATAGGAAAGATGAAAGCATTAACTTAAAGTATTTGACGAAAAAGAATAGTTACAACTTTTTAAGATTCAAAAGACTGAAAATTTACAGTGGAACAGTGGTCAGCGGTCTCACCTCAAAGCAAGAAGGCCTTGGTTCAAATCCCAGCTGGAAGTTTGCATGTTCTCCCTGTGCATGTGTGGGTTTTCTCCTGACACTCCTGCTTTCTCCCATGATCCAAAAACATGCTTTATAGGTTTGTATATCACTCTAAATTGTCTGTGTGATTGTGTGAACCTGCATCAGACTGGCAACCTGTCCAGGATGTACTCCGCCATTGCCCAACAATAGCCAAATTAGCTCAGGGGCATCCCTGTTACCCCAAAAGGGATACAGCACATTAAGAAAATAAATGAATAGTGCAAAACTGTGTGCACATACAGGCAACTACAAGCCATTTAACCCTTTAACACTGAAGATGTCGCTGGTGACACCTAAATTACACACTGTCTTTTACTTATTGTAACTCTTAGACTGTTTACGCAACATAATTCCATGCAATGAAAATCAGCTTTTCTCCACTTCAGAATCAGCTGATTCACATTGACTGTTTAAGCACAAATGTAAAATGTTGCATACCAGTGCAAAGCTGCTTTTCTGTGCTTCAGAATCCTCTCGAAAGACTGTCAACCAAGAAATAAAGAAATTAGACAATCAGAGTGTAGTTTGTGTGGTCATCTTATGTAACATGTGCACACCCATGAGTGCAGCATTTGTGGTTTGGGCCAGTACTTCCATTTTACTAATGACTATAGTGTGGTGTAAAGGAACCGTGTGACAGCATCATCTATATGTCATAAGTGTGTGCAATTTACGTTATTCTTTCAATACTTTACAATACTCTTCCCACACACGACTATTATACGTTCTATTACGACAATTATAGCTTCCTTAAAAAGGCAGCTGCTCCTGTTTATGACCCTCCTTGGGTCCAGAAAACCAAAAAACCTGTATCACCCGTATGAGCCCATGTAACTAATGCTATTGTAACCCCTTGGCATCAGACTTGCCATCAGAGTAAGTGTGAACACCTGGCCCCGCCCTTATTGTGAAAGGGTGAATGTGTATATAAGTTCCCGGTCAGTGGGTGCATTTCCTGCTTGCTGCTTGCTACTTCCTGCTCTCAGCTGTTGCTGCTGCTGTGGCCACACCAGGACGCCTGATACATTTCTTGATACGATCATATTTGGAAACCTCAACACTTCCGATTCTCTAACCCCCAAACCTGCTCATCGGTCAGGTTTTTTTGTGTGTATTTTCTTTGATCTCCAACTTGATGGTGAGCTACCAAACTACATGATCTGAGATCTGATACTGCCACCTTCAATAACAACTCATCAGCTGCAGCAAACCTCAACTACATCCCCATCAATAGACTTTTGGAAACCACTCAATAGGACTCAGACCCATATTCCGGTTCCTTTTGTTGTTGTTTTTTGTATTGTTTAAATGTTTATTATCTGTTAATTCAATCGATTGCATTTTACTTTCATCGCTGTCTTGTTTTCATTTACATACCTTGGGCTCCCTGAGACAAATTTTGATTATTGCGCCTAGTCCCATAACCTGAGAAGCGTTACACTATTGCTACAAAGATGACACAAATATACCAGGAGACTGATGCCCAAAACAGGCTCTTGGTGAGTGCATGGAGTGCATTATGGTCTGGATGTGTCACAACTTACTTTGGTTAAACAAGAACAAAGGTGAAACTATTGTCTTTGGGGCTAAAGAGAAGCAGTTGGAAGTCACAACAGATCTTCAATCAATGCATCTAAAAACCACCAACCAGGCCAGAAATGTGATGGACACAGACCTAAATTCGGAGGTTCAAAAGGCCACACTGATCACTGAGGTGAATTCAAAAATGTCCTGATTGTTCCTGTGTGTCACCACAAACCGACAAGCAGAACAAGTTGCCACTGTGATCAACTTTATGAAGGATTTCTCCAGATGACAACTGAGATGATGTGTAGCTGTTTGACACCATGAACAGAATGGAATGTGTGACTCATATAAATATGACATATAGGCATTACATCCCTCATGAAGTGGACCACCAACAATTTTTATTCATCTGATCTACAGGTTAAAACAGTAAAAAGAGTTACTACATCACGAGCCACTGTTTTCTTTGACACCTCTCTTCAATATCATGCACCACTAAAATAAATATGTCTCAAGTCACTTGTTTATTTCTTTCACCATCTTCTCCTTCATTCCCAGCTTTCCCCCCTCCTTTCTCTCATAAGTCATCCGACTGTACGTTCTGTTCTGTTTGCTGCACATGACTCTCAATGCCAATAATGTACTCACCAAACATTTCATTCACACAATGTTTCTTCTATGGTTTATAGTCTCTCAAGCAGAATCATAAAATATGTAAATGAGTAAACAATGCATCAATATTTCACTAATTGTGTGACTTGTGAAGCCGTTTGTTTGCACCAGAGGGTGCTTGGGCTTCATATCAAAGGGAGTCTTTGCAGGACTGTATTATTCTATAATAATTTAGAGATCCATACATATACATGTGCAATTATTTTGCTTAAAATGTCTGAAAAATAGTTATATATTTTTCTCCTTTCACTTTGCCAACCTAGACTATGGAGTTCTGATAAAACTAATGTTAACGAAACACTGAATGTAAGACTTTTATGAGACTGTAAACTAAATTTTAGAGCAGTAGATCTCAGAAATGCTTAAAAAATGGTTAGAGCCTTTAGCTTTGTGAGGCCCAAGGCAAGATGATGTTTAGGGGCCTTCAATTTGTAAAACTGTAATGAAGAGATTCCTAACCCTTTAGATGGTCCACTATGATGGTTATATTACACTTGATACACTATAATACAAGAACAGGAATACTATTTAAGTCAATAAATAGAGGAGAGTTAGCCACGGCACAGAAGTAGAGTGGTCAACATCCAATCTGAAGATCAGAGGTTAAGTTCCCACCCTCCCCCATGTGTCGAGGCATCCTTGGGCAAGACACTGAACCTCACATTGCTCCTGGTGGTTAAAGGTTGGCACCAGTGTTAGGCAGTGGAGCTGCTATCAGTATGGGAATGATTGTGCAAGGGTGAATGGGCCTGTGACTGTAAAGCTCTGTGGGCTTTCTAGTAAAGTGCTACATAAATACATGCCATTTATTTATCAAAATGCTTATTTTTAAAAAGAAAATCAAATAAACCAAAAGGTTTAATAAGACAAAATTTGCACTTAAAATAATACTTTATTACCTCAGTCCCATACTTATCAGCATAACTCCTAATAAAAGGACACTTTTTTTACAGTGACAGCCAAAGTGTCACATGTCTGCTTCCTGGCTTTTTTATTTGCAAAGTCATCAAGCTAAGTTCGGTTTATCTTTTCCCCACTCACTAGTGTTCTTTGAAAATAGTTTAGTGAAAGCTTTTTACATCTTCATGTTGGAAAATGTAAAATCAGAAGTAATCTGTTGAATCTGAAGAAATCAGACAAAAGAGGGATCTACAGGTTTAGCCAAAGTCCATGTAAATGCACAGATGATGCTTTCACACCAGGGGAAGGCTGAATGGCTCAATGTCTAGAGCTCCAAAATACACTATATTACCAAAAGTATTTGCTCACCTGCCTTGATTCACATATGAACTGAACTACCATCCCATTCCTAACCCACAAAATATGATGCTGCTCCACTTTTTGCAGCTATTACAGCTTCAACTCTTCTTGGAAGGCTGTCCACAAGGTTGTTGCAGTAATGCAGAAAAATTATTATAATTTATTTTAATACTACACATTGTGATTGCAGTGCCTTTTTAAAGCTTTTACCCAATAACAAAATAGTCATTTTTTCCACATTAGTTTACACACTGTATTAGTTAAATGATAAATAACTAAGATAAGCAATCCACTGCCACCATAGTCTAAAATAGTCAGGTCTATGCCTAATAAATCATTCCTATAATGTTGTTCATCTTTCAGCATATCCCTTTAGGGATCACCACAGCTTTCACTGATTTGCACAGGTGGTTTGGCAGAGATTTTTACACCGATGCCTTTCCTGACACACCCCTGGATTTTATCCAAGCTGGGAACTTGCACAGGGGACTTAGGCCCCGTTGTGTCGACAGTAGGCGGTAGTGCAAAGGGTCTTGCCATAGGACTCACACTGATTGAATCTCATCATGCTCCCTGAAAAACCGTGCCAGTCCTTCACGCAGCCAACCATGCCCTACAACAATATTTCCATGATATTTAAACCAGTTGCAAATTTGTACGGTAGTAAGGGGTAAATAAATCACATACTAACCTTAGCAAATGAATAATAAATAAAGTTAAAATACCAGTGTGACAAATGACAGAAATAACTTTCCATCAGGCTGCACGGTAGCGCAGTGGTTAGCTCTTTTGCCTCACAACAAGAAGATCCTGGCTGGGGGACCTGAAATAGAATCATCGGGTGGGGGGGCCTTTTTTGTGGAGTTTGCATGGTTTCTCCATGCATGCGTGGGTTAATTGATTACTCTAAGTTGTTTCAGGTGTGAATGTGAGCGTACATGGGTGTGAATTGTGGCCCTTTGACAGACTGGAGACCTGTCCAGGATGTACCCCGCCTTTGCCCACGAGGGGCTGGGATAGGCTGCGGCAGTCCCCTGACCAAGAAAGGCACAAAATGGGTTTAGAAAATGAATGAATGAATGAATGAATGAATGAAGGATGAATGAACTATCCTTCGGTCAGCGCTCTGCCACTGATTACAACATGCCATGTAAGAATCTAAATAAATGGGACTGGATACTTTTGGGATTTTATCCAGTACAAGTATCCAATGGTAGCTAGCCAACAAACTAGCTATCATGGCAACAAAATTGGGAAAATAAAACAACATTTCACCTCACTGTCTACAGCCACATTATCAACATATACCTTACCTTTATCCTTCGCCCATTTTTTGTCATTTGCTTTCTTCTTCTTTTGGGATAACTCCTTTTCGCTACCGTGTCACAGTGTTGTTTTTTTGTTTTTGTTTTTTAACTCTCCCTAATGGGACAGAGTGGTAGCTGTAAATAATTCACACATGTGTCACTGGCTCGCCACATCTCTAACAGTGTGGTCCAAAGATCTAAAAATGCCACACAAAAAAAACCCATCAGTCACTTATATTATTGCTGCGTATTTCAGGTTAATCCAGGCCTTGCCAACATTTCAGTATTTTTTTTCTTTGTATTTTTATTCATACAACTGAAGGATAAATTAGATGGATAAAACCCTACTTAAACCTGTCTTTTTTGCTTTTTTTAATTAGATCCTGTTTCAAAAGAAGTCTTTCTATGGTTTCTTCTGCTTAAAGTCAAATAACCTTTTAAACATTGATGAATGACTTATTCGTATTTTTATCATTCTGTGTCTGTAAGAATTATATATCAAAATCTACAGTTTGATTGTCTCCATGCTTAGGCCCTTGGATACAGTACAAGAAGCAGCAGAACTTGACCAGAGGCACGGTGGAGGAACTGGAGATAAAAGACAGTGACAGACCTTGACAGTGAAGCCCACACAGCACGAAGTGAGCAGCTGGGGATTTAAGGATCGCCTCTTTTAAACAATGCAAGCATAGTTGTTTTGTTCTCATCAAAACCTGCTTCAAATGAAGAAACATGGCTGGCTTTCTTCCAATTCTCACTTCTTCTTTTTAATTTTAGAAAATATTTTTTTTAACAGCAGCAAAGTTCAGATGATTGTAAAATCATCAGAACCGCAAAGAGACCGTGTTGAAAACCTGTCTATTCTCTTTTTTGTGCATTTAATCAGCTGTATGATTTTTAAATGAAATTCATTTTTATTTATACATAAGGGAAAAAAAACAAGGCATGCTAGGATTTGATAAATAATTACAAAGAGGTCATTGTTAAAGGAGAACTTCTTGGCAGTACAAGGTTTGTAAAGTTCTCTTTTCACAATAAAAGCATCTTGTCGGGTACCCTTTTTTGGTTCTCTGAGATAAAAAATAATCATGCAATTCACAGGTATTTCTGATGAGAAAAAGAGACAAATGATGAAAAGTAACAAAATTTTTAGAAAAAAGATGATGAAACTCAACAGGAAGTCTGCTAAGGCCCATCACTAAAGGATGTTATGTTGAGCTAGTTAGAAATGTTCTCACTCCCCTAACCACACAGTTGATTCAGTTAAAGAAACATGTTGTTCCCATCACTGCTTTACATAAATTTTATGTATAAACACATGTACCAAGTGTGTCCAAGAACAAAATATCAGAGGTTGAAATGAAAACTTTGACAGCCTTCAAAATAAGTTTCATGTTTTAAAGATTGATGCCACCAGTGTAAGGGTTTACAGTCCATTGCATCACCTCCTCTTTTACCGGCTCTGTAAGAAGTAAATAAACCAGGCACGCTTAGCGCTGCACTTAGGAGCTACAGTAACACAGCATCTTTACCCCATTGTCACATTAACAACCATAGCACTTGATTATTGATGCTCACTCCCCCAGAAATCAATTTTTTGCTTGCAAAATACATATTTTGAAAGAAGTTTGACATTTTCTGTCAATCACACCACTGTGCAGCCTTGCATATTGTACCAGTGATGTGCAGTTTCCAGCTCTGATCGTTATGTCTACTTACTGAGGTTTAACTGGCTTTCTTCCTGTCAACAATTTGAGTTTTCACATTAAAATCCCTCAAAAATCACCTTCTGGGTTCAGACTGCTTTGGGTTGTCCTACAAGCATCCTTACAGACAGTGACTTATTATCCTCAATCCCATCATACTCTTGATTGTAGCACAAAAGAAAAACGGAAAACACAACACAATGCAAAAAGCATGATGGCTAATCAAGGAACCAAAAATACTAAACAGAGGGAAAAACAAAAGTTTTGAAATTGCATCAGAAGCTAAGACGTAAAAGGTGTGTACTAATGGGAAAAAGAGACAAAGGCTGTGTGGTAACATTTATAAAATCCTTTCTTGGGCAAACCTTTTTCTTATTTCTTCAATACTAAGTTTTAGTTTGACATCCATAAGAATACTTTTTGTATGAACTAATGTGGTGTAATGTTCTTCCAGAGTTTTTTCATGCCTAAGAGAAAAAAATGGCTTCTATTTTTTAACAACACAATGTGCTCTATACCAGACAACAATTACGGGTGTTTTTTCATACCTACTAAAAGGGCAGCTTTCATGTCTTCATGTTATTTCACTCTTACCCTTTTTTCACATCAACATGTGTTTCATCTTGTGCATGACAGCTACTCTACGTCATCAATCACATTAAATTTAGAATCCATCTCATCCTGGCCATGTTACTTTTGGCATGCTCGAACTTGTCTCATGCGTAGAGATCCTCTCTAATCTCAACAGACTTTTCAGTAATTCTGAGACTTGGGAGTGAGTCACTACATCACTAGTTTTCCTATTCTCCCAGTCCTTGCCTTCTGCTTGCAGGTTGTTTGGTTTGAAACACAATAGAACTATATGAAGGAATTCAAACACCCTTATGGAACTGATTGATATGCAGACAAAAAAAAAGAAAAAAGAAATTTAAGTTAGGAAATATGTCTTTTTTCTCTGAACCTAGTGTACTTCTGTTGCTGGGGTGTAGCATGAGCTGTCATCAGCAGAATTTATTCCATTCAATGTGTGGTCACACTATGCACAGTTACATTTGTTAGACAGCAACTGAGTCACATTATACATCCAATCAGTAGCAGGACATAACAGAGTAAAATTGGTGTTTCTGGAAAACCAAATACTATGTGAGCACTTTGCACATTAATTGCTTTAAAAATGCCTAATTGGACTTAGAAATTGAACCAAACTTCTCAAGTTATAATAGCATTTTAAACAGGACAACCTTTAACAAAAACAAACCATCTTACAGTCAATGTAGGGTTGGACGATATTAATTTTTTTCATTTTACAATAAAATACAAATAACTATATTTTTCAAAATTGAACACTGCTCATAAGAGAAATGTGTTATAATCAGCATTTTTTTAAGATGTAAATGTTTATTTTCTTTCATCTTTTAACGTACCAGATGCCCCTAAGAAACATGATTAAAGTGAACGCTTTCAAGTTTCGATAAAGATCATGAATAAAACAGAATGCTGAACTGCTTGATCAGTTCCTGTTTAAAATCCAAAAAATTAATTTCTACAAAAAATTCTAAGGTTTTTAAGTTTTACAGAACAAACATAAAATTGATAAACATTTTCGTCAACATCCTGTGAAAAGGCTAGGAACTGAAAGCAAATGCTCTGAATTTTTTTGTCGTTTAGACTGTCGCTGCTGTGCATTTCTTACCTTTGCTGTTTTTCCTGGAGAATTATGGATTATTTCAGGCTGAGATTGAACATGCTTGGTGACTCTGCTTCAGGTGACAAAAAAAGGTAGGTGGTATTTCCTGTTTTAGAGAACATGCCTCCTGCACAATTTACAGCGAAGCTACTCTGTTTCCTGTTATACTTCCACACAGGGACTAAAATTTAATGTTCTAGATAAAAACATGTTTTTACCGGCCAAATTCTAACACTATTTTACACAGAAATACCTTCTGTCTTCTGAATTTCTTAAAGAAAATGAAATTGAAATTGCATAAAAGTAACTTATAAATGGTATGAGCACATTTTATTTTAAATCATAACAATAAACAGCCAGCAAACAGTGAAAGGTTTTGGATTGTTGTTATTATACATCAAAGACATTAAAGCTGTTCTCTCATGAGGAAAGGGGTGGGTGTCTGTGTGAGGGGGGGGGGGGGGGGGGGGGTTGTGCACATTACGGGTTACAGGTCACAGTTTTTGGTGTAACACCGGCTTTGTAATGCTACAAGGACGCTGCTAAAACATGGTGGATTCAATTCTGCCCTTACTTAGAAAATACAGGTTGTGTCTGAGTTCCCACCCTAACCTCTAACTCCTAAAAAACTATATAGTGATGCACTACATAGTGCCCTGAATTTCAAAAGCAATTCGGACACCATGCTCACTAATTTCTTTTTTTTTTTTTAAACGGGGGATATGACATCTTCAATTTCACAAAGTAATAATTTAATTAATAAGATTGTTTTGAGATGATTATTTATGAGTCCACTGTCTCCTGAAGATAAAAATTTTGATTATTTATTTAAAAAAAAAATACCAATGCATTGTGGTCTATTTGATGCACGTTGGTTTTTCGGAGAGACTATTGGGAAATTTCCAGGGCATTCAATTTTGGAATTGTAGATTCGGACAGCACTACAAAATGGTGAACGTGCCATAAAGTGCCCCTTATAGGGGTTAGGGTGGAAATTCGGACATAAATACAGTTTTTATTCATGTCCTTTGAATACATTTTGTTTTATTTATCCGCCACGTCTTAAAGACCGGTCTGTGAAAATCGTGTCCAACTTTAAACCAGTCGATGTTTACATTTAGGTGACAGACAGAACAGCTCGTTAGCATAGCATCATTAGGATCATAGCATTAGCGTCTAACACCGGCACTGTCTCGAAACCAACACTTTTTAGTCATCTGTCTGTTACTGCTCTAGGTCTAGCAGCTTTATCCTCCAGTTCTGACTGGATCCTGTTAATTCTGCTGCATATTTCGCTGTTGCTTCTGCTTAATCTAAGCATGTTATACAGGTCAAGTGGTCCCGGGGGTGGACGAATTTCTCGAATGCGTTTGTTAATCTCAGCTGCAGACGATAGAGGAGGAGAGGACAAAAGAAATCGATCAACAGGAGAGCTAATAAACATGTTTATGCAAATGTTTACTCGCCATGTGGTCAACTCACTCTCTATCTTTTACTTGCCAAAGAGAAGAAAATGCTAGCTATGTTAATTTCAGACCTTTCTAAACAAAATTATTTTGCGATAGACTCATTCTATCGAGAGTTCTATTGCTGTATATTTAATTATCGTTCTATCACCCAGCCCTACGTCAAATATGAAGTTCAACTTGTGGAAGCCCTGACGGAATGCTGGGACCTTTTTTATTAAAAAAAAAAAAAAAACAGAGCCTGGTTTAGAAAGGTCCAATTATTTAGCAAATAAAGGGGGTTAGTTGTGGTCACATTGCCTTTTTCCTGTGCTGAAAAAAAAGCCCAATATTATTAACGTTACTAATTTAACCTAACTATTCCTTAGCAAATAGTATTCTGGCTGAAGCTGGTAGCAGAGCTAAGTCTTCCAGGGTTCACTGATGACCAATGTTATTTTTCTCTTCTTTTTCCAACTGGTGCCACAGCTGGCTGCAGGTTACCATAGCTCTATAGTCGCTCACTTGTTTAGGTGTGTTTAGCTTTTCTCTTGTTTCTAACCTGTTTTGAGATCACAGCAGAGCCTGAGGAGACTGAGGTCCTTCAGAGTTAGCAGCAGGACTCCTAAAAAGTCTTTTAATGGTGGCATTGTTGCATCTGCCCTCTTCTACAGAGTGAGCTGCTGAGGGAGAAGATACACTGACAGGAACAGGACAGGAACAAACTGGTGCGGAGTCCCCTAGAGTCTGTGACTGTGATGGGTGGGAGGAGGATGTTATAGAAACTGGAATCCAACATGGGTAATCATCCTCATCCTCTGTATGAGCCAATGGGTGAACTCCTCCCATCAGATACTTTAACAGTTCGCTGCAGGAAGGAGTGCTTTCACAGATCAAAGTAAAGAAGTTTATTTTCCAACATCCATACGTGGTCTTATCACCCTCTCATGGTGGAAAAAGTATTATCTGAGTTTCCTCATCCAATAATCATCTTCAAATGGACACGCCATGCTGCTTCACCTCTCTGTAAACAAACTAACCTACAACTAAACCTGCTCCGGACCAGGTTATGTTCAGAGCATGAGTAGCCATGGTAACTTGACATACCCTGAAACATACCTCCATTTCTGGAACTGAAAGCTGAGGTTATCAACTTCCTTGGCCTCAAACTTACCGTGGGAGCTAGCATAACATGCTTTCTTTCATGCTTTCTGCATGTTTAAACTACCCCGACTCTACCCTGAACTCTGGCTGAAATCTGCCGGAACTTGCTTACTCTGGGTATGTCGGTTCCAAAAGACCAGATATGAGTGCATATATTCATTTAAGAATTTTCCAACATTGTCATTCCACTGTTAAATTGTAGGGGTGCTATTTAAACTCATCATCCTCTCCCTCCCTCTCACTCATGGTGCAAAGGCTTAAGCAAAGTAGGACAAAATAACTAGGCAAAACACGGTAAAACAGCTGAACAACTAAACACATTTGGTTAAAAAGCCACACTTTAACCCAAATCTGTCCAGACAGGAATGGTATCCCACAATCCCTTGTGGTGCCAATCTACCAGCAGCACCAAAGTTACACCTACTTAATTGAATTAAGTTGAATAAAAGTAAAATAACTGTCTGAAAACTACATGCTATTTTTAACTGACTTAACAAAAAATGATTTTTAATGATCTTAACTGAAGCAAATAATTAAATTAGATCAAACAATGTCAAAAAGTTTATTTTTCCAACATCCATATGTGGTCTTATCACCCTCTCACGGTGGAAAACGTATTATTTAAATTATCTTCAAATGGACATGCCATGCTGCTTCACCTCTCTGAAAACAAACTAACCTTCAACTAAACCTGCTCCAGACCAGGTTATATTCAGAGCATGAGTTGCCATGGCAACTTGACATACCCTAAAACATACCTCCATTTCTGGAACCGAAATATGAGGTTATCAACTTCCTTAGCCTCAAACTTACCGTGGTAGCTAGCATAACCTGCTTTCTGGAACACCCCCCTGCTCTAAATAGGAGGACAAACAGACTCATTGTTACTTTCTGTTACTGTCATTACATTTGTTTCCCTCTAAATTCAGTCCTTAATATGACACAAAGACAAAAAAAATGAAGCCTTTGTGAAGCAGTTGTTCTATTTATACTTTTTTTCCTTTAGCAGCTTTATGTTTTGTCATCACCATGTGTTGGTGGGTGATAGCACTCCATCCAGTCACTGTGATCTGCCTCCGCTACTGCTACAGCAGCTGCATGGTCAGTGCTTACCTTAGAGAGGCCATGGGAGACATTGTGGGATATTACATAAAATCATCAGGTATAGACAGTAGACTTTATAACTGGTCCATCAACAAAAAGTCTCTTTATATTGTAACCAACATTAAGGCATACTCAAATGATACACCATGGCGGCGCGTACGGACACAGCGGCTCGCAGCTCTTGGATTGTGGAGTTACTTTTGTGTTTTTTGTGCTGCTTTCTGTGCTCCTCTGCACACGTAAACATCCACATCAGTCGACAGAAGCTTTTGGACATCGGTTCTACATTTCTGCACCTAACCGTAACGGAAGAGTTTCGCCACACACACGGCATTCCCACGGAGATAGCGAGACCAGCGGGCGCTCCCTGGATTGTTTTCGGCTCTGGCAGGAGACGGAGATGGAGGAGAGACAGGAAGCAGAAGCGGGCTGCCGCTCAGGCCTGCAGAAAAGGCTAAGGAAAAACCCCCATAGGCCCCCTCTTCCGAGTATGTTCCTTGCCAATGCACGTTCCCTGATCAACAAAATGGACGAGCTGGAACTACTCATGGATGGAAACCGCTATGTTCGTGACTGCTGCGTGCTGGTTATATCAGAATCCTGGCTACACCCGCAGATTCCCGACGCGGCTATCCAGCTAACTAGCCGTGTTGTGCACCGCAGCGACCGGAACAAAGAAGGATCGGGTAAGAGCAGAGGGGGAGGCCTGTGCATGTACATACACAATAACTGGTCAAAAGACAGCCAAATAATCCACAAACACTGTTCGCCTGACTTAGAGTCCCTTTCTGTTAAATGCCGTCAATTCTACCTACCCAGAGAGCTAACAGCCGTGCTAATCACAGCTGTTTACATACCACCCGATGCTAACGCTAGCATAGCTCTCTCCCTGCTAACAGACACAATACACCGACTACAGAGGATTCACCCTGACGGTTTTCACGTAATAGCTGGCGACTTTAATCAGGCAAACCTGAAGTCTGTCCTGCCTAACCTTTACCAACATGTTAAGTGTCCAACCAGAGGGAATAATACCTTAGATCATGTTTACACAAACATTAAACATGCATACAGAGCCACTCAGCTTCCACACCTAGGCCAGTCAGATCACCTCTCTCTGCTTTTCACCCCTGCTTACACATCTCTGAGAAGGAGCTCAACCTCACTCGTCAAAACCATCACGACTTGGCCCTAGGATGCGCCCTTCCAGCTCCAGGACTGCTTTGAACACACTGACTGGAGTATTTTTGAACATCAGGACCTGACAGTATTCACAGAGGCCGTGCTGGAATACATCACCCTCTGTATGGGGACTGTCATGGAAGTGAAGCACATTCAGGTCTTTCCCAACCAAAAACCCTGGATGACCAAAGAGGTCAGGTTGCTCCTAAAAGGCCGCGACTCTGCCTTTAGGTCAGGGAACAAAGACCTGTATAGAACCGCCAGAGCCGACCTGAGGAGAGGGATCAGGAAGGCCAAGTTGGACTACAAAAGGAAAATAGAGGACCACCTCACCAACAACAACCCTCGGCAGGTGTGGCAGGGTCTACAGCACCTGACAAACTTCAGGGGAAAGACCAACACCGTGGCACACTCCAGCGCTGCACTAGCAAAAGAGCTCAGTGCGTTCTTCTCACGCTTCTAGACCACATCACTGCAGTCTGAAGTCCCATCACCTCCTCCCCACTCTGCTTCCAGCTCCGAACCCCTGACTACGCAGACACAGGATGTGGCACAAATGTTCAGCAGTGTAAACCCCAGGAAAGCGGCTGGACCTGATGGACTTCCTGGGAAGGTTCTGCGGGCCTGCGCCGACCAGCTCTCCCAAGTCTTCACAAAAATCTTCAACCTGTCGCTAGCTCAGGCTTTCATCCCTGCTTGCCTGAAGTCATCCACTATCATCCCGATACCCAAAAAGTCCTCATCCACAGTCTGCCTCACAGACTACCGTCCAGTTGCACTCACCCCTGTCATCACCAAGTGTCTGGAGTGGCTGCTCCTGGGACACATCAAAGACTCCCTCCCTCCAACCTTCGACCCCCACCAGTTTGCTTACAAAGCAAACAGATCAACGGATGATGCCATATCCATCACCCTCCACACTGCGCTGAGCCACCTGGAACACAGAGACACCTACGCCAGGGTGCTCATTGTGGACTACAGCTCAGCCTTTAACACAATCATTCCTGGCATTCTGGTTAGCAAACTGTTTGAACTAGGACTCCACCCACTCACCTGCTTCTGGATCAAGGACTTCCTCACAAACAGACCACAGACAGTCAAACTTGGCCCCCACCTCTCCTCTACCCGGATGCTGAGCACAGGCTCCCCACAGGGATGTGTGCTGAGTCCTCTGCTGTACACATGGTACACAGCAGACTGCAGACCAGCCCACACCAGCAACACCATAGTGAAGTTTGCAGACGACACTACTGTGGTGGGGCTGATCTCTGGAGACGACGAGACGGCCTACAGAGATGAAGTCCTGGAACTGTCAAGGTGGTGTCAGGCCAATAACCTCATCCTGAACACCACCAAGACCAAGGAGATCATCCTGGACTTCAGGAAGAACAGAGCAGATCCACCCCCACTCTACATCAATGGAAACTGTGTGGAGAGGGTCCACAGCTTCACCCTCCTGGGCACCACCATCTCTGCTCACCTCACATAATCTAACAACACCATGACTGTCATCAGGAAGGCCCAGCAGCGCCTGCACTTCCTGAGAAAACTTAGGAGGAACGACGTCAGCCAGGAGCTGCTGGTAACCTTCTACCGCTCAACCTGCGAGAGCATCCTTTCTTATGGCATCACAGTGTGGTTCTCCCACTGCACTGAAGCAGAACGGCATACCAGTCACGCTGCCTCAGCAGAGTGACTGGCATCATCAATGACTCCACCCATCCTGCTTTCCCTCTGTTTGAACTGCTGCCCTCTAGAAGGAGGTACAGGTCCATCAGAACCAGGACAAACAGACTAAGGAACAGCTTCTTCCCACAGGCAATTACCATACGGAATACACATACCTCCACCAACCACACCTCACTCTGACTTTCACTACAATGCGTGCAGTATCCTGACTGTGCAATAACTGGGTCACTGTGCAATAACTTGATATTTATTATGCTGTGCTCACAGCAACTCATCTCATTCCATTCTATTTTATCCACAAATATTTAATATTTAACAGTTTCTGCACATATTGTTCATTTTTGTTAGGAGTTGTAAATACAGTATTTCTATTTCTATTCTATTTTATTTTATTTAACTTCTTTATTTCCAAGGCTTCTGCAATTTCATTGTATCCCCATGTACAATGACAATAAACGATTCTGATTCTGAAATAAAATTTGCTTCATAAAGACAGTAATGTGCATCATGGTTCCAGATATTTACAACAGCAAATGTTTCGGAAACTCTGCAGCTTTAGTTGTCTTATGCTTTATGTTCTGGTATGTTTTCAGTCCCAGTTTTATTATTCCAAAATCAAGTGACTATCTGGAATGAGCATGAAAGGGAAAGAACAACCGGATTTCACAGCGAAACAAAGAAATCTATATGAACTCTATTTTCTTTGTAGAATTATTTTCTCATAATTTACAGTGAAAACACCCACTGTAAAAATGTTGAGATAGCAGCTTTGTTGTTGTTTGATTTATTCATTTTTACTTGTATATTGCTTTTTATCCGCATAAGATTCCTGTCTTTTGGTAGCAGTGCTGAAGGACAAGGTGGTGGTTGTTGTAGCAGCCCCTGGCCAGCTGGGAGGAGCTTTGCGGCGGGGATGCATTGATCAGGGCTGTCAAAGATGCAGAGTGGGCATTGTACTTGGACAGAAAGTTCTGAAGTTTGCTGCTGCGCACGGATACTCTTCTGTTATCTTGGGAACCCCAGCATCCACTCATGCCGCTCACCAACTCTACCACACCCTGGGGTTAAGGTGTGTGAAAATTACCAACTTTTACGGCACACCCGATGCTACACAGTCCTTACTGGAGCGCATTTTCTGCAGGGTCCACCATCACTACTACACAATAAATGTACAAAGCAGTAAGCACATTTCCTGAGTTGCTTGCAGTGCAAATCAACTACTTCAGATGGGAATTTTCAAAAGGGTAGTAGTCTTTCGAAATAGCAATTTATCCACTTCCTTAAAAGTCTGCAGAATAAGCACTTACTTTTACATGATTGTAACCAGCACTTTTCTGATGACATTAGTCTGACTTTTGCCAAGTGAAATGCTTCCTTAAAACTTGTATTTTATTTACATATTTTCCTTCTGACAGCTGCTTTGTTGACTTATAGCTAGGTAAGCTGTAGCCTTGAAGCTATCACAGAAGTATCTCTGAAAAGCATAAAGGTTTAGAGTCAAGTTAGTTTGCTTTTATATAAGTTTGGGAGGACATTTTAGAAAGTTACCTTTCTAGCTAATATGCTATATGCTAAAGCTATGTTTTGGGGATACAATAATTTATTTTTTTGACAGCAAAAATTATTGTAGCCTGCTGGTGATCATGAAGGATGAATCAATAATTGTGGATTGTTGCCGGCCGGAATTCTATGACACCAAGTCTTTCATATGTTGAAATAAAGCTGTGAAAGGAAAATCCTGGAGCAAGATCCATGAGATTTGCACAGCTTCAACATTTCACACCAAGCCTCTTCCAGCTGTAGGTGGCGGACATGTGCTAGTAAACTGAGAAAAACAAAAGACAAAGACACACCTGCTTGTTTGGTGTGAACACCATGGGCTGAATGCGCATTTATGAATTTGGGTATAGCATGTTCTTGAACATGCAACACATGCCTGGTCTGTGCATTGCATTAGACCTTTTGTCCCACAGAAAAGGAATGATGCAGGTATTTTTGTATCTGTGGAGTATTGTGCTTGATCTACAAACTTGAAACTATGATGTGTAAAGAAGAACTAAATCACGTGTCTGGACAGTTAACCACTCCTTTACTGAACCCAAAGAAGCAAACAGTCATCTTAAAATAATCTCAATCTGTTTGTTTTTGCATATGGTATTTGGGTAAAGATAACTTGGAGACTGTTTTGACATTTGACCTTGATTTGACACATCTTGCTGGAGGAGATAATATGTGTGTAGAACCTTTTCACCGCTTTCTTCAGTCTTTTGTCTAAGCACAACTGTCTTCAAGCAGTAACATGTTACTCTGCAAACATTGTCTCCTTGTTTTATTTCTGTTTTTACTTTAATAAAATGTTTAAACAAGTGTGCAGCAATGTAAACCATATAAAGATAAATCTTCACTTCCAAAAACCAAACAAAGGGTAATTAGAAAAAAAGACGCACGCTTACTCTAACAGCAACTGTTTTGTTTACCAATACATGTCACTTGTTTTAACGAACACCTACATCTATCTATCTATCTATCTATCTATCTATCTATCTATCTATCTATCTATCTATCTATCTATCTATCTATCTATCTATCTATCTATCTATCTATCTATCTATCTATCTATCTATCTATCTGTCTATCTGTCTAGATGTATATACATTTTTTTTAATAAAATGTTTTTTACGCCACATTCTTTTTATTGAATTTTCAAAGTCATAAAAATAAATTCAGAAACACAATTTACAATTTTAAATTTCACTCGAGCCAGCCATTACAAAAATTGCAACTTTATCAACAGTTATTAGGTAATGCTTTCTCCTATTCACAGTTTTATTTTAACACCCCTCCCCTCCCCACCCCAAGAACAAGATTGCCTCTCCTTAGACATTGACAAAATGAAGAATATAAACTTAACACACTTAAAATTAAGAGACGAAGAAAAAAAAATTAAAAAAAACAGAGGTCTGTTGTGCCATTCAAAATTAACAATTAACATTCTATTCCAGAGGATCCATATTCTTTACAAAGTATATGAAAGGTTGCCATATATTTTCAAATTCTTCTACTTTGTCTTTCAACATATATGTAATTCTTTCTAAAGGGACCCCTGGCAGCATTTGTTGGAACCATTGGTTTATGCTTGGACTGTGAGCTTTTTTCCAGCATTTGGCAATACACATTTTAGCATGAATCAAGCTGAGATTTATAAACGCCCTCTCACCTTTGTTGTAGTTATGTATTTTTGGAAATATACCTAAAAAACTTTGGCTCCAGTGGGATCTGTTTTAAAGTAATTTTCTCTATTGTGACTTTCACTTCTTCCCAAAATGTTTGTATACATTTGCATTCCCAAGTACAGTGGAAGTATGTTCCTTTCATTTCCATACATTTGGAGCAAACATCTGATATATTTCTGTTATACATCTTTAAATCCGCTGGTGTTACATATGTACACATTAACCATTTGTATTGTGTTCATTTTAGTCTCGAGTTACTTGACACCTTTTAAACGGCAGCACAAGCACCCTTCCATTCCTAATTTGTAATTTGTTTTTGGAGATCTTCTTTCCAAACATTTACTTTGTATTGTGAACTTTCATTTGAATTAGACAAAATCAGATTATAAAACTCAGAAATGGCGCCTTTATTGGTACTGTCTCTCACCATGAAGTTTTCTAAAATTGAGCTTGGTGGTTTATTGAGGGTCTTCTGTGTTTTCCTTGCAAAGTTTCTGACCGCGAGAAATTTATAAAAATATTTTTTGCTTAACTCATATTTATTTTTAAATTCTTCAAATGACATCATGATATCAGAATCTCGAGAATATAAGTTCCGGATGGTGGAAAGACCCTTTGCTGCCCATATTTTACAGGTGGCAACCGGTTTACCTGGGGTGAAGAATTTGTTCCCCCCAGATTGGGCTGTACTGTGATAATGGTTGGGTTTGGTTCATGTAATTTAAAACTCTGAACCATATTTGTATCATGTGTTTAAGAATTGGGTTCTTTCTCTCTTTGCGCAGATTTTTTGAGGTGTTTGAGTTAAGAAATAATGGGAGGGGCAGCTTTAGATCCTGGGATTCCAATTCAACCCAATGAGGTGTATTTTTGACAGTAGAATGAAACATTATAGATCTAATTTGTGCAGCCCAGCGGTACCATTCAATGTTTGGACTTTTAAGGCCTCCTCTGTCAAAGGGAAGATATAGTAACGTCAGACAGAGTCTTGCTTTTTTGTTGTTCCATATGAACCTGGTGAAAAGTTTCTTTAGTTTTGAAAATACGTCTAGAGGTGGTGGCAGGGGTATGTTTTGAAATAGATAAATGAGTTTTGGGAGTACACTCATCTTTAATATATTTATTCTTCCCATTATTGAAATTGGTAGTGTCATCCATTTCTCTATGGAGCTGTTTATGTTTTCCATCAAAGGATCATAATTTGATTCTACTACCTGTTCTACCTATATATATATATATATATATATATATATATATATATATATATATAATTTTTATATATATATATAATATATAATTTATATATTATTATTATATTATATATATTATATATAATTGTATTTTTTCATAAAAAAGGAATTGACTTTCTTAATTGAGAGAGAAACACAATCACATCATCTGCATATAAAGCTATTTTGTGTTCAACTGAACCCACCGTGATTCCATGTAGCCCAGTATGGGATCGTATTTTCACTGCTAGTGGTTCGATTGCCATTGTGAATAGCAAATATGACAATGGACACCTCTGCCTGCTGCCTTTTGTTATGTTTATTGACTGTGAAGTGTTCCCGTTTGTCAAGATTTTTGCCTTAGCGTTTTTATAAATGATCTGGACCCACATTTTAAAGTTGGTTCCACAGCCAAATTTGTCCATAACCTTAAAGAGAAAATGCCAATGGACCTTATCAAAGGCCTTTTCAGCATCTAGTGCCAATAAACCTGTTCCTGCTTTATTTGTGTTATAATAAATAAATACAAAACTCTTCTCACGCTGTGAAATCCTTGCCTACCAGATATAAACCCATTTTCATCTCTATCATTAATGCTTGGCAACGTATTCTGTAGTCCTGTTGCCAAGAGTTTACAGATTATTTTAAGGTCAGCATTTAACAAACTTATTGGTCTAAAATTTTCACATTTGTTTGAGGGTTTTCCTGGTTTAGGTAATAGAATTATCAACGCACTATTCATTGATGGGGGGAGATTGTTATTTGTAAATGCTTCTTGGAGCATTTCAAATATGGGTGTTATTAGTTTTTTTTTTAATTCTTTATACAAATCGACTGGGAGACCATCTGGACCTGCTTTTTTGCCTGATTTGAGACTATCAATTGCATGTCCTATCTCCTCTTTGCTGATTTCCAGATTTAAAGCCTCTCTTTTGTCATCAGATGTAGGTGGAATGGTTAACTGATCTAAGAAATTGTTCATGTTTTCAGTATTTGTTTTCTCTTCTGCATTGTATAACTCACTATAGTATTCCCTAAATGCTTCATTAATTTCAGTGGGATTTACAAGAGTTATGTCATTTGTCCAATTGGTTTCATCTGCCAAGCTAGCAGTTTTCCTGCCTTGTCACCTTGATCATAGAAGGATTGTTTCAGCCTTATTAGACTTGCTGCTGCCTGACCAGCTGATTGTTTATTATATTCTGCTCTTAAAGTTGCTAACTCATTTATCAGTTGCAAGTCATTTTCCTTGTTGACCTTTTCCTGAAGCATTTTAATCTTGTGTTCCAACTGTTGTCTCTCCCCTCTCCACTTTTTTGATTATGAACCTGCTGTATAGCTAATGATGTGACCTCTAAGAATCGCTTTGAAATCTTCCTATCTTATACATGCAGATGTCTGCACTGCATTTATTTGAAATACTCATCAATATGTTTTCCCATATATTTGCTAAATTCTTTGTCCTTTAACCATTTATGCTGGAAATGCCACCAGGGTGGGTCTTTAATAATATTTTTTCATCCATATATACTAAACAACATGGAGCATGGTCTGAGATCACAATGGAGTCATAAAAACAATTGTTAATTTTATGACATAATTCTAAAGAGATTAGGAAATAATCAGTCCTGGAAAATGTCTTATATTTACTAGAGTAGCAGGAGTAGGCATTATCATTGGGATTTAATTCTCTCCAAACGTCTAGTAGGTTCAATTCTTTAATGTAACCTTGAATAACCGTTCTGCATTTATTGTGAGATTGATCTGTTCCTGTTGATCTGTCTATTTTAGGGTCTAGAGTACAGTTAAAGTCACCTGCTATGATATATTGTCCTGTGAGTGACACAATTGAATTTACCTGGTAGGAGGTTGGCGCCAGTGTTCGGCAGCGGAGCCACCACCAATGTGTGAATGTGTGTATGCATGGGTGAATGGGACTGTGACTGTAAAGCGCTTTGGGCCTTGAAGAAGGTAGAAAGCGCTATATAAGTATACGCCATTTACCATTTATTGTAAGAAATACACCCTCAAATAATTTAGCATCATCTATGTTAGGGCCACAAACATTTACAAAACATAAATCCTCTGAAAGTAATTGACCTTGAATGATATCTTCCCCAATTATCGTTTATTATATTTTTTACTTGAAAAGTAAATATAAATAACAGTAAAAATGTAATACGGATTAATATCATAACTCCTCTTGCATCAGAGGAAAATGGGGCTGTGAACACACTGCCTTGCCATCTTCTTTTAATACTTTTCAAATCTTTATCAAGAAGATGAGTTTCCTGCAGAAATACCACCTGACCATCCATATCTTTTATTCTGTTCATGACTTGTTTCACTTTGTTTGGATTTTGAAGACCTATCCAGTTTCAAGAAACAAACTTAATTTTTACTTCTTGTGTCATTTTCAACTACGTCATACATATTAACTTGACAATTTTTGGACAAATAGAGAGGCACAAAAAACCCTGGATGCTTGAACATGCATCAAACCAAATCCCCTTTCCCTTTGTTTAAGTAAGAAAACCCTCCCCCCTGAAAGTCATCTCCCGTTATCGCCTTGGACCGTTCCACGCCTGCGAGGATCGGTCCCTCCACTCACCATTGTCTTTGTTTGAACACTGGTGCTATCTTGTGTAGTAACACTCCACGCTCTACCCTGAATGTTTCTCTAACAGATTTATTCACTGATTATTTTTCACTTATCTTCCACATTAACTTTCCCTCGCCCGTTTAACTGTTGCCACAATATTTAAATGTATGCCCGATATTACTTGCTTATTCACAAAGTAATATAATACACATATATGGCATCTCCGTGGGTTTATATTAACGCTGTTTCCTCCTGGATCTTCTCAACAAACTTCTGTGCTTCAGCTGGAGTTTTGAAGGTGTGGGTGCGATCTTTGTAGGTCACCAGCAGTTTTGCAGGATGAATCAGCCCGAGCCGAATGCCCCGGTTACGCAGCTCCCGGCGCACCGGGCTAAACTGCTTCCTCAGCTGGTGAAGTCCCATGGCTAAATCCGGAAAAATCAAACCTGTTTTCCTTTATATTTTATGTCTTTGCTGTTTTTTGCTGCCACTGCGACCGCTTGCTTCTCCCTGTAATCAGCAAACTTCATTATTAATGTTCTTGATGACGCTCCAGGTTCCCTCCCCGGTCCGACTCGGTGTGCTCGCTCAATTTTCACCGTCGCTCCTCGCACCTGCACATTTAATGCCTCCGGGATCCACTTCTCCAGAAATGTGTACGGTTCTTCTCCTTCGGCCCCCTCCGGCAGCCCGACCAACCTCAGATTATTTTGTCTGGATCTGGTTTCCAAGTCCTCCATCCCTCTTTGTTTGGACTCCAGCGCGCTCACTTTGGCCTGTAGGCTGACGACATCATCTTCTGCACGTGATGTGCGCATCTCCACTTGCGAGATTCGTTCCATGAACTCACTCACTCATTTCTTTTTTAAATCTCCTATTGCGGTCCTGATTCCATCAAAACGAGTTGTGAACTCATCCCTCATAGCTCCAATGGCAGCCAGGATCTCATCAGCTTTGGATCTCTCCACCTTCGGGTTCCGTTCTCTATCAGCCATGTTGTCAGCCTCGGTTCTTTGGGATCTGCTCCGAATTTGAAAGTTCGACAGTTTTGGCTGGTTGTTGGCCTTTGTTTGTTGTCTCTTGGCATTCCTTTTATGCTCAAGATTCAAGATTCAAGAAGTGTTTTTTGCCATATTCTGTGAAGTTTCACAGAATAGGAATTTGCTTCGGTGCAAATTAATTAATTAATTACACAATGGTGAGAACAATAAATAAATAGAGTGAGTAGTGCAAACAGTGCCAAGAACAGTGCAAACTGATAATGATCAAGGTGCAGGTAGTGGGCCTGTGACTGACTGGACATTGAAGTGCAGTTTAAGGGGGGGAGGAGTTAAAGGGTGTTCAAGAGTCTGACTGCAGAGGGAAAGAAACTGTTCTTATGTCGTGAGGTTCTGGTCCTGATGGACCTTAGCCTCCTGCCTGAAGGGAGTAGTTCCAGTAGGTCATGTCCAGGGTGAGAAGGGTCAGCACCTATCCGGCCTGCACATCCCCGGGTTCTGGAGACATATAGTTCCTGGACAGATGGGAGGCTGCAGCCAATCACCTTCTCTGCTGAGCGCACTATACGCTGCAGTCAGTTAATGTCCCTGGTTGTGGCTCCAGCGTACCACACGGTGATGGAGGAGGTGATGATGGATTCAATGATGGCCGTGTAGAACTGCACCATCAATCGGGCCGGCAGCCGGGCCTTCTTCAACTGCCGCAGGAAGTACATCCTTTGCTGGGCCTTTTTGAGCAGGGAGCTGATGGATGGCTCCCACTTAAGGTCCTGAGTGATGGTGGAACCGAGGAAACGGACAGAGTCCACAACGGCGATGGTAGAGTCTGTCAGGGTGAGAGGGGATGAGGGGGCTGTGACTTTCCTGAAGTCCATGATCATCTCCACTGTCTTCTGGGTGTTCAGGTCATTTATGCTGCACCACGACACCACCTCCCTCCTGTAGACAGACTCATCATCGTTAGAGATGAGCCCAATGAGGGTGGTGTCATCTCCAAACTTGATCAGTTTAACAGAGTCATGGCTGGAGGTGCAGCAGTTGGTATACAGGGAGAAGAGCAGAGGGGAAAGTACACAGCCCTGTGGAGTTCCTATGCTGATGAATTGGGTGGTGGAGACATTCTTCCCCAGCCGCACACACTGCCTCCGGTCCGTTATTAAGTCAGTAATCCACCTGCAGGTGGAGTCAGGCATGTTGAGCTGGAGGAGCTTTTCCTGGAGCAGAGAGGGGAGGATGGTGTTGAAACAGAGCACACTAGCACCAGGCCGACCATCCTCTGTGCCATCTTGGTCTTTATTATTTATTCTTTGTTCTCAAATCCCTTTACCTAAGTTTTGGGGGAGATTGGAGTATTTTCGCAGGATTTAAGTGTCGGGATAGCAGAGCAGAGAGTATTGCGTCTGTTCGGGTAGTCGCCATAACCGGAAGTCCAATAAAATGTTTTTAATGTTTTTCAATCTCTCTGCAGTTTGTTTTGTGACTCTTTGCAGACTTGGGTTAAATGCTTCTTTTGTCAATTGTTATCTGTGCTTCTCTGGAAATGCATCTTAAAGAAGCCCACTGTGCTCATTTGATGGTTTAACAAATGCATACAGACTCCATGTCCAGCTCAGTTCATCATTATTAAAGTCAGATTATCGATCTTCACATATACCAGTACTTTTATATCAGATAAGGTACTTAATATTTTGGTCTACTTTGATTTGAAGCAGTCAAATCCCTTTGTTTAAACTGCTCATTGTTAATCTTAAAAAAAATATGTTTTCTCTTTGTACTAAACTTTTAACAAACTATTTTTTTCTAATCAATTTTACATGACATGTAGACTTTGAAATAAATTGCAGAGCTACATTTAATTTTAAAGAGAGAATGATTTATTACGATCTTGAGATGAATTTGATTAAAGAAACCATTAAAAAATCAATCAACAGCTTGCTTTTTCCAACTATCAGAGACATTGTCTCCCAGGCAGGAATAAAAAAAAATAAAAAAAAATAAAAATCAAGAAAACGGCTGTGGATTGTTACTTAATTGGCAATTTGACTAGATTCACAAATCAAGATCAACAACCGCAATTTTTCTTCATTATATGATGTTTGAATGGTTGTTATATGTAAGCCTTTTTACTGGATGAATGCCAATTAAAGTAACATGTATTTAATCACCATCATTTAGAACAGAAGATCAGAATCAACAAAACGTAACAGATAAAAGCAAATAAAATTGTATTTGTCACTTTAAGCAATGCTGCACTCAAAAGTTTTTTCCTGTCAACTTCCTAATTCACGTTTGTAGTTAACAAAGCATAAACATCACTGTAGCTTTGTACCATTTAACACCACATCTAGAATATGTTCTCCACACATTTTCAATCCTCAATGTTTTTCTGACTTCAGCTCCAGTTGACAGACGTCAAAGTAAAAAAACAAATAGAAAAACCTAGATAAAATGAATTTGTAACAACTAACAGTCCTTTAATCTAAATTGACAAAGCGTTTGCAACATAAAGTGAATTTTTTCATCTTTTGATAAAATTGATCGTAATTTTTTTGTAACATATGTAGCAGGATGAGTTAATTGGGCTCCCAGGTGTAGGCACTCCAGTCCTGGTGCTGCTAATTAGCACCAGGCCACCTATATAGCGGGACTGAGCTGGCTGCTGCTCATTCCTGCCTGAGACTGCCTCCCTGGGTTCCTGCACCTGAAAGTGCAGGTATGGTAGCCGGTCTTGCTGCCTGTGTAATCTCTCCCCATCAGTTTTGCTGCATTTGTGAGGTCTTTAGTTTATTTTCAGTGCTGTGGATGTCACCACTCCAGGTCATACACCTGGTGGGCGTGTGACTGGAGTGGAGGCGCAATGGGAATGGAGCGCATCGCTCTGGTTCCTCGTGATATCCCCCACTGACTGGTATGTGTGTGATGTTTGCCTCTTCGCCCTGCATGTCCTCTGGTTGCGGAGGTAATGCCCTGCTGCCTGTTTTCTGTTTGCCTCCACAGGGTGATTGGTGGAACCCGCTGCTGCTGCTGCTGCTTTACAAAGTTTTAGTTCTTTTCGCGTTTTTATAGGTGTTCTCTACACGGCCTCCCCCCTCCACTTTGGCGGTCTGACAAGGGAGTCACTGACAGCGGCATCTGCTCCCCCCCCCCCCCCCCTCCCACTTCGTCTACGGCCAACCACGTGGATGTGCAGGGGCTCCTGGGAGTTGGAGGCTGGTAGTGACGTGTGTGTGCACCTACCGCTTCCTGACCACCTGTAACCAAAGGACCTGGGTACACAGACCCTGCTGGACTTCACTGGTTTGCTGTGTTGTTTGTGTGGTTGCACCTTATACCCCTGCATGCTACAGGGTATTGTTTGTTTGGTTCCAGTGTTGCTTGTGTACCCCTGCTATAAACAGGTGGCTTGAGGCTCTTGTTTGTTTTACTCTGTTTTAATTATTTTTTACGAGGTTCTTACTGTTTTTTATCTGGTCTCTGGTTTTATTCCTTTATCATTTTTATCTGGTTTTACCCTGGTTTTAATTATTGATATTAAAACTATTTTTACGCCAGAACCACGTCTCCACCTGGTTGAGTCCTTAATTTTTGTTTGGTGTGTCCTGAACTGCTCGTGTTGCCACACATACATAAATTCATCATATTTTTAACTCCATGCTTTATTTAAGGGTTAATGGCCGACGAAGTGTGCGGTTATTACTTTTTAACGCACGCCGTGGAAGCCTGAACGACGTTTGAAGCGAAACAACCGACGCGAAGCGGATGTTTTGAAGGCCATTAACCCGCTTATACCATGGTCACTTACAAAAGCAATACATATTAACCAGGTTTCAGTCCTTAATTCTTTTTTTTTTTTTTTCGATTTGGATCGCTTTTCTCACAAAAATCGGACTATATGTTACGTGATGCGCTGCGTCACGTAACATATAGTCTGCGTCGCGCAGCACCACCACTGCAGTCAAGATTCGGCGATAAATATATATTTATTTATATATATATATTTATATATATGCTGATCGTCCCGATGGGTTGAATAAAGCATCATTTCAAAGAGAAAGTTCACCTCTTACCGCTTGTTTTTGTCCAAATTATGAAGCAAAAGTTGTTTTAAAGTTGGTTTTTCCAGAACTTATTTGCCAAATTGAACCTTAGTCTTTTTTTTTTTTAAGTCAATGTACAATAAATGCGAAATACACACAAAAGCTTTACTTTGAAAAACATCACAACACTTTACTTTGAAGTTTCATTTACTTCGGGTGTCAGGAACGCATTCAGTTTGTGTTTTGAAATCTAACATTATTCTGCTCTTAAGGGTATTATTACATAGTTTAAAGTGTGTTTATTACCACACTCAACTAGCTTTAAAGACCCACTCCAATGAAAATTGAATTTTTGGTGTTATTAACATGTCATTGTAGCATTTTTTTTTCATTATTGAGGGAATAGGCCTGTGTAAGGAATTTAAGATTAAAACTGCGTTTTAGTCTCCCTACTCCGTTTCTAGTCTTAATCCTCCACTTGAAGACAGATCCATAAACGTCTGCCGTTTCCTTGTCTGAGCTGCCATTAGCCACAAAACTGTACCGCTGTAGCTCCAATATTCCACGCCGTTTTTTTGCTACGCTAATGTTAGCTTGGGGTTTTTATGAGCATATGCTAATGGGAGACAGTGTAAACTGGGACATCAACTCAGAGTTACTTCCACGCCAACATTCCCGCCTACAACTCAAGGCAGAATTTGTAATGAGCTTCTTCAGAAAATATGTCCTAAAGACAACACAGACTTTTTTTAACTTGTTGCTAAAAACAAATGTAATCCTGTATTGAGACTTGAAGAACATGAAAACTCACAGAACTGTTTTGGAATCACTCTTAGATAATGCACCATAAAACCCCCCACTTAAAGCTCCTAGGAACAAATGTCAGGATGTGGAGCAGGGTGTCAGGCACCCATGGTGAGGGGGGGATCCTTTGAAGTTTGTGTTCTTCTCTTATCTATACAGATGGCTGCGGGACAGCTACATGCCTTGAAGCTGGAAGGCCACTGACCAGGCGGAGTCCACACCCCCCTCTGGATTTACATATTCATTAATACATTGCATTGTATAAAATTGCCGGGCAGGGACAGAATCAGTGCTCTTTTCTTTGTTTCTACTGTGAGTCCTGTTTTAGGAAAAGGCCTTCAAGGAAAGTGATTGAGCCCGGATATCTGTATTAGAAATATTGTCAGGGTAATAAATCTTTGGCTTAAATTGGATACCCCCGTCTGTGCGTTTTCATTCCAACAGAATCTCCACGCTTCAGACTGCATTCCTCTTTCTTCTTTTTATGCCTTATTTGGACAGCCTGTAAATATATATTGAATCGACTGTAACTGGCAATTATTTATTTACTTGTATATTTTCATTCTGTTTTGTAATGGTCAAAAGAGTACCTGTAACTGTTTGTTTGGGTTATCTGTGATTTTGTCTATTTGAAAACAACAATAAAATATAACACCCCACGACCCCCCCAAAAAAAAAAAAAACCCAGACATAATTAAAAGACCACTGGGAACGATTTTACAACAACAGAAATATAGTTGGAGTAGGACTTTACTGATTGCGAATGAGCAATCGCAGACGCTGCAAATATTTGTGCTTTGATTTAGTAAAATATATTTGTAAGTTCTTTTTGAAAATATTTTGAAAACTTGATAAGTGGAATCGTAGTAAAATTGTATGATAGATTGACAGTTTTCTACTATAGTACAGCCTTTGTCTGTGGGCCAACTTTCTCTAAATTCAATCCCTCTTAATATTGATGTAATTACACATCAACTCATTATTCATACGTCTGCCATTTTTTTTGTCAAACATGTTTCTGTAAATAGCTTTTTAAATTATATTACCTTAGATGTTTGCATTTATGCTACATCTTCTTTGTTCTTGTTTTTTTTATACCATTCTAAGTCTTTTTTTCCCTCTGCTGTAAGTGCTATGGTGACAAACAAATTTACCACGTGTGGGATCAATAATGTATTTCTGATTCTGATTCTATTTCCCATTTTTTCATGAAAAGAACGCCAGTCACTTGGAAACACTGCCGTTTCCACCACACACTGTAAAGTGTACCGTAACAGTCACAGCAATTGTCTATTGACAGTAGAGCACATGGCAGCAGTGTAAATTTCGTTGACTAAATATTTTCGTCATTATTTTCGTCACAAATATTTTTTTGCTGACGAAAACTAGAAAATGAGTCACTGATGGAGACTAAAACTATGACTAAATTTATTGACATTATCGTCAACAAAGGATGAGACGAAAATAGACTTTCAGTCAGACAACTCTTACAGTAAGAAATATTTATTTGACATTTTCCACATACTTTAGTTGGCATTCACATCTTTTGGTTTGGCATAAGGCTCCGTTCAATTCCATGAGAGATTTCCATAAAACTTTCGGGTAACAAAAACCCCCCTTACGGAGCCCACAGGTGGAAGCCGGGGAGGAGGGTGGGGCGAAGAATGAGCGCTGAAGGTAAGAAAGAGAATGAGCGCCTGCGCACCTGGCTTAAATAGGACGCTGAGCAGGTGAGTTAATTGACTGAACCGCCCTAAGGTAAGCTGTAAACACTGCTACGAGTTATCTGCCCGAAATACGATTATGAATCGTCATTTCAGTCAGACAACTCTTACAGTAAGAAATATTTATTTGACATTTTCCACATATTTTAGTTGGCATTCACATCTTTTGGTTTGGCATAAGGCTCCGTTCAATTCCATGAGAGATTTCCATAAAACTTTCGGGTAACAAAAACCCCCAACACTTAATTATCCAGAAGAAGAAAAAAATGTGTATGTATAATCAGTGTGTAATAAAATGGGGTGTGTTTTCGGCAGCATTCCATTTCCATTTCATTTCCCAGTATGACTGCTATGTGTGACCCGGCACCATTGACCGTTTGGGCCGCCCCCGTTCGAGTACAGCGCCACGAAGGGAACATGCTATCTAGTGGATCTGCTATGTGTGACCCGGCACCATTGACCGTTTGGGCCGCCCCCGTTCGAGTACAGCGCCACGAAGGGAACATGCTATCTAGTGGATCTGCTATGTGTGACCCGGCACCATTGACCGTTTGGGCCGCCCCCGTTCGAGTACAGCGCCTCGAAGGGAACATGCTATCTAGTGGATCTGCTATGTGTGACCCGGCACCATTGACCGTTTGGGCCGCCCCCGTTCGAGTACAGCGCCACGAAGGGAACATGCTATCTAGTGGATCTGCTATGTGTGACCCGGCACCATTGACCGTTGGGCCGCCCCCGTTCGAGTACAGCGCCACGAAGGGAACATGCTATCTAGTGGATCTGCTATGTGTGACCCGGCACCATTGACCGTTTGGGCCGCCCCCGTTCGAGTACAGCGCCTCGAAGGGAACATGCTATCCAGTGGATCTGCTATGTGTGACCCGGCACCATTGACCGTAGGGTCGCTCCCGTTCGTGGAGACCACTAGAGGAACATACTATCTGAAAGAGAGAGGGAAAGAAATAAAAGGGGAGCCAACATAAAATTACTCATACCTGATCTTAGAACGTAAGCTCACTTCCCCAAAACGCTGTGCGAAACTATAATTTGTACCGCCAAACCCGTATGATACAATAACTTAACATCCAATCCAAAGCTTTGATGGCGTATTAGACATGCTGACAGCCATTATTTGAACTTCTATTAAACCAACAACAAGCTTGATGGCCATAACTTCTGCCATTGTGGCAACTATAAATACACGAGCTTAAGTACATCCATTATTTCCCAATGACAGTACAACGAACGAGCTCAATAGCCATAATTTTTTCCATTTGGCATACCAATTATAAGCGCTCAAGGAACATCATTTAATTGAGATCCCATCCAAATATTAAGAACGAGTTCAACGCCCATAATTACTATGTTTCATTGGCATTCTACAAAATTGGCTTAAGAACCAAATTCCAGCTCCAGCGCATACTATGATACAACTTAGAACATCCTAAATTTTGAGGCTTCCACCTGGCTATAATTTTCTTTTAACATCTATAATCAAAGAATTTACATTCATTCTGCTGTTAACATTGATTAATTCAGTCAGAAGTGTCATTGGAATGCAGAGGAGGTCCACCGCCCCATCACTTTCAGTGCAGCAATAGGTGCGTCGAGCAGTCATCGTTGCAGCACCAGATCAAGGAATGCAGGGGTAACATCACTTCATGGAAACGGAGAAGCTGATCGGGGCGTAGCGGTTCGCAGGCTCAGGATGTGGTGCATAGATAAAACAAAGCAGTATTAGTCTTGACAAGAATATATAAATAACCCAGAAACTGATCAGTTTCAAAATGCTTGAGATAAATGAAATAACAGTGCTTTTAAAGAACAAATCTGAGAAAGTGAAATTTAGTAGACAGTTAAAGTAAAGACCCATTGTGGATTTATCACACTCTAGAAACCATCATAATTACAAATTCCAACAGTGAAATGATAGTGAAATATATAACCTGCACAAAATCTTAACACCAATTTTTTATACATTCCAAAGATAAGAAAAGTAACCTTTGACAGTTTCAGAGGGACGCACCTTCAGGAGGCCATCGAGGAGTAGGTGATGGGAAGAGTAGCCAAGGAGATTTGTAGATGAGGAAGGTCAACATCCCACGTAGCACAGGATTGCAGCCCGGCTGGATTCGATGCTTTGCAAAATTGGTGGACAACAAAGTACAGACTACTGAAATTGTAATTAGCCAAGGGCGTCTGGATACTGAAAAAGAGAACTAGAGAGCCATGAGGGATCATAGGTTTTGATAGTATTTTTGCTAGACTGAACCTTAAGCATTTAGAGGCGGAGTATAAGCCACTAAATGGGGAAGCATCTAGCAGACTGTCATCTGCTTAAGCAAGGAAGATAGAAGACTGACTTGTGGACACAAGATTTAACTCTTGAACTAAGCTTGACAGCGCAAGTGATATATTTCCTACGGTCAGGGTAGAAATTGCTCAAGGTGTTATTTAAACATTAACCAAGTCAACTGATGACACAATACTATCATTCACTATTGAAACAGCCCTAATTTAATCTCCAAGGATGAAATAACTGGACGACATCTTATAAAACATCAGCGCTGTAGATTCTGGCGGCCGGACAAACACAAACCACTCTTAAATCTTTTCCCCCAAACCAGAAAGCACAGCCTCAGAGGAACAAGTGGAGGGAGCCTGAAGACACGACAGTCATCATAACATAACTACTCCAAGCATAAAGAGGGAAGGAACAAACGCAAAACACGAAATCCAGAACAGGAACACGGGGCCCAGGATGGAACTACCCAGAACAACAACACAAGATGAACGGATGACCATAAGACCAAAGCCACAGCAAATGTCAGGTGGCCCAATCATTGACAAATCATATTCAAACCAAAATGAATAAACAACACGCTGCACAAAAGCCAAAGATGACATAATGGGAAGAGACAAGCAGCAATGAACCATCCAATCCATAGAAGAAAATAAATCCGGAAGGGTGGAGGACCATACAGCATAGACAACGTGGAACCCAGATTTGAAAATAAATCCCCCCCCCACAGAGATCCAAAGACCAGGGATACAGAGGAAATTTGGCCACTGAGAAACCATCAATAACTCGCAAAGTGAAGGAGACCCATCGCCTACAAATATCCAGTACAGAGCTTCTGCTAAGAAAGTTGAAAGTATGAGGACTGCCACGGCAGCTGAAAGGTAAACCGACAAACGTGTCGAGCACCAACTGAATGCCAAGAGACGCCGAGAGGCATAGAGGCAGAACAGGGAGAACATCAGCGATAAGACATCCTCAGCCTTATATCGCGCTCGGAGGAAAATCGTGGAGACAGCATGGGCAGCTGAAGAAAATATATACTAATCCTGAAGGCACATAAGGAACTAGCCAATGATGCCCAGAAAGATGAACTGTGAGGCGCCAACGGGTCCAGATCACGTCACGAGAACCTGAACCTTTGAAGGGGCCACCCTTAGTGGTGGCTTTGAAAACGATGCCCCGGAAAAAATCCATCACACAGCCCCCACAAACCTCCAGACCAAACCAGAGAAAGAATAACAATTAACTGTCCAGCCGAGAAAAAAGGCAGCGACGAGACTGACACGCTAATGCGGCCGATGCAAGTCCCCGAGCCAGGGCAGGACCTACTGGGGTACACAGAGCGGGGAAAAACAGGCGAAGCAGAACCAGATGCAGAACGTGCGGGGGCAACGAATGAGAGATTAAAATGAGCCAAAGACACCGCATAAAAGAGACCAAGCATAAGGAATGTGTCCACAGAGGAGAGACAGGTCCAAGAGAGACCAATTCACATTAAGACTAACCAACAGCTACAACAACGAAGAAAATAAACAGAAGAACCGCCATAACAATAAAGCCAGCATCTAATTAAAGATAGTCAAGAGTCACCTTCAGCACCTAAAGAACAAAACAGCAAAAAAGAAAATGCAAAAAGCCACAAATAATTCAGCCAGCATGAGAAACCAGGCCAGACGAGGACCGCCAGCCGTCACAACTACAGAAAAGACCCCACAACTCCTGAAACAATAATCGGACGACGCAGAATAACAGCAGAAAATGAATCAGAAGTTCACCATGAGCGGACCACGAGTCCCAAAACTACAATTCCCAGGGTCCTTAGGGGCGCGACGTCACCATACACGGAAGTAAACAAAACAAGACACAGCCAAGAAAAAACGACCCAGGAAAGACCGCACGCCGCTCATCATAGAAGTCCGGCTGACCACGGCAGACGATAGACCCGGACAGCTCCAGATCCGGGCCCACGGACAACCCGAACACCGCGGAAAGCGCACCCCCTGCAGATGCACGCGACCGCGGCGGAACGAACGCGCTGGGCGCCGTCAGCCTCCCGGTGATCGCCGCTAGCCGCCCGGCGATAGCCGCAAAGGAGCAGGCGCGGCGAAAACAGAAAGCCCACATCAGGAAAGGGGGATCAGCCATCCGAAGGACGGGGGGAAAACAGCAAGACGTCGAAGAAAAGGAGATCCGCTGGATCCTGCGGCACGGGGAACGGCGAAGAATGAGCGCTGAAGGTAAGAAAGAGAATGAGCGCCTGCGCACCTGGCTTAAATAGGACGCTGAGCAGGTGAGTTAATTGACTGAACCGCCCTAAGGTAAGCTGTAAACACTGCTACGAGTTATCTGCCCGAAATACGATTATGAATCGTCATGTGACGAAAATCCAGTCAGCAGACGGGAGAGATGAACAAAAGAACCAATCGGCAAAACTGAACAGGCGAAACTGCATGAGAGAAGAGACCAATCACAGCTTGACTTATTTGACTGAGCTCCCGGGAAGACGGCATTTAAAGAGCGACAAAATGTCCAAAGCTGGGAGAAAAAGAAGGGGAGACTTGTGGGCTCACTTCACATTTGACGAAGAAGAAAAAAAAACAAAGTGTGAAGCATGCGGAGCGATCATTCGTGGCAAGAACACAACGCAAATTTAAAAAGGCATTTACAGACGAGCCATTCGGACATTTTCTCAAAGGTAAATGTTCTTTTGTTTATTGAGCTAAGCAGAATTGGAAGACCGCAGTGGCTATATGTTGAAGCATTAAATATTACGAACTGAAAAGTACTGTAAGATAGCCCCTTCTTAAAGTTAGATGAGAGCACCATACTAATACGTAATACTATGCTATATACAATAGATTAATACTAATGTTTAGTGTATTTTATAATGTTCTACTTGTTGACAATATCACAAATATTTCTAGATTAGTCATGTAACGTGACTGTTCACATCCTATCATTATACATACTAATCTATCAATATTGTGGTATTTAAAACATACAATATTGCTAGACAAATGAATACCTTATAAAATCTTTTTTCTTTATCCACCTAGCTTCCAACTTAATAAATATTTACTTTTTTCACGATTTTATTTGCTTTTATTGCTTTAATATTTACTGCTTGCACAAATAAAGGGATTAAAATGAATGCATACTATAAACATATTTAAATTATTTTCCTTTTTTATGTCACAGCTCCAGAAGTCTCCTGATGAAGGCGGTGAACCAAGCGCAAAAATGGCAAAAATATCTAATCAAAACATTGCTGAAGCACTGTTAGGTACTACAAAGTACAAAAGCAATGCCAGAGAACAACAAGTAAAAGAGAAGGCTATAGTAAAATGGATTGGACGGTCAGGGTTACCACTGACTACAGTAGAAGATGAGGACTTCATTCTCATGATAGAAGCATTTAATAAGAGGCTGACAGTGCCAAAGTAAACAAAGATAAACAATCTGATTGAAAAACACTATGAGGAAAAAATTACAAAGTTTAAGAAACGACTGTGCGGTGTTCGTAAAGTGTCAATTGGAATTGACCTATGGACTAAAAAGGGACTGTCTGCATCATTCCTTGGCATAAGTTGTTGCTTTTTTTGTGTTGATCAAAACAATCCAGAACACATCCTGCTCACTCTTGAACAAGTTGCCCATCCACACACTCCCCAGTCCATTAAGGCCTGCGTGGATAAGTGCATGCAGGATTGGGGCATTTCAAATGACAAAATTCTGACTGTAATAACAGACAATGGTAGCAATATGGTAGCAGCACTTAAACACACAACTCAAGAAGAAGAGGCTAGCTCAGAGGGTCAAGAGGAGTCCCCCCCGAGGTGAAAGTGATTCAGAGGAGACTGAAGACCATCAGTAAGCCACTTTTCGCAAGTGGAGAATTTTATGGCTGGAACACCATCACAGTCAACAAAATCTGTTTCACCAGAATATCCAGCTTCAATGACCTCACCTGTCTGCACCTAGAAACTCTGCACAAAGAAGAGGGAGGAATAGTTTGAATAGACAAGGTCAAAGGTCTACAGACATTTTATTACGACTTCTGTGAATCTTGAAGAGGGTTTTACGGATGGTGGAAAGTTCAAGGAGAGATACAACCTACTTAAGATGAAAATGGAAATGACCAATTCCCCAAAGCTCAAAAGCAAAAACAGGTAAGACAAAGGCCAAAAGATATAAGCAGAGCTCTCCTGTTTCAAAACACTATTATTTCAAAATATAAATTTGCAAATGTAGGAGAGAAAATTAGAAACAGAAACAAGATACAAAACAAAAATGTCTAAAGGAAAAAAAAAGCTTTGACATCAGATCATTTTGGGCTCATGTATTAAAATGAGAAAGATTAAAAAGATAGAAAGATTTTCTACATGAGACACACAAAAGGGAGATGCAAAAGGAGGGAAATATTTCACAATGCAAAAACTGCTGACAGAGATTTATTTATTTTGGTAAAGGCGGTTGTTCAAGTTCTTTGCCAGCACCCTTGAAAGGGAAGTTTAAGATCACTTTTGACATACACTTTGAAGCATGCAGAATAAGCAAATACTTATTCCCAAAACTACTGTCAAATACACCTGTAATTTGGAAAAAAAATCCATAAATAACATTTTTATTTTATATTAGTTTTATTTTGACTACAATTGAGCTCATTGTTTTAAACTAATCCACAGTGTGTTTGCCTAAGTGAGAGAAGGATTATTTATGCTGTCTACTGCAGACATATTAGTGGTCATTTTGAATTATCAGAGCCCTAAGTAACTTCAGTTACTTACAAATATTTCCAGTTTGTTGAGTAGATTGTATAAGTTTTGAATCTTGAGTTTTTGTTAAAGTAGACGCCGCTTAGCAGACACTATCCAATCTAGAGGTAGAGTTTCATACATGCAACCCATTTCCTGGTTTCATTGGCTCGTGATCGAATGAGGAAGGAAGTTAAGTCAGCTCTTTAAGTTAAGTCAGTTTATAATGACAAGGCATCACTTTTTGCTTGATTGAGTGCACTTGTAGATATGGCAGTTGAGTACCACGTCTCCACAACAACAAATATGGATGTTGATGACAGTCAAATTGCCTACAGGAGACTTTTTGCCGATTCCAGGAATTTTCGCCTTTCAGGTAAAAAAAACAGCAACATTTTTTTCTTCAGTTATTTATTCCATAAGATAACTGCTGTCCACCTGCCTACTTTTGAAAGGCTATATAAAGCAAGCCAAAGATTTTACAATTTATCTTAAGGAAAGATAAAAAACAGCAAATTGGGATTCCAAAAAAAAGACATATGTGCCACAAAGTATGTTAAGATTTTGTGTACTTGTATCCTACCACTGCAATTGTTTTAGCAACACATACATTTCTGTTTTAGAATTACTCAAAACCTTTGCACATTTGCAATATGTGTGGTATTTACTACAATTAAGTCAAATTATTCCATTAATAAAAATAAAAACATTTGTTTGCTACCTTTCAGTTTCTGCACTGAGAAACAGTCCTTTCAAGGTGGCTTCAGTGTGCTTTGGACTGCTTTGTGTTCTCCTGTTAGCTTGCGTCATAGGAGTAAAAGTCCACTGTAAGTCTACTTGGATTTTTTTTTCTGTTAAATATTCAAGGTCTTTCATGTTAAGGTAACAGTCACCATACTATCTTCTCTCTTTTGGGCAGACTCACATGTAGTACAAAACCAGGAGAGCAATGTAAAAGACCTGACTACAGAAAATGAGAACCTGCAACAAAACATGAAGGCACAGCAGCAAGAAAAAAAGAACCTGGAAAAGACCTGCAATCAGTTACGCGAAGAAAACAATTTGTCATTGAAGACGAAAAACCAATTGTATTCCAATCTTAATACACTAGGCGATGAACTACGTGAGCTTAAAAACAAACACAGTCAGTTGGAGACTGCTAACTCTGCTTTAAACAAGGAATTGGTTCAATTAAAAGCTGATAAGGCTCAACTGCAGAGAGATAAAGAAACCCTAGCTACAGCCCAAACTGCTCTACAAGCACAATATGAATCTGCCATCAAACAAAGGAAGACTCTACAGGAAAGTGTCAGCTTTGTGAGCAAAGACAGGGACATTTGGCAAAATAAATACAATAATGCAACAAGATCACGGGATCAGCTCCAGCTGAGTTACAACAGCTTAATTCAGAAGGTAGAACATTTACAAGACCAATTCAATTTCTCAACAAGTGAGAAAGATAAAATAACTAGTAGTCACCAAAACCTAACAACTGAGCTGAAAACTCTGCAGACAACATGTGAAATTATCAAAACGGCTCAAAATGGGCTACAGGCTTCTTACAATTCATGTTGTTCAAGAAAAGCAACAGCTTCTAACTAGAATTAAAAACATTAGTGAAGAAAGAGACCTCCTGAAAATCAAAGCGCAAAATCTGACCGCTGAGGGAAACCGACTACAAGAGAGTGTTAACAAGCTGAACTCAACAATTCAAGGTAAGCAGAAACAAAGTGAAAATACAAACCTCGGTCTAGGTATAGCCTAAGATCTTATTAGAATGAGAAACAGTCAGTCTGGAGTGACCAAGAAATATCTTTTGATCTCAGAAAAGAAATGCCCAGCAGGATGGATGAAGTTTAAATACAGCTGCTACTTCACATCTTCAGAGAAGAATACCTGGGAACAGAGCAGAGAAGTTTTGCCGAAATAAAACGGGGGACCTGGCAATTATCAACAGCGAAGAGGAAATGGTGCGTTCAACTCGGTCACAGAAAACCATATAGGGCCTATATCATGCTTTTCCTAAGACTTTCAGAGTAAACTATATTCATATATATGACAATCCATTATGAGAGAGAATCCAGTAATGGAGCTTGTATGTTTCTTATCTCTTAGGCCTTCATCAACACTTTGTACAAAAGTGACCAAGAAGCCTGGATTGGATTGACTGATGGAGGAGTAGAGGGGCAATGGAAATGGGTGGATGGGACACCACTTACCCTGACGTAGGAAAAAATGTTCTTAGCTGTGTTGATGTGTTGATGAAGGATTTTTTGCACTAATTTCAGATATCATCATCTTTTTTAGGTTCTGGGCTAAAGGTCAGCCCAACAGCCATCAGGGAAAAGATCAGGACTGTGTTGAATTTTGGCATCGTTTAAAGGGTATTGGCGACTGGAATGACGAGGGCTGCAATGTTAAACAAAACTGGATCTGTGAGATATAAAGTACCACCACTGTCTACTTCTTCTGAAGATCATAGCCTGCAATAGAACACAATTAGATTTGATGTCAAGAAAACAAATGCTGCATTCACACTGGACGCAATTCTTGCATCAAGTTTGCGTCTGCCGCCCTCTTTTGACCCCTTCATGCCCTGGCCGCAGAACTTCATGGAAAACTTTGATGATGTTCAGCGTGTGGCTTGGATTTTTATGTTTTGGAACGCTCTACAGAGACGCTGGCAAGCACGTTGCCATGCCCTTCACTCCTGCAGCGAAAGCTGCGCCTGGCTTATGGCCGTTTTAAATGCTACTTCCATCTGTCTGTGGCCCAGTTAGAAGGGAAACCCGAGGGGAAAAGACATAAATAAGACTGGAGGATTGTTTTATTATTCCCTTGATGAAAATAAGAAAAACATCATCATCCCATGGAGCTGGCGTGATCTATGATAATATGTCAACCAATCCAGCATAGTGAGCTCCTCTGCCACCCAGGGACTGGCAGAGCTAGCGTGCTCTGCCAGTCCCTGGACAGTGGAGTCACTAGCTCCCTACACTGTCCACCGGGTGAATGGCTAGCGTAGTGGGCTTGATTGCTCCAGCTCTATTGGCTGTGACAGACTGGCGACCTGTCAAGGGTGTATTCCGCCTTGGCTCAACAGTAACCGGGGCATTCTTCGGCAACCCCACTGCCAAAGCGGGCTAAAAAGAATAGTTGGAAAATTAAGGATGAAACTCACTATCCACATTGAGAAGCCATATTGGATTTATTTTTCTACCCTTTGATTAAGTCACTGAAAACGTCACATGCACAAAGTCCTGGACTCGCTGCGACCAACGCCCAAATCGCGCCGCATGACTTCAGATCGCGTTTGTACATTGACCTAGCATTGAAACTCAAAAGCCCTGATATGCAAGTAGTGTCTGGTATGAATGCAGCAAAAGAACAGAATTTGATATTAAAAGCAAAATGTATAGGACTAACTAAAGTATAGCAACAGAAATGATCTGGTTATACAACTATAACTTGAATAATTGTTATTTATTAACAACAAACGAAAATTTGTACCTTTAAGTTATTTGTTTAGATAAATTAAACAGACAACGGTAATGGCTACTGAAATGAAAGTATCTAGCCAGGAAACATTTCTAAAGCGTTTGTTTTCTGAACAACTCTGGCCAGTTGTTCAGCAGTTTGATTATAATTATTGATTTCATGCACATACTAAAATGAGCATTACAATGAGTAGCTGATACAATCTAATTACATACCATTTTCTTTTAAAAATCAATACTGGATTTTCTGTTTGTTGTTTTAAAGAAGGTTCTTATTGCTTTTTTCTTCACCACAAGCAGAACATTTTTATTCTGTTGTTGTTTTTATTTACATAAACTGCATTTTTCCCCAAGTTCTGATTTTCCAAAAAAAACAAAGATCAAAAATGTGATTATTGTTATGTATAACTCTACAAATGATGGCAGAGTCATGGGTTAAATGGTCTTTGGCTTAATGATAATTTTGTATCTATTTTTTTTTATCCTCATCATAATAACAATGCATTGGATTTATCTGCGCTTTTCCGCTTGCCCATTAATCATTCACTCCTCACTCGTACTTGATGATGGTAAGCTACTGTTGTAGACAGAGGCGTGGCTGCCAGTACACGCCTACGGCCCCTCTGACCATCACCGGGACCATTCTAGCACATTCACTGGTAGGCAGTAGCATTGAGGGTCTTGCCCAAGGTTATTTGCTCAGGACTTATATGGTAATTGCCATTACCATTGCTTGTTAATTCCCCGCAAAAATTAATTGATCCCTGGATTCCTGCGTGTCAGTCCTTCACCTTAACAACCAAGCTACCCAGCCGCATTAACACCACTATACCACAATATACTGTTTTGTTCCATTATTTAAGTTTTTTTTTTGCCTTGTCTTCATGAACTAGATGCATTAAAACATTTGAATTCTTGACATTGATGATGTCTAAAGTGGACCAGTCAAGGAGGTTTTGGACACACTTTTTATCCTGTGTACAGATTTAAAAAAATGATGATCGCAACAGTTGCAGAGGGTCCTGTGTTTATTCTTTATCTGTTCGTGACATGCTTTTTTTTAATTGTCATTGTGAGTTAGAACCCCATTTTGTGTAAAAATAAACAAATAAACACTTGAAATCAATTAAACAGACCCTGAGACTATATAAAATTATATATATTGTTACGGCGGGTGGTTGGGGGAGTACCCAGGCGCAGAGAGGATGAGGCATGAGGTCAAGGTGGATAGGGGCTTTAATGTTAACAAAAGGCTACAAACCAAAAACCACTGCTTAAGCAGGCTAGAAAACTCGAAACAGTATAAAACACTCAAAACAGGGGAAGAGCCGAAATATAAACTATGGGCCAGCACAGGAGGAAGGGAATGACAAGGGATAACTTTTTTCCTTTTATATTTAAAATGTGTTTGTGGCAAAGTTAAATCATACCAGTTGTGCAAGAGTACTAGAATGTTGCCATGTTAGTAATTTAGGTGCCATTACTGATAATTCGAACAGCAACGTAAAAGCGGTAAGGCTCGCGGGGAACCAAACACTACATTTTATCCTGACGCAGAGCTGTTAAGGCTTCGCTTTTGGCACATGCAAAGTTTATGCTGTTTCACCTGTTTTGCTTTTTATTTGCTACCCCTAGTGGCGGAATTTCACATTTCCGTTTTTTCTTTAAAAAAAATACAACTCGCCACAGAAATGTACGCAGCCCGTATTCTGACATGGAAAGATAAAATATATTCCGTTCCCACAAAATACAATTTAGTTCCCTCACGCATACCCCATAATGAATCATTTGTGTTGTTGTTACACTACAGTTATAGGGACACAGTGATTGGTCGAGATGCATTATGTGGTATGCATGATGCATGATGGGACACATAGCATGTAGCCCACTAGCCTTCGGATGTAAAGTGACCGCTAATGAGTATGATGCTTTTGTAGATCTTTTTAAAATAAATAAATCTGATCTCTAAACATCCTCCGTGTCTTCAATGCAATGTAATAAGACACACACAAACAGAAATGTGAAAGTATCTGCTGTAGATCCAACTATTGCTCACACCCGTGTTCATGAAGCTAGGAGCTAAGTAAGTCCGGTAGGCGAACCAGCCAGCTTGGGCATTATAAATCTTATGATATTTTTCTGATTATCATCAAGACAATAAAAGATCAATCATTCTTGTTTTTATTTTCCCCCTACTGAACAAATGTGGGTCACAGAGGCACAGAGGTAGCTGCAGAAAGCGGCTTTTGCAGCAGGATGGACGGAGATCGTACCAGGATGTAAAATGAACCCAGACATGAAAACGTGATTACCGATGCTTTTGTGCTTTTTAAAACTAATAAATCTGATCTCTATACACCCTCCGTATCTTTAATGCAATGTAATGAGACACACACAGACAGAAATGTGAAGGTATCTGCTGTAAATCTAAATATTGTTCGCATATTTGTTTATGAATGCCTGATGACATGAATAACATATTAATGATGGGCTAGGTAGCATGGAGCCTACTAGCCTTCAGATGTAAAGTGACTGCTAAATTATGCTATGTTAATAAAAGATAAGTCCTGATGGCCAGCCAGCTGCTCGAATGCCAGCAAGAAAAGGTATAGACCTCTGCGGTAGAGCTGGGTGCTATGTCCAGAGAATCGCTGCAGTGTGGTGAAGCAGCAAACTTGGGCATCCTAAATCTTTTGATATTTTTCTTATATTAGTTGAGACAGTAATAAATTGATCATTCTTGTTTTTTTTTTCCTTTCTTGAAAGAATGTGGGTCACAGAGACACGGAAGTTGCAGCTGAAAGTGGCTTTTGCGGAAGGACGGAGAGCATGTCCGTGTTTATGAATGACTTATGACATGAATAATTGTTTAGTTCGCACAAACATGGAAAATTATCTTGTGGAAAGAGAATATTATTTTGTGGGAACAAGATATTAATTTGTGGGAACGAGATATACATGATTTTTTCCATGTCAGGACACGGACTCAGTAGGAAGGGACTAGAAATGTGCTTATTTAAAAAACATCCTGATAATTTTTACTCTTCATGGTTGGGCTAGATTAAACCATCTTTGCAGACTAAATTAATTGTTCATTACATTTTTTTGGTCAGAAATCAGATGTATGTTTTCCCTCCCACCACCAGAGGGAGCCATCTCCCCAGTTTTGATCTTTCCCTGAGCTGTATCATCACTACAGTTCCCATCAGCCTCTGCTGTCAATTCTAAGTCTCACCAGCGGCTCTTCATCATGTAATCACCACAAACTATACTTCAGCAGACACCGGAAATCAACACTGCTTTCACAGCAATAGCTTAATTGCAGAATCTAATGAGCAGATCATTATTGTCAGGTCCTGTTCAAAGAATGTTATTTATGGACACCACTTTATAATGAAAACTTGAATTAATGACAAAGTGAATGTCATCATCCTTCTTTGGATAGTACACACTAAAGTTGGACATGCCGTTAGTTTTGATGTTTGGTAATTAATGGTGGGACGACCTCAGCAGGGGGGTATTCCAGAAAGCAGGTTATTCTAGCTCCCACGGTAAGTTTGAGGCTAAGGAAGTTGATAACCTCAGCTTTTGGTTCCTGAAATGGAGGTATGTCTCAGGGTAGGTCAAGTTGCCACGGCGACTCATGCTCTGAACATAACCTGGTCCGGAGCAGGTTTAGTTGAAGCTTAGTTTGTTTTCAGAGAGGTGAAGCAGCATGACGTGTCCATTTGAAGATGATTTAGTGGATGAAGAAGCTCAGAAAATACTTTTTCCACAGTGAGAGGCTGATAAGGCCACATATGGATGTTGTAAATTTAAACCTTTTTACTTTGATCTAACTTAATTATTTGCTTCAGTTAAGAGAAATCATTTTTTTGTTAAGTCAGCTTAAAAATAACACATAGTTTTCAGACAATTATTTTCCTTTCATTCAAATTAATTCAATTAAGTAGGTGTAACTTTGGTGCTGCTGTTAGATCGGCACCGCAAGGGATTCTGGGATATCATTCCCTTTGCCTGTCTGGACAGATTTGGGTTGAAGTGTGGCTTTTTGACTAAATATGTTTAGTTGTTTAGCTCTTTTACTGTGTTTTGCCGTGTTTTACTGAGTTATTTTGTCCTACTATGCTTACGTCTCTGCACCACGAGTGAGAGCGAAGGAGAGGAGAGGAGAGTTTTTATAGCACCCCTACACCCTCATTCTGTAATTGCATTGATGGGAAAATCTTTAATGAAGTTTTGCACTTCGTGCATTTTTACGGTCCTTTTTGTTGTTATAAAAATTAGCATATTCACCGGCTCAAACTTAGACATATGAGAGTTCAATATTTTATATATATATATATGCACGTCACAAGGAAAATGGAAATGTTTACTCTGTCTGTTATTTTTCTCCAAGCAGAAATTCTTTTTTTATGATGCAGCCGTGTCACTTTTTTGTTGGACGTATAATCTTCATACGCTGTCATTAAAATCTCAGACTCACTTCCGTCTCAAGTGTCGCGCTTTCTTCTTATATTCCCACGCGTTTCCATGGTGACGCCAGAAATTGGCGATCTATTGAGAATGTCTTTATGTACCTGCCGTGCACGTGCGTTAACCCAGGGTTTCCAAGTCCAGCGTAGTTACGCCAACTCATATCCGGTCTTCTGGAACCGACATACCCAGAGTAAGCAAGTTCAGGCGGATTTCAGCCAGAGTTCAGGGTTAAAGTCAGGCTAGTTTAAACATGCTTCCTGGAATACCCCCCAGGACCATTGAGTCAACAGTTTCTCTCAATAAATAAAGAAATGTTGAAACACTTCCTGTTTTTTTTTTTTCTTAGATGTGCCAAAGTATCATAAAATGGTTTAAAATCTATGATTTGATGTCTGGAATATGTTGCTTCTTGAAACTTAACTGAAATTTAATAAGAAGAGATATTAGGAATGCGAGTAAAAATGCATTTGTATTATCAGAAAAATGTGTTTAAAATAAGTCCAAAATCAGTGATTAGGCTCTGGAGTTTTTTGTTTCACCCTCAGAAGTGTTGACTTGGTGATTTCTTTTAAAAAGCTGCTAAAAATATATCTTTTTAAAATTGCAGTTTGTCATTTGGGTTTACATTTTATGTTCCATTTTGTGGGCTTTTATTGGGAAGCATTTATTATTTATTTGGTTTTTTAAAGGTGCTACATATACACATCATTTTTTAGAGACATTTGTTAGTTGTGTTTGTTGGTGTTGTAGTTTAATTTCATTGGATGTATAGAAAGGAAAAGACGTTGCAGCATTGATAAAAAGGAAATAAGATATATTTGTTATCCTATGTTACATCTGTAAGAGTGTATAGTGAGATTGGGTTTTGTTTTGGAGCATATTCATATGTTTTGTTTGTAAAATAAAAAAAATAATGAGTTAATTGCATTTTGGATAAATAAAAAAAGCAATGATTAATACTAAAGATTTATAAAAGACACACAACAAAATGAAAAAGCAGTCTTTCAGTGCTAAACTGGCTTTTTTGGGCCAAATTCTAACGAAGGGGTGTGGAACATATATGGCTCTTTTGATGGCCACATCTGGCTCGCAGACAAATCTTTAATTTTTACAAAAAAATAATATTAATTTGACTAGTCCTTCTCGGGTGCGATGCGATGCCAGTTTGTAACGTATGGTGTCAATTCATCGCCTAATGTATTGTGCAGCAAAACTGTAAAATCGCGCTTAAAAACCCCAAATCTGTAAGGGCCTGAAAATTGCCGTACCAGCAGATGCGCGCTCCCGTCTTTGAACAGGGTAGGGGTAGTGGGCGCGGGCAGCAAGGTGAGCAGCGCTCTGATTAGAACACGCTGCCCATCACATCCCACACTGCAGCGTGTGAGTATTGGTGTACTGCTCGTCTGCATGTGAGCAGTCTTTCTCACATCTAAAGAACATTAAGACCAACCTACAATCACGTTTGACTGATGGAAGTCTCAATGCCTGCATGAAGCTTAAACTCACCACGTATCAAACAGACAAGACCATCAGCAAAACCACCATGCATCACCAGAAGTCACATTAATGCTAAGAAATACTCATTTATTAACAACAGCATAATGAAGCATCCCTTTCCCACACTGAGGCACAGAGACTTAACCTCTTTTAAGATTCTTTCAACTTATTCAGCAACTCCTGAATCTCCCTCGCTGAGAGCGCTCCTCCCTACTTTATATTCCCCTGCTGCTGCTACCTATTTCCCTTATTAAACCCAAAGCTGAACCCCATTGGTCGAAACGATAGGCTGAGCAACAGAACTGAGGGCCAATCAGCATCTCTGCTTGATGTGTTGAATAAGGCCAATCCAGGTCTTTTTGCGTTGCTGAGATCACCAGTGCTTTCTTTCTTTCTTGCACTGCATGCTGGGAGATTGGTAGTGGCGGCAGCATGGACGGTGTGGGTGAGTGAGTTTGAGAGTTGGACAGAAAGTTTGTGTGGTTCATTGCTCCTTTTTTCGTTTTCTATTTGGAGTTATTTACTGATTTTAATGACTTTGAATTTGAGCTTCAGAAAGACCTGGAATCAGCAGGTACCGTTGTTTAAGAGAAATCAATAAGTAATGCACTCAACCGCCATGGCCTCCATGCACGCACACCACGCAAGACTCCATTTTTGAAGAAGAAGCATGTTGAAGCTCGTTTGGAGTTTGCGACACAACATTTGGATAAACCCATGACATTCTGGGAGAAGATACTCTGATCAGATGAGATCAAAATTAAACTCTTTGGATGTCATAAGACACAACATGTTTGGAGGAAAAATGGCACCGCACATCCCCCCCTAAAACACCATACCAACAGTCAAGTTTGGAGGTGGGAGCCTCATGGCGTGGGGCTGTTTTTCAGCATGTGGTACTGGTAGACTTCATATCATTGAAGGAATAATGACTGGAGAAAAGTATCGAGACATTTTTGATCAGAATCTGCTGTCATCTGCCAGGCTGCTTAAGATGAAAAGAGGGTGGATCTTTCAGCAAGACAACGATCCCAAGCACACAGCCAAGGTAACACTCACCTGGTTGAAGAAAAAGAAAAGAAAGCTGCTAGAATGGCCCAGTCAATCACCAGACTTGAATCCAATTGAAAATCTTTGGAAAGAACTGAAGATCCGGGTTCACAGAAGAGACCCCCGGAACCTTGAAGATTTGAAGGCAGTTTGTGTGGATGAATGGGCCAAAATCACACCTGAGCAATGTATTCGACTGGTTTCTCCATACAGGAGGCGTCTTGAGGCTGTAATCACCAACAAAGGTTTTTGCACTAAGTATTAAATACATTTCAGTAAGCGTGTTCAATACTTATTCCCCTGTGCCATTTCACTTTATTACACATAACTTAATTTATGGACATAAATGTTTGGATTTCTTTCTATGTGTGCATTACTTGAGTTGATGCCGACATCTGGTGAAAATTTCATGTCAATAGCTATATAGAGTCCAGCTATATAGAAATATGTTTTTTGAGAGAAATGTGGACGTGTTCAATACTTATTTTCCCTGCTGTATCTTCCGCTCATCTTCGTGTCAGAATTTCACCTTTGGATGTAATATTTGACTTTCCAGCATATCTGGTATAATTGTTACACAGCTAAAAATAATGACTTATTCAAATCAGTGCTTGTATCCCCCACCGTCTCCACCTCTCTTCCTTTTATTCTCTTCCACCCCCCCCCTTCACATTCTTCCCCTCTCCCTCCCCACACACACTAAATGTAACAAAAAATGAAGGAAGTGAAGGAAAGAAGAATTCAGAGCAAAAAAAAAAAAATAAACAAAATAGACAGAGACTGAAAATGATCCCTGTTGCGTGGAGCATGAAATTAGCTGTGTTCGCATGGCTGTTAAAAGAATACTGTGACAATTCAATGTTCTGAAACATGATTTTTCTCTAATGTGGTCCCTTCTATTCACTTTTATTTAGCAACGGGGGGCTGTTTACTGTTGTTAGTGATCATATTTGTAATTGGACATGTGTTGTGATTAAATGTAATCGCTGGTATGGTGAGCGTGGACCCTGGCATTTGCAGTTCCTTTCTGAAGAGTAATGATGTGCTCCTGGTTCGGATTCTGCTGTGTGTCTCTGCGTCGTCCTGGTGTCGTTTCTGAGTTTATGGGGTCTTTTCCGTGGTTATGAAGGCTGGCGGTCCTCGCCTGGACGGGTTTCTCATGCTGACTTACTTTGTCTGCCCTGATTTCAAGCAGATGACACTCGACTAACAGTATCTCCATTTAGAGACTTGTTGTCATCTGCCTCTAAATGCTTGAGGTTCAGCCCGGCTAAAAATACTATCAAAGCCTACGATCCCGCATGGATCTCAAATTGTTTTTCCTTTGCCAGTATCCAGACACCCCTTTTGCCAATTGATATTTCAGTAGTCTGTGCTTTTGTCGTCACATATTGAGAACCGCTGATATCAAGTACAAAGCATCAAATCCAGCTGAGCTGCAGTCCATTGCTACGTGAGATACCCTTGGATACCCTTCCATTCACCTGTTCCTTGATGGCCTTCTTAAGTTGCGTCCCTCTGAAAATGACAAAAGGTTATTTCTCTCTCATTGGTGCATTTGAAAAATGTTGGTGTTCAGATTACGTGCAGGTTCCATATTTCACTGTTGATTCTCTGTTGGAAACTGTGCTTCTGATGGCTTTTCAAGGTGCAGTGAATACACAAATAAAACCTTATTTTTAAACTCACTGCTTGATTTCACTTTCTCAGATTTGTTTTTTAAAAGCACCTGTATTCTCTTTATCTCAAGCATTCTTAAACTGATCAGTTCTAGGATATTTATATATTCATTGCAAGACTAATACTGCTTTTGTCTTTATCCATGCATCGCTTCCTGAGCCCGCGACCCCTACTCACCGGTCAGCACTTCAGTTTCTGGCAGATAACGTAAAACACTTGACAAAGTTGGCTGGCTTCCACGTTCCACAGTCTTTGCTCGTCCTGCAGCTTCTCTGCAGGTTGCGCCCCTGCACTCCTTTAATTGGTGCTGCAGCGACGGCTGCACTCCACGTACCTATTTCTGCACTAAAAGTGATGGGGCGGTGGATTACCTCCGCTTTCTGAAGAGACTTCAGACTTAAATCAAGTAGTGTTAGTCAAGTGTTAGTAGCGCAAAGGAAAATAATTTCTTGGATTATGGATGTTTGAATAATATGTTGCCAGGTGGAAGTTAAAAGTCGAAATTAGGATGTTCTGTAGCTCGTGTATATATGGTATGCCAATGGAAGCTCGAATTGGATGCTACTTAAACTCATATTATTAGTATGCCAGATAGAAGCATCGAATTTATAGCCGTTAAGCTTGTTTCATAGTACTTCAGATGGAAGAGTCGAAACTATGACTGTTACTTAAGCGTATCATGTTATGCCAGTGGAAGCGTCAGCTGCTCTCCGTGTTCCAACTTCTACTCTGAAAGCTTGAGGCAGTAACGTTTTTCAATCCTAAATACATCTAAACATATATTAGAATACAACAGTAGATATTTATTGTACTTCTCCTTAATTATACCATATTTCATCTACTGTATAGAAATTTGGGGGAACTCACTGCATCCTCTCTTTTTACTTCAAAACGAGCTGCCAGAATTGTTCATAAAGCCGGATATCTTGATCATACAAACAATTTATTTTATCCAGACTTTTAAAACTGTATGACCTTGTGGATTTTTACACTGCGCAACTTCTATACAGAGTAAGTGGGAAATCATTACAATTCAATACCCAAAACTGTTCTTAGAAAATGAAGGAGGCTACAAACTGAGGGGACGTTGTTTTATGCTTTATGTTCTGGTATGTTTTCAGTCCTAGTTTTATTATTCCAAATCAAGTGACTATCTGCAATGAGCATGAAAGGGAAAGGACAACCGAATTTCACAACAAAACAAAGAAATCTATATGAACTCTATTTTCTTTGTAAGAGTACTTCCTCATAATTTACAGAGAAAACACCCACTGTTAAAATGTTGAGATAGCAGCTTTGCTGTTGTATGATTTATTCATTTGTACTTGTATATTGCTTTTTATCCTCATAAGATTCCTGTCTTTGAGTAGCAGTGCTGAAGGACAAGGTGGTGGTTGTTGTAGCAGCCCCTGGCCAGCTGGGAGGAGCTTTGCGGCGGGGATGCATTGATCAGGGCTGTCAAAGATGCAGAGTGGCCATTGTATTGGAACAGACAAGTTAAGTTTGCTGCTGCGCACGGATACTCTTCTGTTATCTTGGGAACCCCAGCATACACTCATGCCGCCCACCAACTCTACCACAGCCTGGGGTTTAGATGTGTGAAAATGACCAATGGTTACACCACACCCGGTGCTACACAGTCCTTACTGGAGCGCATTTTCTACAGGGTCTGCCATCACTACCATACACAGTGATGAAAGTCAGGCAAGGAAAAAATTCCCTGAACTTTTCTTTGAGCGATATGACGGCGCAGAGAGAAATTTTGGAAAAATACATGGTCTTAGATGCATTCTGGCAGTTAGTTATTCACTTCTTAATCAAGAAACTAAGACTAATGGGAGCATCATGATTTAACATTCAAACCCCTAGTTTGACTTACCATTAAGGACTTGCTGGTCCTAAAAAAGAATTTGGATAATTGCTCAAAGTAAAACAATCCTACAATCTAAGCTTTTCCTAAAAACTGCAAAACATACAATTGCTAAAATATAGTAACATCAAAGCCCCAAATGCCAAAAAGAACACCAGTAACTATGATATTCTATGAAAGTACCTCATTTGTACATGATTTCTGCTTTAGAAATGACAGATGTACAACATCCACTTGCACTGTTTTCTCAAACTATAATTACATCAAAATATGTGATCTGCTTTAAACTATTGTTCTATAACATAATACATCAATTATTTACCACCAATACTAAGTAATCTGGGAAATATCAAAACAAACATACAAACAAAACTAAACATTGTAAACATTCTTTTTTAAGGGAGTCTGGGTCCAAACCACCAAATACTTATAATTAATGTCAATAACACTGAACTAAATCATGGTAATTAGGAAATAGAAATAAATTAGATAGAGAAATGTATTAAAAATAAAAACTGAAACTCAAAACTAAAACTGAAATTATTTCAAAATTTGGTTTTGAGATTATTTTACACAAAATGTATTGGACCTACACTACCTTGAAAATCTTTTTCTTCCAGCCAAAACCACTTCAATTTGTTTTTTATCGTCTTCTCACAACTGAGGTCGTGACCACGCTCAATAATGACGATGCCCGCCATTATTTTAACACAAATTTGATCGCAAACTCTTCAGATTTGTTTGTGAAAGTTAAGCGTGGGTTCGCCAGTTTTGGTCTCTAGGGAATCCGTCACGCTGACCACGTGGTACAGACAGAGCCAATCAGAGCCGTCGACGAATCCGAAAGAAACTAAAACGTCCCGTCATTGGTCAATTAGGCCGAGAAGACGAGAGATGGCCGCGACCATAGAGGAAGCGATCCGCGGAGAAATATAAAAAAATAAAGCTAAAATTTGCAGATTTCAGATAATTTTTTCATCCGCAAAAGCGATTTGTCCGTAAAGATCAGGGGCCTCATTTATAAACGTTGCGTACGCACAAAAAGAAGGCGTACGCCACTCTCTACGCAATAGTTCAGTTTAAAAAAAGCAAACTTGACGGGAAAATGTGCGGTCCTTCACGCAATCTCTGACCCAGGCGTACGCACATAAACGGGTGAAATGAGAAACGGCGACACCGTCGGCAGATGGAAACACGTGAAAATGAAAATGACAATACTGCCTCTCACAAATAACATGAAGTCTTCACAAAGCAAGTCTTACAATTAACAGCCTACACGAACACCCGTTTGATCGATCAGCAGTGAAACAAACAAAAAAATCAAACGAAAATTACAACAGAAATGTAAATGAACACTTGCAAAAAGAAAAGTGAAATATGTTCTGCAATATTGGCATGTTGTGCAATTCATCCTCAGAAAGCAACAAGAAACTACATTTGCGCTGAACAATTTCCCATTTCCACGTCGATTATTACCGACATCTGTAGCTTGTCAGATGTAATTAAATGGATGGAAATAAAATGCCCCATCACAATGCGTAATGACGCACAATGGCTGATCTTGCGCTCTTAGAAGATGTGGCAAATGGAAGAATTCGGAGTGAATGCATCTTTAGACAGCAAGAGGACTTGCTGGCAAACGAGGACGAGTGGCTTATGAGCCGGTTCCCACTTCCTCGAGCCGTCCTGTTGGAGCTTTTGGGGGTGTGTCACCCGGTGCATCTGGTGCGTCGGTGTCCCCCCCTCCGCCTCAGTCACCACTCCACTTAAAAGGGATTCCCCAATTATTGCCGCCAGTCTCTCATCAAGAGGTGTCAGCTCCGGTGTTCCCTGTCCCCCACCCCCACCCGTGGCCGACAGACTCTGGCGATGGAGCGCTAGACGTTTTTTTGCCTCGACTTTTATGTCCGACCATTTCTTTTTTATTTCGGCCACGGTCCGAGGCATTAGTAATGGCCACACTGTGCCCTCCAAACAACATTTTTCTCCTCTTTTCTACCTCGCCAACGATAACTTCTACTTCACATTGAGTGAAGTTACGTTTTTTTTATTTCCTCTCTGTGTTTGCCATGGTTTCATAATCAATGAATATTCATTTGTGGGCGTTTCACTGACTATTTATGGGCAACTATGGGCGTGTCATGAAGCCGCAAAAGCTGCGCAGCATTTAGAATTGATTGTGATTCATTAAGGGAAAGATGCGTATAGGGGTGTCACGATTTCGATTTTAAATCGAAATCGATCGAAATTAAGTCACAGTCTCGAACTTCGAATTAAAAAACGGAATCGTCGATCATGCGGCCACACCCCCATGTTGCGTCCGGTTACTTGCCAAGCGGAAAAAAACACCTGTGTTCAAGTGCTGCGAGTCAACCTCCTCGCTCAAAAGATAACATGGTAACTGCAGGAGACCCATTGACAGAACTGGAATCCCCTCCTCTTTAACTGAAGTCGCTGGTGTGGAAGTATTTTGGATTTCCAGTGAGTTATGTTGACAACGTTCGCACTGTTGGGGAAAAAAAAAACAACTGTTTGCAAGCTGTGCTATGTGCGTGTACCATATTCTCTCACTGGCAGCATGACTAACATAGCAGGACATCTCTGCAGGCACCACAAAAACATAGATTTATGTATTTATCTGTTAGATCAGTGCTTCTCAAATAGTGGGGATACCCCAGATGCGATGTCGGGGGGGCGACATAGTAGCAGCGGTCTTAGGCAAAGCCGGCAAAAGTGCACAAATTTAACGGGGGTCGGCGGTGACAGCAGCTCAGTGCTTGGTAAAAATCTGATCCACTGTTGTTTTCTTATTATCTGTTAATCACAGAGTTTTTAACAGCCTGAAACAGTGAAGTTCCGTCCCTGCAGGTGCGCGCTCCCGTCTCCTGTCACACGCGGCATGAAAGGGGAGAGGGTGGTGGGCTCCACGCACGCGGAGAGCTGCCCAGATCAGGATCATCACATGCCTTTAGATTACTCAGCTCATGCTAAAAATGTCATTATTTATAAACTATTGTAGACATTTTGGTGACGTGTCTTTATTTTCCATGTTCTTTCTCTGCCTGTTGTTTAGTTGGTGTCAGCATTTAACATAAGGACAGCAGGTAATGCAGGAAAACAGCTGCACTTTATGACATAAACAATCATTTAGAAACCAAATCAGCACCACGTTTTTTACCTATTTCTTCAGACTAAAAACGTTAAATATATTGGTGCTGCTGTGTTAATGTTTCAGATAAATTTACATTTATTATTTATTGATCAAATTATTTTTCTCGGCATCAAATGTTTAAGACACTTAATTGTTCAGAGACTATGAACATATCTGTTTTATTGTTTTTGTTCAGCAGTGAGACACACAGGAGCCCCGAGAGGAACTCATCCGCAAGAAGCTTCGAGCTTTTTGGAGGCGTTCCCCCACTTCTGCAGAGGATCAGTGAGGACAAACAGTCCTCCTGTTAAAGTCTGTGAGTACTTTTCCCCTAAGAGTTGAATGTAAGCAAAAAGAGAGACAACGGAGAAACGAGTATCAAACACATAATCAGGGGCCCTTATCCCAGGAGGAAGGGTTTTCCGCTGTTGGTAGGACTTGAACAACATCCGTGTCAGGGTCTGACAGAAACGACCCCAACCTTGAAATCACGTTCTTTACTTTTATTTTTGTTGTTATTTCTGTTCTTTGTTTTTGTTCATTAAGGGAGTTGACCAGTCAATAAGACATCTATATTTTGAAATGTGCAATTTTTTTGCAGAGTGACTAAAGGTATTTGTCAAGGTTGTCGTAGACATGGCAGACCCAGATGCTGGAACCCAGAAAGAACTTCAGACTCCAGATATTTAGTAACAGTTTATTGCTCCAAGGGAAGAAAAAAAAAAAAAAAAAAAAAAAAAAAAAAAAAAAAAAAAAAAGAGTTTCTAGGAGCACGGTGGCACCGGGCTCCGGAGGTGCGTGACGTGGACGCCGAGGACGGCATGACGAGGCGAGACGAGGATGCCGAGGACAGCGTGACCAGCTTGAGGTAAGGAATGGAGAATAGCTCTGGAAGAGGAACCAGCGTGACCAATGGATGAGGAACCTGGAGATGAACAGAGAACGGGTGAGCAAAGTAACTTGAGTTGGTTAGCATAGACTAAAAGGCCAGGCTTCGGCACCAGAGTGAGTATAACGAACTGCCGCTGAATTCAGGGAGCCGCTCCCTTATGAAGGTCTGGCAGAAAATGAGGTGATGAAGAACAGCTGGTTCCAATCAGCAGAGCAGAGCTGTGAGGAGGGAGGCGAGCTGACAGAGGCACTGTGACAGTATTAAAGTTATTTCTTTTAATGTCAATGGACTCACAAATCCTATTAAGCGTAGTAGAGTGCTAACTAAGATGAAGAAAGAACAAGCACAAGTGGTGTATTTACATGAAACTCATCTAAATGATGAGGAACATGAAAATTTAAAGAAAATGGGCTTCACAAATATGTTTTTCTCCTCATACAAATCTGGCCGTAGGTGAGGCGTGGCAATTTTAATCTCCAAAAATGTGAATTTTGAAAAGTCTTTTGAGATTAAGGATAAAGAAGGTAGGTTTGTTTTGGCCCGGGCCATGATAGATGGTAACCTAATTACATTCATAAATGTATATGCACCACCAGGAAGCGACTTGAGTTTCTTTAAAAAAAATTATGAATATAATGGTAACAGAAACCCAAGGTCTTTTGATTTGTGGTGGACACCTAAACATCAGACTAAGGCCGGACTTGGATAATTCTAGTGGGAGAATACAAGAGCCAAATACTTTATATAAAAAAGTATCTGCACTCATGGAGGAGGTGGGTTTGATAGATATATGGAGAGAACTTTTCCCTACAAGGAGAGACTACTCTCATTACTCGGCTCCACACTCAATTTATACCAGAATAGTTTATTTCCTAACTTTTGGTATAGGTAAAGATACAATCCAAAGATGTGAAATGGGATCAATAGATATAATGTATCATGCATCATATCATGTATAATATCATGCACCATTATATCTAATTATTCATCTAAACACATGTCCAAAACTATTCTCTTGGAAATTAAATTCCTTCCTGCTTAAAGACACAAATATTAAAAAAGAAACAACAAAAGAAATGAGTGATTTTCTTAAAATAAATGATAATGGAGAAGTGTCAATGCCAATATTATGGGACACATTAAAGGCTGTTATAAGAGGGAAAATTATCTCAATCGCCTCCCATAGGAAGAAAATGCGTAATAGAAAGGCTGAAGAATTACAAAAGAAGTTAACACAACTAGAAAGCAAACATAAAAATAACCCTTTAACAAGCACGTTGCAACAATTAAAAGAAGTTAGAAATCAAATAAATAATCTCAATACACAAGAGATAAAGAAAAAATTAATATATCTGAAACAGAAATATTATGAAGGTGGATCCAAGTCAATGAAAATTTTAGCATGGAAACTAAAAAGAAAATTGTTGACAGCACTGTAAGCAAAATCAAACATCCAGAAACCGGAAACATCATGACCAAATTAAGTGAGATGCATGGGGCGTTTGAAGCATTTTATAAAAACTTATACTCCAGTAACTGGAGTAACTGTGGAGTAAAAGTAACTGGTGGGATGGAGGACGAGGTTGATCATTTCCTAACTCTATAAACCTACCAACTCTGAACGAAGAACAAAATGAGAAAATGACAGCAGAGGTCACAGAAATGGAACTTAGGAAAGCCATTAGTCGTTTGAAAACCAATAAATCACTGTGCTCTGATGGCTTTACCGCAGAGTGGTACAAGGAATTCAAAGATGAGTTGATCCCTATAATACTTCCGGTATTCAACTGGGTGTTAAAGAAATCCCAAATACCACCAAGTTGGAACGAAGCCATTATTTCTGCCATTCCCAAAGAAGGTAAAGATAAATCTGAGTGTGGCTCATATAGACCAATCTCCGTCCTTAATATAGACTACAGACTGTTTAGCTCAATTATGGCCAGGCGAATGGAGGAATTTTTACCCAGTCTGATAAGTAACGACCAGACTGGATTTATAAGAAACCGGCAGACACAAGATAATATATGCAGAACCCTGCATATAATAGAGCAGATACAAATATCTAAAAATAAAGCTATGCTCATGAGTATAGACACGGAAAAAGCATTTGATTCAGTAAATTGGGACTTTCTGTATAGAGTATTGACTAAATTTAGGTTGCATAACACAGTTATTGACACAGTGAAGGCTCTGTATGCCAATCCCACGGCAAGAGTTAAAGTTAATGGTTACCTCTCAAACAGCTTTACAATCCAGAGAGGAAATAAACAAGGTTGTGCCTGGTCTCCACTTTTATTTGCCTTATATTTAAAGCCACTGGCACAATCAATTAGACAAAACAAAGACGTTAAAGGAATAATTATTCATCACAAACTGGTGTATTACGCAGATGATATATTAACCTACAACCTACAAAATCTTTACCTGAACTGACGAATCTGTGCAAACATTTTGGGACCCTATCTGGGTACAAAATCAATATGGATAAAACTCAAATACTTGCTTACAACTACAGCCCACTAGCCGTTTTGGCGGCGCAATACCCAATGAGATGAGAGACGAAATCAAAAAAATATTTAGGTGTAAACATACCTAAAAACCTGAATAAATTATATGAGGAAAATTACATCCCATTACATCGGAAGATAGTGGAGGATGTAAAACGTTGGAAATTGATTCCCTTTCTTTCTTTATATTCAAGAATTGAATCCATCAAAATGAATATTTTACCGAGACTACTCTATCTTTTCCAGACACTAGCTATAAAGATTCCTCAAAACCAATTTCATGAATGGGATAAAATTATATCACGTTTCATATGGGGAGGTAGAAGACCCGCCTGAAGGCCTGCCTTCTCTAAAGGATTATTTTCGAGCTGCTCAAATGAAAACGGTGATTAACTGGTGAGATGTGAACTATAATGCTGAATGGAAAGACATGGAGGAGAATTTAATCACTATTCCCATACAAGCAGTTCTGGTGGACTCAGATATCCAAAAACATATTGACAAAATTTGTAATCCGTGGGTTAAGTGTACACTCTCTATATGGAAAAACGTAGTTAAAGAATTAAAACTAGAAAACGACCGCTCCATATTCAAATGGTATGCCTAAGATTCAACTTTTGCTCCAAACAAATTGGATTCACGTTTTAAATATTGGTCCACCAAAGGGCTACCAATATTTGGAAGCTTGATTAAGGATGGCAAGGTAATCAGTTTTGAAACGTTGGAAGAAATATACAGTTTTGAAAAGCAGGACTTCTATAGATACCTACAAATAAGGCATTATATAAACACAAAGATTGGCGTGAAGGTTGACATAATTACAAAGGCATATAAAGGTGATGATATTAGAAAACATATCTCTGCTCTGTATGCATTTTTGACAAGCAAGAATCCTCACTCATCTGAATATGTGAAGACATTATGGGAAAAAAGAGGCCGGGGTGAACATAACACCGGATGAATGGACATCAATATGGAAACAACAATGGAAATGTACCACTTCACAAAGATGGAGAGAATATGGATGGAAAAGTCTGATCAAATTCTTTATCACACCACTTCAGAAGACTCATTATGATGGACACCCCCTGTTATGTTGGAGAAAATGTGGAAACCAAAGAGCACATCATGTTCACATCATGTGGGACTGCCCTCTCATCAAACCATACTGGACTGATGTTCATAAAACACTACAAAGGATTTTCAAATGTACATTTCCTTTTGAAATTAAAACTGTTTATTTTGGATGTATGCCACAGGAATGGTCTAAACAAGATAACTACTTGCTGGGCGCCCTGTTGGTTGCAAGCAAAAAGTGCTTGACTAAAAATTGGCTGTCCCATTATGTACCAACTTTAACAATATGGTGGGAATTAACATTAGAAATATATCAAATGGAAGAACTAACGGCACACTTGAACAACAAAGAAAACTGGTTTATGTTATGCTGGAAAAAGTGGGTCCAATATGCAAATTTAAATATGTCACATATTATTCCAAAAATACAAAGAAATAGATAATTACTGGTCACTCCCTATAGTTCAATGTTCTTATATTTTGTAAAAAAATAAATAAAATAATTTTTAAAAAAACAAACTTTTCAATGTTTGTGTATTGAGAACTTCTATGCAAATTCAAATTATGCTGTTTATTATACTGTTTTTTAGTGTAAAACTGAACACATAAATAAATAATAAAAAAAGAAGAGGGAGGAATAGTTTGCAAAGACAAGATAAAGGTCTACAGACATTTTAATACGACTTCTGTGAATCTTGAACAGGTTTACGGATGGTGGAAATATTCAAGAAGGGATGCGACCTCCTTAAGATGAAAATGGAAATGACCAATTCCCCAAAGCTCAAAAGCAAAGCACAGGTAAGCCAAAGGCCAAAAGATATAAGCAGAGCTTTCCTGTTTCAAAACACTATTATTTCAAAATATAAATATGCTAATGAGGGAGAAAACATTAGATACAGATACACAACAAAAATGTCTAAAGGAAAAAAAAAGATTTGACATCAGATCACTTTTGGCTCATGCATTTAAAATAGGAAAGACTAAAAAGATAAAAAGATTTTCTACATGAGACACACAAAAGGGAAAGGAAATATTTCACAATCCAAAAACTGCTGACAGAGATTTATCTATTATGGTAAAGGCGGTTGTTCAAATTCTTTGCCTGCACCCTTGAAGGGGAAGTTTAATCTCACTTTTGACATACACTTTGAGCTTTTTTTTTAACTAATCCACCGTGTGTTTGCCTAAGTGAGAAAGGGATTGTCTACTGCAGACATATTAATGGTAATTTTGAATTCTTAGAGTCTTAATTAACTTCAGTTACTTAAAACTATTTCCAATTCGTTGAGTAGATTGTATAGGTTTTGAATCTTGAGTTTTTGTTAAAGTAGACGCTGCTTAGCAGGCACTATCTAGAGTTAGAGTTTCATGCAACCCATTTCCTGGTTTCATTGGCTCGTGATCCAATGAGGAAGAAAGTTAAGACAGTTTATAATGACCTTGCATCACTTTTTGCTTGATTGAGTGTGAAAGACACAAGACAGTCAGACTTCTTTTGATTAGACCTGCAAGAAGATTTAGCAAAAAACAAAAAAAAGAAAGTCAACGGGGCCACAGGTAAAGTTTACCTTCTGATCTTTTAAAGTCTAGGTCATCAAGGACGTTTTCAGAGACTGCTACCTTTCTGTCAAGTCTGTATTCATTGCTCTATAATGGCTGATGGATCTATTTTCCTTGATGCACTTGTAGATATGGCAGTTGAGTGCCACGTCTCAACAGCGACAAATATGGATGTTGATGACAGTCGTATTGCCTACAAAAAACTTTTTGCAGATTCCAGGGATTTTCGCCTTTCAGGTAAAAAAAAACAGCAGTATATTTTTCTTCAGTTATTTATTCTTAAGATAACTGCCTGCTTTTGAACGCCTTTATAAGCAAGCATAATTCTTTACATTATATCTTGAGGAAAGATAAAAACAGCAAATTGGGATTCCAAAAAAAAAGACATATGTGGCACAAAAAATATTAAGATTTTGTACACTTGCATCCTACCACTGCAATTGTTTTGGCAACACATACATTTCTGTTTTAGAATTACTCAAAACCTGTACAATATGTGTTGTGTTTACTACAATTAAGTCAAATCCTTCCATTAATAAAAACATATTTGTTTGCTACCTTTTAGTTTGTGCTCTGAGAAACAGTCCTTTCAAGGTGGCTTCTGTGTGCTTCGGACTGCTTTGTGTCCTCCTGTTAGCTTGCATCATAGGAGTAAAGGTCCACTGTAAGTCTACATAGAAATTTTTTTCTGTTAAGTATTCAAGGTCTTTCATGTTAAGGTAACAGTCACCATATTTTCTCTCTTTTGGGCAGACTCAAATGTAATACAAAACCAGGAGAGCAATGTAAAAGACCTGACTACAGAAAATGAGAACCTGCAACAAAACGTGAAGGCACAGCAGCAAGAAAAAAAGAACCTGGAAAAGACCTGCAATCAGTTACGCGAAGAAAACAATTTGTCATTGAAGACGAAAAACCAATTGCATTCCAATCTTAATACACTAGGCGATGAACTACGTGAGCTTAAAAACAAACACAGTCAGTTGGAGACTGCTAACTCTGCTTTAAACAAGGAATTGGTTCAATTAAAAGCTGATAAGGCTCAACTGCAGAGAGATAAAGAAACCCTAGCTACAGCCCAAACTGCTCTACAAGCACAATATGAATCTGCCATCAAACAAAGGAAGACTCTGCAGGAAAGTGTCAGCTTTGTGAGCAAAGAAAGGGACATTTGGCAAAATAAATACAATTAAGTGAAGATAAGATGGCGCCACGGACGGCTGCCTCTGTGTTTTGGTGCGCTTTACTTTGTTTTACTTTATGTTTTAATTCGGTTTTATGCCTCAGTTCTGGGGGCTCCTTCTCCAGAGACGAGCTCATGAACATCAGAGCTACAACCCCCGTGGACCTTTTTCCAACATTTCTCGCTTCTACCGTGGATTTACTGGCTATTTTGACCCAGCAGGCATGTAAGAAGGTGAAGCGCCGCAGGAGAGGCGCACGCTCAGGAGCGCTGGTGCGTCTCCGCCGGCACGGATTTCGCACTTCGCTGCCTGGAATATTCCTCTCCAACGTGCGCTCACTTTGCAATAAAACGGACGAACTGAGCGTGCTGCTTAACAAAAACAGAGACTTTTCCACTTCCTGTGTTTTGTGTTTTACGGAGACGTGGCTGTGCGACTCCATACCGGACGCTGCACTAGAGCTTCGGGGATTCCAGCTGCACCGAGCGGACAGATGCGCGAAGCTTTCCGGCAAAACGAAAGGAGGTGGAATATGTTTCTACATCAACAGCGGCTGGTGCAGCGATGTTTCAAAAGTTTCTCAACTCTGTTCTCCGGACCTAGAGACCTTCATCATCAACTGTAAGCCTTTCTACTCCCCCCGTGAGTAGTGCTGGAAAGGGCTCAAGACAATCACTAACTACAAGCCCAGAGCGCCCCACTGTCTGAACGACCTGCGTCTGGCCAACGACCTGAACACATTCTACTGCCGCTTTGAGCAGACAGCAGGCAGCCCCATCACCCCCCCCCCCCCCCCCCGCCGCCATTGTCCAGCAACATCCTTTCCCCCCACAACCCCACCTGACCCATCCACACGGCTTCACACCTCAGCGCCCCCCTCCCCCCTCTCCATCACAGAGGGAGATGTAAACAAACTTTTTAAACGGCTGAACACCCACAAAGCTGCGGGCCCGGACACTGTCTCCCCATCCACCCTGAAGCACTGTGCCAACCAGCTGTCTCCAGTGTTCACAGACATCTTCAACACCTCACTGGAGGCCTGTCATGTGCCAGCCTGCTTCAAATCCTCAGTCATCATCCCTGTCCCCAAAAAGCCCAGAATTACAGGACTGAATGACTACAGACCCGTTGCCCTGACCTCTGTAGTTATGAAGTCCTTGGAGCGCCTCATCCTCTCCTACCTCAAAGACATTACAGACCCCCTCCTGGACCCCCTGCAATTTGCCTACAGAGCCAACAGATCGGTAGACGATGCAGTAAACATGGCCCTCAACTTCATCCTCCAGCATCTGGACTCTCCAGGATCCTACGCCAGGATCCTGTTTGTAGACTTCAGCTCCGGGTTCAACACAATAGTTCCATCCCTGCTCCATGACAAACTCTCCCAGCTAAATGTGCCTGACTCCACCTGAAGGTGGATTACAGACTTCCTCACGGACAGACAGCAGTATGTGAGGCTGGGGAAGCTCGTCTCAGATACTCGGACCACAAGCACCGGATCCCCCCAGGGCTGTCCTTTCACCCCTGTTATTCTCCCTGTACACAAACAGCTGCACTGCTGGTCACCAGTCTGTCAAACTCCTGAAGTTTGCTGACGACACCACACTCATCGGCCTCATCTCTGACGGAGATGAGTCGGCCTACAGGAGTGAGATAGCCAGGCTGGTTTCATGGTGCAGCGCCAACAACCTGGAGCTCAATGCTCTAAAGACAGTGGAGATGACAGTGGACTTCAGGAAGGCCCCAGCCCCCCTCCCCCCTGTCATCCTCTGTGACTCCCCAGTGACCTCTGTGGAGTCCTTCCGCTTCCTGGGAACCATCATCAGCCAGGACCTCAAGTGGGAGCAGAACATCAGCTCCATCACTAAGAAGGCTCAGCAGAGGATGTACTTCCTGAGGCAGCTGAAGAAGTTTCACCTCCCTGTAAAGATGCTGGTAAACTTCTACACTGCCATCATTGAATCCACCCTCACGTCCTCCATCACAGTCTGGTTCGCTGCGGCCACGGCCAGAGACAAGGCCAAGCTGCAGCGCGTCATCCACTCAGCAGAGAAGGGGATCGGCTGCCACCTCCCGTCTCTCCAGGAGCTGCACATCTCCAGGACCCGGAGACGGGCAGCCAGGATTGTAGCCAACCCCTCTCACCCAGGACATGAGCTTTTTCGGCCCCTCCCCTCTGGCAAGAGGCTCCGGTCCATCAGGACCAGGACCTTGCGCCATAAGAACAGCTTCTTCCCCACTGCAGTCAGCCTGTTGAACAGTAACCCATCCCCCCCCCCCCCAGCTGACCCCCCCCACCAAAGGACTATCGCTGCTACTTACAGACCCCAGCATCCCAGCCCACCTGTGCTCCCACCTTACTCAACTGTATATAGTGTGTAATTGTGTTAATTTAATTTTTGTAACTTATTTTTTATTTTAATTGTACCAAACACCAAGACAAATTCCTAGTTTTGTAAAGTGCGCTCTACTGAACCTGGCAATAAAACCATTTCTGATTCTAAAGCTACAAGTAGCATTTAGCGGGCCCGAGCACGTGCAACCGCCTGGCACGAGCGAACGCCCCGCGAGCAACGCCCCGCTCAAGACGTTCTCATCATTTTTTCTTGTCCATTCTGGAGCTCGAAGCTACTGTTAACATGACAGCAGCCTGTGGGGGGGGGGGGGGGGGGGGGACCTGTAATCTGTTGCCTTTAGGGACAAAGACATTTGCATATAGCATGAAAGAAATTCTTAAACCTAAGCCTTGTTTAGACCTGCTCATTTTCTCATCAAGGAGAAGAAGGTTTTTATCAGATTGACAAACAAGCAGTGATGATAACTGCTATCACTGACCCTAAGGATGAGAACAATTGAACTCTTCTAATTTCCACTACAATGGCTAGATGAGTGTCAGCTATGTCTGATAACTTGGCCAATTAGCTGGACCGGGATCTTGCAAAGTGCCGGTGGTTTAATGTGTCCAGTTTGATGAGTCTGTGGACAGCACATAGCTTTTCGTTTCCACAAGAGAAGTACTCTTGACACATCTGCCCTAACAGACAACTACAAGAGGAGTTGAAATGTATAACACGGTGAAGGAGTTTTTGTGCGGAAAAAGGTACCAGTAGTAAAGCTGGTAGCAGTGACTGCAGACGGGGCTCCTGCTATGATCAATGGACAAACAGGTTTCATCGCTCACTGTAAAGCTGACCCAGACTTTCCAAAATGTCTGCATTACTGCTGCGTCATTCACCAGTAGGCCTTATGTGCAGAAGTGATTGGCTCTGGACACATAATGACTCCTGTTGTGAAAATCATAAACAACCTCAGCTGCAAAGCAAAACAGCACAGGATTTTCAAGGTGCTATTGGAGGAGATGTCTGCTGAATATGGTGAATATGAACCTACATATTTGACTGATATTACTGGAAAACTAAACCACTTGAACTGCGAAATGCAAGGCATATTGTGTACTATTTTTATTTTATGGAACAGCCTGCCAGAGCCAGTGTTTCTTGTGAGGACCTTTTCTGCCAGGGCTTGCCGGCTTGGTCCGTGGTTGTTGCTGCAGTTGTCTTCCTTGCTGGGGCAGCTGGAGTTAAACACAGCAGCCTCACGGCTGTGAAGTCGACCCTGTGGCTGTCCCAGTCTTGGTTGGGCACTGTGGGGATGTCCCTATGGCCAGGCTGGCTCCTGGTATGAAGAGATTCCCAAATACCGTTTCCTAACTGCAGAGCCAAGCATGTGTTTACATGTTTAGGTCAAAAATCTGATGAACAGCTTCATGTTGTCTAGTAATGTAAGTTTTTAACCTAATTAAACCTAAACATGCCACCCTGTTACTAATCCAGTTGGTATGGTTCTTCATCTGTGTCTAAGTGATGTTAAAGCATTGTTTTTATATTGAGAGCTCTAAGCATCCAAACAGTTGTCTATCTAAAAGAGCTTTTACAATTGTGCACTTTTAGCAGGTCTCTGAGTACATGTGACCAATGTATTGTGGATGTTCACAGACCTTGTTTAAAACTGAGGGTGACAGAGACTTAGAGAAATGGCTTCGTTGTTCTGGAGTTCTGTGTTGCATCCAAAAAAAAGTTGAATTGGTGATTGATTTTAAAAAGCTGCTGAAAAAATTATCTTTTTAAAATTGCCATTTTTTAGCCATTTTTTTGGTGGACGTAATTTTCAGGTGTGTCGGCTCATCCTACTTGGAGCAGTGATGCTCCAAGTCAAACATGTCATTTCCTCCTGCCAGCAGGTGGCGCTACACTTTTTCCGGATTCTTTCACTGCAGATGTGTTCAAAGTCAGACTACAATCATGCATTCCAATTTTGGATCAGATTGGATTATGCATGGCTGAGTAATGGCCATGGCCAGAAACCTGGTATGCCTTGTAACGATTGTGAAAATTTCTTGATCAGGGCTTGCTTTTCCTGAGGGTCAATGCCCTGCTGGCTTTCGGATGTTTATGTCACCTTGAGGCAAACACTACTCCGGCCCAAGGACAAAACACCCCAAGACAAATTGAGCAGCGACGTGTAGGCTGTAATGTGAAATCAGGAATGTAAAAAAGCCGCTCGGATGAGAGGCGAAACGTCTTTAAACCAAAAAGTTTGTCCAGTTGTATTTTTAAGAACTTTTTGATTTTTCGTGACCTGGGAGACTGAGCATCTCCACCATCATTGTGACCAAGACCAAACGAATAAATCAGAAAACAAAGAAACAAGCAGACAAGTCCATGAAAGTTACTGTAAAGATTTCTTCTTTCGGATGTTTATGTCAATGATTTAAATCAAGTATGCTGTACGAAATGTAAGACTGAGATTGATTGAAGACATCAGATCATGGTAACAAATGAGTCTATTTACGTCCTCACAAGAAGTGGATTGCTGAACAACAAAAAAAATCATGCAGATTGTCCTTAAGCAAAGGTGAACATCAAGAAAAGCTGGTGAACTAGTCTGTTTTATTTGGCAGAACTAAATACATAGGTGATGGGTTAAATTTCAGTGTAGCTGGTTTTTTTAAATGGCCCACGTATTTATCTTTTGTAAATGTGGTGCCACCAAGCGTACTGGCAAAAACTTTGTCACTGTGGATACTACGTAATCTTGTGGTTCGCAACCACTGGAACAGGTTGAGATTTTTCAGAGTAAAAGCTAAAACCACGATGTTTGGGTTTGCAACAAAGTTCAAAAGATATGTGCTGTAAACGTACAAAAGTCTCACTTTTAAAAGGTTTCAATTACAAGTGTGGGGGAATTAGCTCAAATGGTAGAGCGCTCGCTTAGCATGTGAGAGGTAGAGGGATCGATACCCTCATTCTCCAATTTCTGGGGTCAAGAGCATGTGCACAGTTGATGAACAGCCATGTTATTGAACTTTCCCAAAAGGCAAACAATCTCCTCTGTGAGCAATGTCTCTGTCACTAACACGATGGACGCATGTAGATGGCTGTTGTTTATGACTAATGCATTTATTCAAGTGTGTTTTCCAAGTTTCATAACAAGTTCTCAAACACCTATTCAGTGTAAACCATAAAATGACACATGGCTTTAACAGAGACATGGTAACACATGTAAAAACCCATTCTCATTTACAACATCTTTTTCCTTTTGGCATTGTTGGGTGTGTTCAAGGTTCTTTAGAATGTATTTGCCCACAACACGTAGAAAACAACATATCACTGGAAGAGCCTGTTTTACTTCTGAAAAATCTGGCATGTTCGATGAGGATGGGATTTGAACCCATGCGTGCAACGCACAATGGATTAGCAGTCCATCTCCTTAACCACTCGGACACCCCATCTTGCCTCCAAGGACCTTTCCGTGAATACTCGACCCAGACTAGAAATTTGGCCCAACTAGCAGGATTTTGGGCGACCAGACAACGGAGAGCGGCCTCAAGCTCCTGATTCGCCCGTTCTTCTTGCCCATTAGACTGGGTCAGGCTGACCGTTGCGCCTAGGGCAGAGCAAAACGACCGCCAGACCTGGGACACAAACTGTGGTCCCCGGTCGGACACGATGTCCTTGGGGATGCCGTGATGTCTAAAAACCTGGTGTACCAAAACTTCAGCCATTTCAGTGGCTGAGGGGAGTTTGGGCAGGGGAATGAACTGAGCGGCTTTGGAGAAGCGATCAACGATAGTGAGGATGACCGTGTTGCCCAATGACGAAATCCATGATGATGAAATCCAAGGCTAGGTGTGACCACGGGCGTTCGGCGATAGGCAAGGGATGCAACAGGCCGGCCGGGGGTGCATTGGAGGATTTGGACCTGGCACAGGTGGTACAGGCTGCAACGAACCCCCTAACGTCATGTTCCATGGTAGGCCAGAAAAATGTATGCTTGAGAAGACTCAGCGTTCTATGAACACCCCCATGGCAGACAACACGGGATGAGTGACCCCAAACCAGAACATCTGATCAAAGAGAGTCGGGAACGTATAATAGGTTAGCTGGAGGAGTGAGATGACCCGGTTCCTTGTCCTGCGCCTGCAGGACCCGCGTCTCAATGTCCCACGTAAGGTTTCCCACGACGCATGTGGGGGGGATGATAGGAACCGCCTCTTGGTGGTCGTGGGTACTAAAAACCCGAGAAAGGGCGTCGGGTTTGACGTTCCGGCTTCCAGATCTATAAGTGATTGTGAAGGTGAACCGGTCAAAAAAGAGGCACCAGCGGGCCTGGCGAGAGTTTAGACGTTTGGCTGTATGCAAATAAGCAAGATTTTTATGGTCGGTCCATACGATAAAGGGTTGTTCAGAACCCTCTAGCCAATGCCGCCATTCCTCCAGAGCGAGTTTAATCGCTAGAAGTTCGCGATTACCTACATCATAATTTTGTTCCGCCGGGGAAAGCTTACGCGAAAAGAAGCGCAAGCTTAAGTTTACCGGTGGAGTCTTCACGTTGGGACAGGACAGCCCCCACACCCGGTATCTGAGGCGTCAACCTCAACAATGAATTGTCGTTGCGGATTAGGTTGAATCAAAATAGGTGCGGAAACAAACATCTTCTTGAGTGTATCGAAGGCATCTTGGGCCTCAGTACTCCAAATGAAAGGTTTATTGACGGAAGTGAGTTGGGTGAGGGGTGCGGCGAGAGAACTGTAGTTACGGATGAACCGGCGGTAGAAGTTAGAAAACCCAAGAAAACGTTGCAATTGTTTCCGTGTTTCGGGAGGTTCCCAGTCAGAAACTGCCGAAACCTTAGCAGGATCAGGACGGATGTTTCCTGCTTCAATAATAAATCCCAGAAAAGATACTGTGGAAACGTGGAACTGGCCTTTCTCAGCTTTTATAAACAGCTGATTCTCAAGGAGGCGTTCAAGAACCTGACGCACCTGGGAAGTGTGTTGTTCGAGATTGGGTGAATAGATGAGTATGTCGTCTAAATAAACGAACGCGAACCTGTTGAGAAAGTCTCGGAGCACCTCATTGACGAGGTGTTGAAATACAGCGGGGGTGTTAGTGAGCCCAAAGGGCATCACTTGATATTCAAAGTGCCCTAGAAGTGTGTTGAAGGCAGTTTTCCATTCCTCCCCTTCACGCATGCGAACGAGGTGGTAGGCGTTACGAAGGTCCAATTTGGAAAACACACGCGCGTCCTGAACAGAATTGAGAGCGGAACTGATAAGTGGCAGGGAATATTTATTTTTCACGGTGATCTGGTTAAGTTCACGGTAATCAATACAGGGACGCAGGGACTTGTCTTTCTTCTGTACGAAGAAAAAACCTGCGCCCACAGGAGAAGAGGAGGGACGGATGTGACCCGAAGCAAGGGATTCATGAATATATTTTTCCATCGCGAGTTTCTCAGGACTGGACAGATTGAAAAGGCGCCCCTTAGGGAGCGTGGCCCCGTCCAAAAGTTCAATGGAGCAGTCGTAAGGCCTGTGAGGGGGTAAAGCACCCGCTTTTATTTTACTAAACACTGGCTTTGGTCATGATAACAGGAGGGTACTT